>CM026389.1:12073715-12126491 GCA_014843695.1 Archivesica marissinica | reverse complement strand
GTGAAGTATTTGCATAGTGGATAAAAACAACCTAATATATTGTAAGAATATTATCAGTGTGATTACTCAAGTATGTCCTTACGGTGTAAGTATTTGCTTCATTGATTTACAGGCAATCTAAATTTATCATAGTAATAGCGGCACACTACATCCATTCATGTGTGTCCTTACGGTGTAAGGATTTGCTTCAGTGATTTATACTCGGAGATTAATTAGTCGGATTGTTATGTGTACATATATTGTTTGTATATGATATGTCATTCTGTATTTTATTTGTAAAGAAATTATAATATCTTCCTGCATGATTTTCTTTACTTTCCGTATTCGGCTAAAACCGCTGACAGAAGATGGTCACTATCTAGTTGACTCGTGAACGGTCGGTGGTTCTACCTGGCCCATATAACAAATGAACCGACTCGTGGAAGGTCGGCCATATAACAAGTCCAACTGACTCGCGGAAGATCGGTGGTTCTACCTATAACAGGTCCAGCTGATCCGCGCAAGATCGGTGGTTCTACCCGGAACAAGTCCAACTGACTCGCGGAAGGTCTGTGGTTCTGCCCGGTCCTAAATAAACCGAATATACATGTGAAAGGCCGGTGGTTCTGTCACACAATAAAATCAATAAGTATGATGCATCATAGGTGGTCGTACCCCGGGCGCCAATGCAGCTCTCACCATCCGCTGACGAGCGAATATCAATCGGGTATAAAAAAGGGCGAATATCAATCGGGTATAAAAAAAGACCAAAATGCTACATTGTAAACTACCAATTAAAGGTTTGTCTCAACGGATATATATCGGAAGATAACAACGATCATGCCTCAAGGTCATAATAATTGTCGGTGGATTGTGGTTGGTTCACACATTTCTTGTGGAAAGAGCTGCGTCTTCGAACATTGCAAGCAGCATCGAGCTCAGCTCCGTAGGCGGCCGGTTGAATCCGTGCCATGCAGGATTTGCGGGGTGGGACCTCAGAGCGAGGGTAAGTTATGTCAACCTTGCGGAGGTGCACGTATCAAGCATAAATTGGCATACGCCGAACGTCGTGCCCGGATAAAGTTTGAGAAGGTCTTGGTCCAACTTTTGGAATTTCGAATAAAATAATTTTAGATTTAGAGAAATAATATCAGTTATAATATACTGTTTATAGTTGTACGTTACAACATATTATCACATACAAAGTTGCTTCAGATTTAGAGAATAGTGTACATTAAGGTATACCCATATAATGGTCACAGTTACCGAACTGCGATTGAAAGCTCGGGAGTTTGGTATTCGTGGAAGATCAAGGCTCAAGAAACGAGACCTCTTAGAGGCGATCGCGAAAGTTCGCGCCGCCGAATACATGAGACGTCTCCGGCGGGCGGTAAAGACGGGGCGATTCCCCGCATTCAGGAGATATAACCCTCTTAAAAAGGCTCAACATGTCCGTGAGGCGGGGCAGCTCAGGGCCGAAGTCGATGCGGCGCTGCGGGCCGGGAAGTACGCCGCCCGGGTCGCGAGGCGGCCGCGAGAGCGCCTGCCGCATCTCCGCAAGATCACGGAACGCTTGAGGAGGCCGCATCTACACGGCCTGACCAAGGGATCGAAAGAACCCCTAGCCCGCGCGATCGCGAGGGAAGGTCCCGAAATTCTTCACGAGCGGCTCGACATCCCGGAAGCGCCGAAGCCTCCACCCCCCGCGGGATATACCTTCGACCTGGACATCCCGGTCCCTCCCCCGGTAAGATTCCCGGCTGATGAACCGTGGGTAGGAATCTTGAACGATGCTAAAGACGAGTTTCAAGTTGATGGAGCCTCGGTGGTCTTCTCCACATGGAGGGTAGAGGCCGGGGCGGGCCGTATATCTCTGGATGCCACTATGACGGATGTCAGAGCTGCAGAGCTCTTGCGAGAGCTCCCCGAGAGTGAGCATATCCTCAAGCTCAAGTACCTGCGAGAGCGGGATGAAGGTGACTGGGTGGTCGAAGACAAGTTTGACCCAGTGAGGACAGATAGGAAGAAAGGTCAGGCAGTTGTAACCATCGATCGGAACACGAAGCCGGGTGCCCTCGCGGGAATCGACAAGCCTTACTTTCAGAATGCATACCCCGTCACCGCGGTTGTCTACGGCGTCTATCCCCTCAGAAACCCGGATCCTGCCAACCTTGCCCCGCTAAGAGACGGCGATCTTAACTGTGTGGCCCAGCGAGTCGTGGAGCATTTTGAGGGCGCCCTGAGGGGCCAGGGTCTCACCCCAACCAGACGCCAGAAAATCCGGGAGTGGGAGGACGAAGTCCATGAGTCTTGTGCCACGGTCGACGATGTGGCCGGACTGGAGAGTATTCTCCAGCGTGCAATCATCTTGAAGGACATCGCCGGCGAGGACATATATAACAGTGGCAAGTACCAGAGACGGGGTACCAGAATGTATGGGAGGGTAGAACTCATCTGCCACAACGGCCACGCCTGGCCCACAGACCTCCACTTCCCACAGTCCAGGCAGGTCCACATATATGAAGGCGATGTGTGGGAAGCAATCCGACACACAACCCAGGATGAGCCAATCGCAGTCTGGCTCTCGGGTGGCAGGCAAGACAAGCCGCTGAGTGTAGACCAGTTTGTCCTGCAGGATGGCCGCACCTACAGAACTCAGGAGGACCACCAAAGGCTCCAGGAGGCCTGCACCCATCTAGGTGATGAATCTCTTGCCGACAGGGCCTTTGGGGTAAACCATGCGGCGAGAATAGTGGCCAAAGAAAGGAACGGCTGGAAGCCCACCCCGACGTTCTTCGCAGATGATATCCAAAAAGCCTGTGTAGAACACGGCCATGGTGGCCTCTGGAACTCCATGGACTATGACACGAGAGACGTTGTCAGCATCGACATGAAGGCCTGCTACCCTGCCAGCTTCCAAGGCCTCGGCGAAGCGAAATCATACTTTGAGCGGTTTGGCCACCCTACCCACTGGATGACGAGAGTGGCTATTAATGGGCCTTTGCCCAAAGACATCAGCGCAGGGTTTGCTGAGGTCACAGAGTGGGTGTTCAAACAAGACAGTCATCCCGTAATCCCTGCCTGGTTTGGGAAGCATTTTGAGGAGAGGGGGTGGGCCCCCACACCCCTCCTCGCCTACCTCACCGAATCTGGGCTCTTGACTCACCTGCATGTCCGGGAGGCCATCATCTCCTATACCAAGCAGGAGGAGGTCTGGCTCCCCGAGGATCGTGATCAGGGATGCAGCATTATTGGTAAGTTCACCCAGGGCGCCAAAGCTGAAGGCAAGCGACTGACGCGGCGCCTCGTGACTGACCAGGGAGAGCTGGATTACATGGTGAGGGATACTCGCCAGAGTGGCACTCTTGTCGGAGCACCCCAAAAGTGCCCCCTCGGACATGTTCTCACGTACTATGACGGAAGCCAGCCACAGTATGCTCACTTGAGGGCGAGCATGCTCGCGTATGCCCACATCAATCTCCTCAGCATGCTCCAGCGTTTCGACGCCAAGGAAGCTGTCCGGGTGGCCACAGACAGCATACACATCCAGAAGACGGCACTACACAAGCTCAAGGATGTCGAGGCCTATGTTGCCCACAGGACCTGCAACTGTGAAATTGACTTGTGCGTGAATTGTCTCCTGGGAATAGAGTATCTGCCCTCAGTAGAACAAGCCCAGTGGAGAGACAAGGGTGATCAGCTGTATATGCCTCAGGAACATGCTGCATATGTCCCCAGGCTGGTATACCAAGGCCAACAAAAAGACTTACCACCGAGTCAGGCCCCCTGCTTCAATGACCCACTGACTCGGCACCAGTTGAGCTACCTGAATGGTGGGGGTGGTAGTGGCAAAACCACACGAGCGATCGAATCGTTCCGCACCAGAGACCCCCTGGTGTTCACCCCGACCCACCGTCTGGCCAAAGAGATGCGGGCCAGATGGGTCAAGGCTCAGACCTACCATAGCTTCTTCCGCTGGAGTGGCCAGACTGACTGGACCCCAGAAAGGATGGGCCAAAAGTACATACCCCGCGTGATCATCTGGGACGAGGTTTGCACTGTCCCAAAGCCAATCCTGGAAGTGTTCCTAGACTGGTTAGACCAGAGAGGGGTCCACATCATCTGCTGTAGTGACCAGGGTCAGCCACCACCAATTGCAGGCGAGATGCCACATGACTGGCTGCGACATGCTGCCCACTACTATGAAGAGGTTGAGGTTGACCACAGAGCGAAAGACCCGGCCCTCAAAGCCCTCAAACGGGACATCCGCCTCCGGCCGGATCGTGTGCAGTGCTCGGCCATGAGAAAGGCCATACCCACCTGCCTCGGATGGGACAGATTCATTGCAGTATGGAAGCCAGGCGACCGTATCTTGACCTCGAGACAGAAGGTGCGCAACCGCGCACAAGAGCTGCTATTCCATTACCATAAGGAGCACTTCCCTGACGAGCCGGTGCCCCTCTATCGCCCAAAAGACACCCGAAGACAAAACATTATGGTGACCATCCCAGGGTCTGGTAGGCCAGAGCAGGAAGAGCTCGTCCTCAATGACATCGTTGAGGTGCCTGTCCACTATGCCCAAGAAGTTATGGACGGCAAGTGGGGACAAGACTGGGCTCTCGGCTATGCCATGACAGTCCACTCGAGCCAGGGGCTCGCAATCCGCGATCCGCAAAAAGTCTGGATTATCGACGACTATCTCGGCCGTCAGCCGCGTGGAGTACATGCACCAGCTCGAACGAGTAGTCTGCCCACCGGAAGAGGGTTCCGATGTGGCAGAGCCATTCACTGAGCAGCAGCTCCACAAAGTCATCCAGAGAAAGCTTGTGGCATACAAGCGCCATGATCAGGTCAAAGGTCTCCAGGGATTCAATCTCAAGGTCGATCACATCCTCGCACTCAAAGACGGCCAGCAGAACCGCTGCGCGGCATGCAACATCGAGCTCCTCTGGGTATACCAACCCAAAGATACTCAGCAGTTCAGTGTCGACCGGTTGGACAACACCCGAGGCCATACTCGTGACAATATCCGGCTGACGTGCCTGGAATGCAACAGAAAAAGGGGTTACGCGGTCCTCAACGTTTAAGAACCCCATCAGGTGGCAGCACGGTATCAGGAGGCACCACAAGCAGCTCTTCCCGGACAAACCCCCGCTGAGGGCCATCCAGCAGATAGTAGAGCACGGGCTCTTCAGATTTGGTAACCGAGCGACCAAGCCGGTATACCTGGAGGGACCACACAGGGTCGGTCGCACGACGACGGCCACCCTCCAGTTCGCCGGGTTGGTAGAGGTAGCGAACGCCAACACCCGAGGGGAGCTTTCGCTCCGACGAGCCAACGGGACGGTGCGATGAAGCTGCGACCACGGATGAGGGCTTTTGCGCCACACTCTTGGCCTTCATGGCATTAGAAGGTTTCTTACCGGTCAATCTGGTCACTTCGCCGTTCAAAGCCGCAACCACGGCAGGCAGCCGAGCCACCCATTCAGCCGATCGTTCTCCAGACGGAAGTCTCATCTCTTGGGCGTATTGGTGCCCAAAGAGCCGCTCTGCCAGGGTGCGATTGAAACGCTCCACAATCCCTTTGGTCTCGATGGATATCCACACGGCCACGCCTGACAGAGACACCGTGTTTGGCCAGCTGTTGGTTCACCGCACCCATGAACTCGCGCCCCGGATCGACCTGAAGCAACTTTGGCCATTTCAGGGGGCTCCGCCTGTAAATCCTTTCAAGGGCGGCTGAAACCTCCTTAGCCTATTTTGTGGCCAGGGGCTCTGCCTCTTTGTACCGGGAGGCCACGTCAACGATGGTGAGGGCGTACTTGAACGTTTTGCGACCCGCCCTGTCGTGAGGTAGAAATAGGAGGTCGGCCTGGTGGACGTCGTTTGGCACCGGTACGTCGAACTTGGGTCGCGGTATGTGTCGTGGGGCGGGGAGGTAGATCTGCCAGATGGCCTGCTTCTTCAGCCAACCCCGTGTCACATCTTCGGAGACCTTAGCGGCCGCGGCGAGGTTTTTTATGGCTGCGAGTCCCTTCCAGTAACCGCGGGGACTGTAGTATAGCGAGCTAAGATTACTGTCGGTCATGGTATAAGCTAAGCTTGTGACATGGCTGTTTCGCTATCCAACACGCGAATGTATTCTAATAATCCTATGAGTCTCCAACATGCCCTGCGTGTCATCGGATCTAGCAACCCAGTTGTAGCTCTAAGGTCAGTTGGGCCTGATAGGACCCTGGTAGCGAATTTCTGTACAGAAGAGTGATTGGTACGCCATGACTCCAGGAATCGCTGCGCCGTGTTTATCATAGTATGACCAAGTGGGCCAGGATGTTTGTTTCGCTTGGCACAGTACCCGACATCAAGCATTGCAAAATACAGCTCCTCTGATAAACCCATATCTATATTGAAAGGAAACAAAATCTCAAGCGAGACAATTACTTAGCGAATTTGTATACCAGGAGGATTGTCGCGGTCATCCCCAGGACGACGAAGACAATCTCACGATCTTTCTGGTCATCGCTAGGTGTATAGAAGTCGGAGAGCCGGGGCTGTCGTTCCGACCCCAGCGGCGCGACATGCGGAAATGCCTGCGCGTACTCACGGATCGCCGTGTCGACGTCCCGGAAAGTTTGCACGGCATGACCCTGACGGCGGAGTTCTTCGTTAATCCAATCGAGGCGTTCAGCCCGTTTGTTGGACCATGCTGACTGCGCGACCTGGAGCTGTTCTACAGCTGTATCGTGCCGTTTGCGCTCCTCTTCAACGCCCGAGTTTCGCATCATCGAGAATATGTAGTTGCTACCGCTGAAGGCCAGGGAGTTGGCCATGGCACCCCCAACTAGCATTGCGATCGAGACCATCGTTGTTATACATACGTCTACTTCATGATATCTGCAGGTATGATTCCATGTTTAATTAGCATATATTTCGTGGCCATGGCCAGGCCCACATCAATAACTACCATGCCGACGTCATAGCCATTGAAGTCCAGCTTGGGGGTAGCTGTTTTGAAGGCCATCTTACCCAGGCGTGCATAACCCACAGCCAGGCCAGATACCACAACCGAATGATACGCCGCATTGGCCAACATTTTTCCGTCAGTAGACATTGTTTTTCTTCGCGCGACTATTGCATATAGAATGGGTCAAGCGAAATCTTTAAATGACTCGCTATTGGAACGACAATGTTAGCTCGGGCGGGTATTGGTTTATGAGCCTCCCGTCTACTGTTCACAACAACCCATAAGGCACATGCAAGACCTAACGATCCACGGGGATATAACTCCATTCTAATTCATTTACATTTACAGTGCCAAGAATACTCGTTAATACAGTAAAAACTGTTGTACCGACGTTTCGGTGGAATAAACCCACATATCAATGTTGGTTTACCGACGTTTCGGTGGGATAAACCCACATATCAATGTTGGTTTACCGACGTTTCGGTGGAATAAACCCACATATCAATGTTGGCTTACCGATGTTTCGATGGGATAAACCCACATATCAATGTTGGATTACCGATGTTTCGATGGGATAAACCCACACATCAAGGTTTGCTTACCGACGTTTCGGTGGGATAAACCCAAAGTTCAAGGGTGGCTTACCGACGTTTCGGTGGGATAAACCCACACATAAGGTTTGTTTACCGACGTTTCGGTGGGATAAACACACATATCAAGGTTTGTTTACCGACGTTTCGGTGGGATACACCCACACATCAAGATTTGTTTACCGACGTTTCGGTTGGATAAACCCACATATCAAGGTTTGTTTACCGACGTTTCGGTGGGATAAACCCACACATCAAGGTTTGTTTACCGAGACGTTTCGGTGGGATAAACACACATATCAAGGTTTGTTTACCGACGTTTCGGTGGGATAAACACACATATCAAGGTTTGTTTACCGACGTTTCGGTGGGATAAACACACATATCAAGGTTTGTTTACCGACGTTTCGGTGGAATAAACCCACATATCAAGGTTGGTTTACCGACGTTTTGGTGGGATAAACCCACATATCAAGGTTTGTTTACCGACGTTTCGGTGGGATAAACCCACACATCAAGGTTTGTTTACCGACGTTTCGGTGTGATAAACCCACATATCAAGGTTTGTTTACCGACGTTTCGGTGGGATAAACCCACATATCAAGGTTTTTTTTACCGACGTTTCGTTGGGATAAACCCACATGTCAAGGCTGGTTTACCGATGTTTCGGTGAGCCTTTCAAGGTTGGTTTAACCTTGAAATATGGGTTTATCCCACTGAAACGTCGGTACAACTGTTTTAGATAGTATTTTATATATTAAATCTCAGACGAGATCATTTAGAACAATTTTAATAATAATAAAGACTTTGTTTAACGAGAACACTCCTTCATCAATTAAATCACTCTAAGTTGAGGCCCTTGCCAATGGAAGTGTAGGTATAATATACATTTAGTAAGTGTACCTGGCCTCCGATATGCATGTACTTCAGTGTATAGTTTTGTTAGTGGCAAACCATCGACATTGTGTAGGTATATATGCAAGTTGCATATGTTTTCATAAATAATATTACTAAACCTTTAACGTGACTTTATAATTCCAATGTGCAATTTTCACTTCTTGTCCTATCTTTTGGTTGCATTTTATATGAAACCGTTTTGGGCTTATTTGAACCCCACTCATATTCCATTAGCTTATATGTTGTTGCCGAGTTTTAATATTGTCGTGATTGCCGAGTGAGAACATTCGGTTTGCTTCGTCTGCTTCTGTCTTTATGAATTGGGCCCATGCAGAAGGAGAGTGTTGCAGAAGGAATCATTCTAGGATATTCGTTTCGTATGTGCAAGGGAGGTTATCGGGTTATAGAGGGTGTCTTAATTAGTTCTAATCTTCCTTAGGGCTCTACATTTGATAGAAATTAGTATAAGTCCGTGTTTGGTGTGATATTGTTAGCTCTAAAAATTATGCCGGTGGGGGAAAAAATATTCTATGTTTATACCGTGTCCGCTAATAGAATATGTTTGGGGTTCAAATGAACCCAAAACCCAAAACGGTTTCAGACAGTTAGGGGAAGTGACCGATTTATTGAAGCAGAATTGAGAGGTTAGGATCATCTCCCTTGCCACAGACAATTTACGGTGATTTACCAACAATCTATTTGTTTGTTTTTGATTTGCGGGTTTAAAGTCGCACCAACAGCGTAGGTCGTATGGCGGCTCTCCAGCTATTATTAAAGTAGCACCAACAGCTTAGGTCGTATGGCGGCTCTCCAGCTATTATTATAGTCGCATCAACAGCTTAGGTCGTATGGCGGCTCTCCAGCTATTATTATAGTCGCATCAACAGCTTAGGTCGTATAGCGGCTCTCCAGCTATTATTAAAGTCGCATCAACAGCTTAGGTCGTATGGCGGCTCTCCAGCTATTATTAAAGTCGCATCAACAGCTAAGGTCGTATGGCGGCTCTCCAACTATTATTAAAGTTGCATCAACAGCTTATGTCGTAAATCGACTCTTCAGCTATTATTAAAGTCGCATCAACAGCTTAGGTCGTATGGCGGCTCTCCAGCTATTATTAAAGTCGCATCAACAACTTAGGTCGTATGGCGGCTCTCCAGCTATTATTAAAGTCGCATCAACAGCTTAGGTCGTATGGTGGCTCTCCAACTATTATTAAAGTCGCATCAACAGCTTAGGTCGTATGACGGCTCTCCAGCTATTACTAAAGTCGCATCAACAGCGTAGGTCGTATGGCGGCTCTCCAGCTATTATTAAAGTCGCATCAATAGCTTAGATCGTATGATGGCTCTCCAGCTATTATTAAAGTCACACCAACAGCTTAGGTCGTATCGCGGCTCTCCAGCTATTATTAAAGTCGCACCAACAGCTTAGGTCGTATGGCGGCACTCCAGCTATTATTAAAGTCGCACCAACAGCTTAGGTCGTATGGCGGCTCTCCAGCTATTATTAAAGTCGCACCAACAGCTTAGGTCGTATGGCGGCTCTCCAGCTATTATTAAAGTCGCACCAACAGCTTAGGTCGTATGGCGGCTCTCCAGCTATTATTAAAGTCGCACCAACAGCTTAGGTCGTATGGTGGCTCTCCAGCTATTATTAAAGTCGCACCAACAGCTTAGGTCGTATGGCGGCTCTCCAGCTATTATTAAAGTCGCTTCAACAGCTTATGTCGCATGGCGGCTCTCCAGCTATTATTAAAGTCGCACCAACAGCTTATGTCGTATGGCGGCTCTCCAGCTATTATTAAAGTCGCACTAACAGCTTAGGTCGTATGGCGGCTCTTCAGCTATTATTAAAGTCACACCAACAGCTTAGGTCGTATGGTGGCTCTCCAGCTATTATTAAAGTCGCATCAACAGCTTAGGTCGTATGGCGGCTCTCCAGCTATTATTAAAGTCGCATCAACAGCTTAGGTCGTATGGCGGCTCTCCAGCTATTATTAAAGTCGCATCAACAGCTTAGGTCGTATGGTGGCTCTCCAACTATTATTAAAGTCGCATCAACAGCTTAGGTCGTATGGCGGCTCTCCAGCTATTATTAAAGTCGCACCAACAGCTTAGGTCGTATGGCGGCTCTCCAGCTATTACTAAAGTCGCACCAACAGCGTAGGTCGTATGGCGGCTCTCCAGCTATTATTAAAGTCGCATCAATAGCTTAGATCGTATGATGGCTCTCCAGCTATTATTAAAGTCACATCAACAGCTTAGGTCGTATCGCGGCTCTCCAGCTATTATTAAAGTCGCACCAACAGCTTAGGTCGTATGGCGGCTCTCCAGCTATTATTAAAGTCGCACCAACAGCTTAGGTCGTATGGCGGCTCTCCAGCTATTATTAAAGTCGCACCAACAGCTTAGGTCGTATGGCGGCTCTCCAGCTATTATTAAAGTCGCACCAACAGCTTAGGTCGTATGGCGGCTCTCCAGCTATTATTAAAGTCGCACCAACAGCTTAGGTCGTATGGCGGCTCTCCAGCTATTATTAAAGTCGCACCAACAGCTTAGGTCGTATGGCGGCTCTCCAGCTATTATTAAAGTCGCTTCAATAGCTTATGTCGCATGGCGGCTCTCCAGCTATTATTAAAGTCGCACCAACAGCTTAGGTCGTATGGCGGCTCTCCAGCTATTATTAAAGTCGCACTAACAGCTTAGGTCGTATGGCGGCTCTCCAGCTATTATTAAAGTCGCATCAACAGCTTAGGTCGTATGGCGGCTCTCCAGCTATTATTAAAGTCGCACCAACAGCTTATGTCGTATGGCGGCTCTCCAGCTATTATTAAAGTCGCACCAACAGCTTAGGTCGTATGGCGGCTCTCCAGCTATTATTAAAGTCGCACCCACAGCTTAGGTCGTATCGCGGCTCTCCAGCTATTATTAAAGTCGCATCAACAGCTTAGGTCGTATGGTGGCTCTCCAGCTATTATTAATGTAGCACCAACAGCTTAGGTCGTATGGCGGCTCTCCAGCTATTATTAAAGTCGCATCAACAGCTTAGGTCGTATCGCGGCTCTCCAGCTATTATTAAAGTCGCATCAACAGCTTAGGTCGTATGGCGGCTCTCCAGCTATTATTAATGTCGCACAAACAGCTTAGGTCGTATGGCGGCTCTCCAATTTTTATTAAAGTCGCATCAACAGCTTAGATCGTATGGCGGCTCTCCAGTTAGTATCTCTGGAGGAAGTTCACAGGTGTCCCTCCGAGCGACATTATTGGCAAGGACGTCCCTCCGAGCGACATTCCAGGCAAGGACGTCCCTCCAAGCGACATTCCAGGCAAGGACGTCCCTCCAAGCGACACTCCATGCAAGGACCTCCCTCCGAGCGACATTCCAGGCCAGGATGTCCCTCCGAGCGACATTCTAGGCAAGGACGTCCCTCCGAGCGACATTCTAGGCAAGGACGTCCCTCCGAGCGACATTCCAGGCAAGGACTTCCATATTCATGAAGAGAATGTTATTTTACCTATCCACGGCTATTTACACGTGGCCGAGTTGTTAATGTCATTGATTTGATATCCATTGGCCCTCACAACTGTATATTCGAATCCAGATGGGGGTGTGGACTTTGTTGCTGTGATAAAACTACCCAACTGGCTTGCGGTAGGTCGGTGGTTATACATGGCTATCAATCCTTGTAGGGGCACCCGGGGTCGTCATCCACCAATAAGCTATCGGTGCGACTTACCCCCCCCCCCAAACTAACATTATTTCGAGGACATATCCTAACATAAGGACAGATATAGTAATGGACCTTTCACCAGGTGTCTGTGGTTTAGGGTGGCAGACACGTCTTAACAGGTGTATGTTATACTAGAGGACATATAAAACACACATCTACATTATATACTAGAAGACATAGAAAACGTACACCTACATTATATACTAGAGGAAATAGAAAACGCACATCTACATTATATAACAGAAGACATAGAAAATGCACACCTACATTATATACTAGTTGACATAGAAAACGTGCACCTACATTATATACTAGAAGACATAGAAAATGCACACCTACATTATATACTAGAGGACATAGAATAAGCGCAACTACGTTATATAACAGAGGACATAGAAAACGCACACCTACATTATATACTAGAAGACATAGAAAACGTACACCTACATTATATACTAGAAGACATTGAAAACGGACACATACAATATATACTGAATGAAGACTTAACGAGGATGCGCTCGTCCCTATTCTTCAAGGCCAGGCAATTACTGAAAAGTCGACACTTGACTGGTGCCTGGACCTATGATGGCAACATAATGATAAAGGACATCACCGGCAAGGTTCATCGCATCAATACCGATGCTGACTTAATACACTTTAAGGGTCCAGAGCTGAATCCGAGGTATTCACATACGTACTCAAAACCAGCTCCTCAACAAACTACTAGTTGGGGTGCAAATATTGACCAGTAACAACATGTGCCGTAATCTTCGACGTGAAGTATACCTGTAACCTGTTGTGTAGTAAAGCTGACTATTGCTATAGTGACCAGTAACAACATGTGCCGTAATCTTCGACGTGAAGTATACCTGTAACCTGTAGTAGTAAAGCTGACTATTGCTATAGTGACCAGTAACAACATGTGCCGTAATCTTCGACGTGAAGTATACCTGTAACCTGTAGTAGTAAAGCTGACTATTGTTATAGTGACCAGTAACAACATGTGCCGTAATCTTCGACGTGAAGTATACCTGTAACCTGTTGTGTAGTAAAGCTGACTATTGCTATAGTGACCAGTAACAACATGTGCCGTAATCTTCGACGTGAAGTATACCTGTAACCTGTAGTAGTAAAGCTGACTATTGCTATAGTGACCAGTAACAACATGTGCCGTAATCTCGACGTGAAGTATCCTGTACCTGTAGTGTAAAGCTGACTATTGTTATAGTGACAGTAACACATGGGTTCGACGTGAAGTATACCTGTAACCTGTAGTAGTAAAGCTGACTATTGTTATAGTGACCAGTAACAACATGTGCCGTAATCTTCGACGTGAAGTATACCTGTAACCTGTAGTAGTAAAGCTGACTATTGTTATAGTGACCAGTAACAACATGTGCCGTAATCTTCGACGTGAAGTATACCTGTAACCTGTAGTAGTAAAGCTGACTATTGTTATAGTGACCAGTAACAACATGTGCCGTAATCTTCGACGTGAAGTATACCTGTAACCTGTAGTAGTAAAGCTGACTATTGTTATAGTGACCAGTAACAACATGTGCCGTAATCTTCGACGTGAAGTATACCTGTAACCTGTAGTAGTAAAGCTGACTATTGTTATAGTGACCAGTAACAACATGTGCCGTAATCTTCGACGTGAAGTATACCTGTAACCTGTAGTAGTAAAGCTGACTATTGCTATAGTGACCAGTAACAACATGTGCCGTAATCTTCGACGTGAAGTATACCTGTAACCTGTAGTAGTAAAGCTGACTATTGTTATAGTGACCAGTAACAACATGTGCCGTAATCTTCGACGTGAAGTATACCTGTAACCTGTAGTAGTAAAGCTGACTATTGTTATAGTGACCAGTAACAACATGTGCCGTAATCTTCGACGTGAAGTATACCTGTAACCTGTAGTAGTAAAGCTGACTATTGCTATAGTGACCAGTAACAACATGTGCCGTAATCTTCGACGTGAAGTATACCTGTAACCTGTAGTAGTAAAGCTGACTATTGTTATAGTGACCAGTAACAACATGTGCCGTAATCTTCGACGTGAAGTATACCTGTAACCTGTAGTAGTAAAGCTGACTATTGCTATAGTGACCAGTAACAACATGTGCCGTAATCCTCGACGTGAAGTATACCTGTAACCTGTAGTAGTAAAGCTGACTATTGCTATAGTGACCAGTCAACTGTGAATTATACATCACTTCAATACTCGATAACAATTAAATACGTTTGTAGTTGTATTTAAAGCGTATTGCTGTTCAAAAAAATCTAAATTGCAGTGTAGAGGACTATCCCGTTTTATGTGCCTATAATTATATTAAGGCATGCTTTAAGTCATTGGTTTCATGGCTATCGTGGTTTGTATCGGAGTTGCGAGGAGAGCCGACTGAATGGAACACAGTCACAATTTAGTTGTCTGTATTGTAATTATGTCCAAGTACATTTAATTTAAAAATGTTACAGTTTTGGCATGTCTTGACATTTGTGTAAAACTGATTTTGCAACAAATAAAATTGTATAATAACATGTGTTTTTGAAATTGTGACGGTCAGTTAGAACAGTAATACAACTTTAATTGATTAATTTATTACAAACAACTATTACTCAAACATATACTTATTATCTAGTGTATACGCTATACCTATTTAGGTTGTTATATGTACTTAGATGTGTGATACACATCATTATATGCATTGATAACTTGATTGAAATCATAGAACACTCGTTATTACTAACGTTGGATTGTTCGCTGTGTGATACATCCGAGTGTCCTTCACATACCATTTCTATTATACAATATCGCAACCTTATGGAATTACCTCCCCTATGGAAAATTTTAGTTGTTATCCCCCTCCAGATGAAATCAGAGGGGGTATTGTAATGGCGCTGTCCGTCCGTCCATGGATCGATTAGCCAGAAATACACTAAATATACCATATGTGTACACGTCCGTCTGTGCGTGCGTCCGTCCATCGGGATTTCCTGGTGGGGGATACCAATTCATCGAATTATCTTGTTTGTGATATTTTTAGGGAAATGCCATAATTATTTTTTTCCAGAAAGTACTACTAACGCATGTGCAATGGCACTTCTACATCGTGTTCGATGCAGGTAATACTAAATTCAATTTTTTGTTTTCACAAGATCTTTATAGCACGTGCCATTCCATACGTGAATTCTACATGCGATGCATAATACGTAGATTGCGCGTACCCTTCTAAACGAAACTTTACTGAATTATCTCCCTTGGCACGTTTATGTACATATACATGCGAATGGTTTAATTTAAATGTCTGCACTTCGCACACACTTACATGTACTTCGTTAAATCTTTAGTTAACTCCCAGTCTCGCAGTCCTATAAGTTATTATACATAATTTATCATTTAACTAATTCGCCAGTTTATATCATATTTCTCTTATTAGACTATCATACTCTTACTAGATCGCAGAATGGATGCTATTTTCTTCTTTTATGCACTCCTCTGCAATATTATACACTTACATTATCTATCAAACACTCTGCAGTTAATAAATGTTATCCATATCATTCGAACCAGTTTATATGGCGGGCGCTTGGCATCCGATATTTTTGTGTGCGTATGCATGACTGTGGTCAAACTGTTTTTGCAGTCCTTGTCAGCAGTAACATAATGATTAACAATTCCTCCCCCACAATCGTGCAAACCTATACTAGCCCATGGAAATTCTCACTATTTCTACATACCATAATACTCATAGTCATTGCTTCAAACACATTGTATTTGTATTCTCTCACCAACCAGTTAAAGTTTCAAGTAAAACATAACATTACATACCCACATAAGCGCATGCTTTCAGGGCTCACATTCAAACAAAATTGTTCGTTTATGAGTAATGTATGTTGTGTGTTTACAGGTTTATTATCTATAACATGGCTGTGTCTTTTAATAGCTCAGGCGGGTGATGTTCATCCGAACCCTGGCCCATCGTTAACGAGCTCTACCAGTTCTTCTTCATCTACCAGTTCCTCCATATCTAACACATTATCAGAACTAATAACAAACATCAGATGCCTCTCATTTTTACAGTATAACGTACAAAGCTATGAACAAGATTGACGTTCTTGGAGCTGAGTTTGGTATATTTGATGTCCTTGCATTCACAGAAACATGGCTAAATCCAAACATCTCTTATGACAACATCAAACTACCAGTCTTTCATATTCCAGAGAGAAGGGACATAACTGAGAATGGATATGGGGGTGTTATTGTGTACTTGAAGGAAACTTTTCACTACAAAAGAATGTTTGATCTCGAACCCAGAAACTTAGAATGTATCTGGATCGAATTGATGCCTTCTCACTCCAAACATATCCTGTTTGCTGTTTTCTATCGCCCTCCAAACGCAGATGCTAGTCTTAGAAATCTAATAGAGGACTCTCTCAACTTGGCTCTAGATTCAGGTATATCGGATGTAATCGTTACTGGTGACTTTAACTTTAATGAGTCAAACCCGAACATGAGTCGCAAACTCCATTCCATCTGCCAGCAATTTAGCTTAGAGCAACTTATTGTTGAACCCACTCACTTCACAGAGTCTTCTTTTTCTATACTGGACCTATGTCTTGTATCCTGCAGCCATAGCATAATAACTTCTGGTGTAGGAGAACCTGCTCTAGACCAGAACCAACGGTTTCATTGACCTATTTTTTGCTTTATTTACTTTTTCTACACCTGATGTCAAGTCTTTTAAACGGTTAGTGGGGCTATATGACCGAGGAGACTACACCTTACTTAGACGGAGGATCAGTGAAACTAACTGGAAACTGTTCAAGAATGATGACATTAACACATACACTACCTCTTTTACGAACAAACTCCTTGAACTTTCCAAGGAATGCATTCCAACAAGAAACATTACAGTGAAACCAAATGATACTACATGGATCACAACGAAAATAAAGAAACAATTTCTAAAACGTAAAAAATACTACCGTAATGCTAAACGCACTCAGAACCCTATTCACAGGCACAAATTCAGAACAATCCGCAATGAAATAGTCACACTTATCCGCTCTGCTAAACAAAACCATCTTCTTAAATTGGCTGATTCTCTGAATTCTGAAACTACAACCCTAAAAGACTGGTGGAAACTCATTAAAACATTCATCTCACCTGCTAATAAACAAGTCATCCCTCCACTTATAGACCCGGTCACACAAGAACTTGTCCTTGATTCTAAGTCGAAGTCTGATCTCTTGAACGATTTCTTTTGTAGTCAGTCTTCACTCAACAACCCCAGTAAGGACCTTCCTGTGATTCACCATCAAGATCATACAAATAAACTTGATTCTATTTATATTACCCTACAAGGCGTCGAAGAAGCTTTAAGATCTCTAAAAATCAACACAGCTTCAGGACCAGATGGAATTAATAATCGGATCCTGCGTGAAACTGCACCTGTGATTAAGTATCATCTTTGTTCTATGTTCAATCATTCATTAAGCCGCAGTACGGTACCGCATACTTGGAAAGATGCTAATATCTGTGCTATCTTTAAAAAAGGTGACCCGTCTTTACCAAACAACTACCGACCAATTTCCCTGCTCTGCTGTATAGAGAAGGTATCATATTCAAGTATATGTTCAACTTTCTTCGTGATAATAACTTCCTCTCTCCCCTACAATCTGGGTTCAGACAAGGAGACTCATCAGCAAATCAGCTCACCTATGTGTACAATACCTTCTGCAAGGCTCTCGACGAAGGACTTGAAGCAAGAACTGTATTCTTCGATAATTAGTAAGGCCTTTGATAAAGTATGGCATAAAGGTCTACTCCACAAGTTAAAAAATGCTGGACTAGATGGCTGTTTATTTAACTGGTTTTCTGACTACCTTTCTAACAGACGCCAAACTGTTGTTCTACCTGGTACACAATCAAATTGGTCAGCCGTAAATGCAGGAGTTCCACAGGGATCAATCCTTGGTCCACTTTTATTCTTAGTGTTTATCAACGATATCGTCGATGATATGGGTTCTCAAGTACATCTATTTGCTGACGATACCAGCTTACACATAATTGTTGATCATCCAATTTCAGCTGCGGAAATTCTACAATCCGACATTGAAAAAATATAAAATTGGGCGGACAAATGGTTAGTCACGTTTAATCCTTCCAAATCAGAAACTATGACCATATCACGTAAGACCCGTAAACCATTCCATCCACCACTACACATGCACGACCAACCTATCACCTTAATAAATTGTCATACAAATCTTGGTGTCCACCTTTCTGACGATGGCTCTTGGCATGCTCAAATCAACTCCATCAAAGAGCGGGCATGGAAAAGAATACATAGCATGCGAAAGCTTAAGTTCCAACTAGATAGAAGATCTCTAGAAGTCATATATATATCTTTCATCAGACCTCTTACTGAATACGCAGACGTAGCTTACACCAATTGTACACACGATGAGAAACTGGAACTCGATAAAATTCAGCATGAAGCTTCCCGTATTGTTTCTGGGACTACCAAACTAATATCACTTCACGAACTCCATAGAGAAGTTGCATGGGAATCCCTTGAGGGTCGAAGACATAACCATAAACTAATCATGCTTTACAAGATGAAGAACTCCAGATTATCTTTCTTCTCTAGTCCCACCTACTGTAGGGGAAACTTCTAGGTATAATTTGCGCAATGCAGACGATATCCAATCTTTACGGACGAGAACATCTCTATATAACAATGCTTTTCTACCATCGGCTCTGAGGGGCTGGAACGAACTTTCAAACGAACTACAAAACTCACCATCACTGGCATCATTCAAATCGCAATTAAAGAGTAACGTCACAAAATGCCCCAAATATTTCTACAATGGTGACAGGAAATGGCAAGTCTATCATGCTCGACTCCGTACTAATTGTAGCTCATTAAACCAGCATTTGTTAAGCAAAAACATTTCTCCATCACCCCACTGCCAATGTGGTCTAACTGAGAGTAATCATCATTTCTTCTTTGAATGTCTCTACTACAATGACATCAGGGTCCGTCTCTTAGCAACGTCCTCTAAATATTGTACCATAACATTATACACTCTATTACACGGATACCAGAATCTTAGCGATAATTTCAACGCACATATATTTGCAGCAGTCCAAAACTACATACGAGAAAGCAGACGATTTTCATGAGCATCTGTTCACAAAATGTAGCATGCTTGCTCCGGCCATTAAACAATCCGAATGAATATATTTATTATTATTCTCCTTTTATTCTGTCCCATTTCTTCTGAGTCAATCTCAATTTCAACTATCTCCATTAATTACTACATGTAATCTTATTGATTTTCTAACTTACAGTCCATGCTTAAAAACAATAATGAATTATACTGACCTTTTTCAAATTTAAATTAATAGTTTAGACAAGATTACAACACTGTCATACCATAACATTAAGTACCTTACTATAGGAGAAGACCTCTATAAGCTATAGCTTCCGGTTCTAATCCTTTTTCTAAATGTTGTGTAAAATGTAAATTTGTACATGTTGTATCATTGTTTGAAATAAACTATGTTTAAACTGAATGTAGGTGTGCGTTTTCTATGTCCTCTAGTATATAATGTAGGTGCGCGTTTTGTATGTCTTCTAGTATATAATGTAGGTGCGCGTTTTGTATGTCCTCTCGTATATAATGTAGGTGTGCGTTTTCTATGTCCTCTAGTATATAATGTAGGTGCGCGTTTTCTATGTCCTCTAGTAAATAATGTAGGTGCGCGTTTTGTATGACCTCTCGTATATAATGTAGGTGCGCGTTTTCTATGTCATCTAGTATATAATGTTGGTATGTAGATGTGCGTTATAAGCACATTATCTGACGTCACTATATCCATGCTTTATGCCGACATTTGGCACTAGTTTCCAGCTAAAATTGAAAACGACATGCCATCTTCCAAAGACTAAGTCCATATATGTCTCTGATTCTGTAATGTAATCCACCATTAAAATACATGCGAGAAACCGCAGATCAAATACGAACGGCATGTGTCATGGTAGATATACATAAAGTGCACAAGAAGACAATAATGTGTGTTACTGAGAGGGAATATATTGCTCCTAGTATATTATGATATGGGTCTCATTGGCCTAGTGGTTATAGCTGTTGACTTCAAATCACTTGCCCCTCACTGCTGTAGGTATGAATCACACTGTGGGTGCCGCACCTTCGTTCAAGCGCAGTGGTAGCTAGTTCGCTTCATGTGATAGAGGCTCGGAGTTTGAGCCTTGCTGTAGTCGTTACGATTGAGCTCATTGGGAAATGCACTTCCACGTTGCTTCTTCTCTCTCCCTCATGGATTTAAGCAGGAAAGAGGTCGATAGAGGGAATACAGTAATGTTGTAGGAATTTGTTTTCGCAATCGAGCAAAAATAAATTTGTATAAACTAATGATTTCATGTGAGGAAGCTATCTAACTGGCTTTCGAATGGTCAGTGGTTCTACCAGGTGCCAGATCGTGGCTAGTATACTGCAGAGGGACACTGGGTCGTCCTCCACTAACTGAAGAGTCACAATATAACCTAAGATGTTGCTGAGACGGATCTGTTGTTCAGTGGTTAACACGTGGACAGGTAATCTCGTGATCACAGGTTCAATCCCCCGTCTGACCATACTAAAATTAACAGTCTTTCAGATGGAACTTTATATCGAGGTCTCTTGTCGGCGTTTTACATCGCTCACATAAAAGAACCAGAGGAGACTCTAGAATGGGTCTCTGTCTGTATCATTGCATTATCCCCTAAACATTTAAAAATGACTAATCTCTTCAGGAGGCTTCGCTCATATGGGCAACCGGTAGCGACGATAAATAAACGTAGAACACACACGCAATTTGGTCTGCCTCCTTGGTCAATTTCTTAAGTCGCTGACTTGTGTACCACTGTAACCAATCATTACTGATGGTCACTGGTTTGAGCCCCGTTCAGGCTGTGTCTCTCAATATGACAACGTTGGCAGTATCTTGTGGCAGGAGGTTTGTGCACCAAGTACTGGTTAACTGCTGGAGCCTACCACGGAAAGGTGTATTTAGGTATGATGCTCGCCGTCGACATAGCCCAACAACACATAACAAACAAACAAACAAACAAACAGTTTAATGTGTGTTTAAAGTAGTACCGACAGCTAACAGATTACACGTATTTCAGGTTGTGATGACGTCGTCGACGGTAACACAAAAATCTGTAAATCTACATCGGGGGATCAGTTACATGTACATACTACATCCGCTATGTCGAATTCCGTCGGACAAAACAAAATACTTCGACATAACCGAAGCTTGACTTAACGAAATACTATATAAACGGAGCCAGTTATATGTAAAATGATTGTGTCTGAAACGTAACTTTGATTCGACTGCGAGATAATCGGATAATTCGACATAACCGACTTTGACGTAACGGATGTAGACTGTATTTAAGAGACATCGATATATATAAATATATACACCAATAATTATATATATAATTATGTATACACGACACCATAACAACACTGTGCACGTTTATATTGACCGTTACTTGTTCGATACAAAGTTTAGAATTATGTATTTTACTATCATGAATGAAACAAATAATTCATCTCACATTGCACTAAGTTACCCAATATTTGGCACATGTTGATACCAAATGTGTCTATATGTTTTCTAAAAGGATATAATATTTACCTCTAAGACAAGTGCACAGTTTCTTTTTGGTGTCAGTATATACTATACGTACCAGTTTACATTACGGAAGTGAACATTTGGGGATTTTTAAAGCTAAACATTTAGAGACATTGCACTTGAAATTCTGTAAGTTAGTTCTTGGTGTTAAGCAATCAACTAGTAATGTAGCTGTATTTTATGAACTTGGAAGATACCCATTGTATATATGCAGATATGTAAAAGTTGTAAAAATATTGGTTAAAATAGTTACAACGGAAAATACAATTATTAAGTCGATGATACAAACGTGTCTAGACGATTTAGTAACTGGCAAACGTAATGTGTTGTCCAGAGTTAGGGAATTGCTAAGTAGATTTGGCTTTTTGTATATATGGGAAAACCCACATGACATCGACCATACACAGTTTATTTCTGAATTTAAACAAAGGATTATAGATGATTTTCTGCAGACTTCACAAGCTGATCTTCGAATAAATTAGGTACTTATATTATGTACAAATGTAAAGATTAATTTTGGTTACGAATCGTACTTAGATATAATACTAACCAGAAAATTAAGAATTGCATTTACACAATTGAGGCTATCAGCGCACAACTTACGGATTGAAACTGCCAGATATGGTAGAAACTGCATTGATCAAAACGAAAAGTTATGTTTATTGTGTAATACAAAAAATGTGGAAGATGAGTTTCATTTCATGTTTAAATGTGAGGGGCATAGTACATTAACAAAAACATATATTAAACGTTTATATTCTAATCGACCAAGTATGTTCAAATTATTGCAAATATTTCAATGGGACAATTCCCTAGAGCTTGTTAACTTTAGTAAATATATTCATGAAGCTTTATTCCTTCATAATTCACTTGTTTAGGATATATGAGTTATTGAATACTCCCTACACTCTTAATACAGTCATGGTCATGTTTTGCATATTCTAAAATCCATCATGACATTGTCGTTATTTTTCCATGTATGTCCATAATCAATACATATCATGATTGCATATATCATAATATTGTACTAACTATATTGTAAACATGTTTAAATGTTACAGACGAGAAACTGTAAAGTTAAAGTCTTAATAAAGCATTCTTCTTCTTCTTGATGCTACGTTAATACCTATCACTGTCTGACACAAGATGATCCAAGGGGGATAAATATGTTTAAATGTTACAGACGAGAAACTGTAAAGTTTAACACTTAATAAAGCATTCTTCTTCTTCTTCCTATCACTGTCATAGCGTGCTAAACTACCATTGGTATACATATCAACATTAATGGTAGTATACTATACCTCTCACTGTCATAGCGTGCTAAACTACCATTGGCATACATATCAACATCAATGGTAGTATACTATACCTCTCACTGTCATAGCGTGCTAAACTACCATTGTTATACATATCAACATTAATGGTAGTATACTATACCTCTCACTGTCATAGCGTGCTAAACTACCATTGTTATACATATCAACATCAATGGTAGTATACTATACCTCTCACTGTCATAGCGTGCTAAACTACCATTGGTATACATATCAACATTAATGGTAGTATACTATACCTCTCACTGTCATAGCGTGCTAATCTACCATTGGCATACATATCAACAGCAATGGTAGTATACTATACCTCTCACTGTCATAGCGTGCTAATCTACCATTGGCATACATATCAACAGCAATGGTAGTATACCATACCTCTCACTGTCATAGCGTGATAAACTACCATTGGCATACATATCAACATCAATGGTAGTACACTATACCTCTCACTGTCATAGCGTGCTAATCTACCATTGGCATACATATCAACATCAATGGTAGTATACTATACACATATGCCAAAATAATATTTCTAGACATTAATAAAATATATTGCACTAATGTTGGGTATCCTACAGCACGACTTATGTGCTCCGTGGATGGACCCTAGCGTATCCACGTGATTCATACATGTGCTTCATATAAAATCCAAGTGGCCAAGTCACTATTCATGTGATAATGCATTATAATAACCCGTGTGGTTCCGCAGTCCGTACACTGTCCACTATCCACATATTTCCACAAGTCCGTACACTGTCCACCATCCACATGTGTCCACATTCCATACACTGTTCAGTTTGTCCACTCGATCCACACACTAACCACGTGTTTCCGCAGTCCAAACACTGTTCAGTTTGGCCACACGATCCACGCACTAACCACGTGTTGCCACATACACACACCACGTGTTTCCACACACCAACCACGTATGTCCACACAATAACCACGTGTTTCCAAACACAAACAACTTACATCACACATAATTGTTAAACTACCCACTCTCTCCATAATTATATCTGGTGTCGTTCAGCAGTATCGCCAGTTTCTCATTGTGGGGCTTGTAAAACGTGTGTAGTATATATCTCGTGGCTTGCAACATGTCTCCTGTCTTTTTATCCATCGTTTTCCTAGGATTTCTAATATTTAAATGTAATATGTTTCTCAGTACAGTCTCATTCGGTATTTCTGAAAGAAATGTTAAGTATATCTAAATAGTTACATGCCATTCAGTTTGTGTGTTTGTTTTTGTAGTTTAAAGTCGCAACAATCACTTACGTCACATGGCGACATTCAATCTGTTATTGGTGGCGGAAGACACCGGTTCCCCTCCAGGAAGCATTTCTGACACTGGCAGGTAACACGGTAGAACCACCGACCTACCACAAATCAGCTGGATAGCTTTCTCACATGCGGGAATTCGACACACCCATTGCGATTCGAAACTTCAGCTGTGAGAGCAAGTGATTTGATGCAAGCGATTTTAACCACTCTGCGACGGACGAATAAATGTACTTATAATTTGAACAAAGATAGATTTTGAAAATTCTTTAAAGCGACAATACATGGCAAAAGTCCCAACATGCATTGTTTACGTATGAATGGTATTGTTACTACAAATTATTCTGAAATAATTCCAACACTAACTGTCAATTAATTAACAGTGTTTTTGCGGTCTACAAACTCTCAAAAGTAGTGCTTCATATAACGGTCAACCACGCTCCTGAATTGGCGTTTGTTTATTACTGGAATATATGCTAAACGCATGGTACTGTCGAGTGTCGCTTTAGAGATACTTTAACTTTAACCAGTCTAAAAATAAGAGTGTCATGATGGCCCTGTATCGCTCATCTCACTCATTTCTGTTTCCCCTGGGGTCACTATTTTAACAAATTTGAAAGAGCATTGTACATCGATCATTCCTACCAAGATTTGTCGAAATGTGTGCTATTTTTAGACGGCGACCATTTGAAAGAAGATGTTTGAAAGTTCTAAAGGTTGACGTATCGACGGCCATATTAGATGAGGTAATCATCCGATTATGATGACAATTTCAGTATAGTGATCGTATCGTCGATATCATCGAGTTGATGTATTACATGACCATATTCAGACAAATATAATATTTGATCCCTCCTTGACCTCCCGGGCCACGTCAAATTTGGAGCCAAGGGTCACCATTTGAACAATTTTGAAAGAGCATTGTACATCGATCATTCCTACAAAGATTTGTCAACATCTGGTGTTCGTGAGAAAAAGAACTTGTGCTATTTTTAGACAACGGCCATATTGGATTACGTAATGACATGATTTCAACAAGTATGTAATCCACCACTAGCACACACTATCATGACCATAACATATATGGTGGCAATATACACATTGGTTACTGAGGAGAAGACGTTTGAAACTGTTCACGGACGACGACAGACGACAGAAATAATGCGGTAACAATACCTCACATGCACATCAATATACATGTGCACACATGTGAGCTATAGCGTTAAATATGTACCTTAAATCTTGTTATTTGAGATACACGCGTTGCATTGTTGATGTATGTTGACTTTATTTAAATTATTTTATGATGTCATCAAACGTCGTATACGACGTTTTTTATTAGTTGAAATATTCAAATTCTGCGAGAAATAACAGGGGAAAAAATAATTATACTATGTAAAAGGAAATTATATTCTGTAAAACTTCTTTTGTTTTAGTCATCGATGTAGCGTCGCTTTAATAGGTGTTACTGTTGCACTGAATAAACCTGACATTGCTGAAACTAATGGTACTGTTTAGATATGTCTCATAAATGAAGAACTCTTAGCAGCCGACATGGTGAAAGGATTCCTCCTCGCACCAGAGTGGTTGTGAGTTCGAGCCCCGTCAGAACCATGGCAACACATCCACACTCCCCCCTCTCTCCACCAGGAATGAGGTCTCGAGAGCGATTAATCTAATATTGCAAAACCATGTTTCAAATTCGTGGTACATATATATGTATACATAAATCAAATCTCTGTTTCACGGATCCAGGGAGAACCACCAACCCACCTAATGTTCCTGGCCTTGGCATTGCAACAGACATTGCTTAGTACATTCAATAACATTGTACCTGGTACATACTTAGGCCTAGAAAGTTATATGTTCTTATAAGCGTCTTGTATCGGTATTCAGATATATCCTCCAGTCTTTGAATAAGCACTTGTACACGTGGAAACACGTGCAGATAGTCCTTGATGAACACGTGATACACACCACCGCGTAGCGTTATCTGTGAAGAGTTAACAACATTGTAGCATATCTTTTCATAGTCAATGCCGATTTATCTGCCCTTTTTTAGAGCTCATGCGAATATTAAAAAAGTGATGTAGGCACATACAGTTCATGCTATTATGTGACATAGGCACATATAGTTCATGCTATTATGTGATGTAGGCACATACAGTTCATGCTAGTATTTGATGTAGGCACATACAGTTCATGCTATTATGTGATGTAGGCACATATAGTTCATGCTATTATGTGATGTGGGTACATACAGTTCATGTTATTATGTGATGTAGGTACATACAGTTCATGCTAGTATGTGATGTAGGCAAATACAGTTCATGCTATTATGTGATGTAGACACATACAGTTCATGCTATTATGTGATGTAGGTACATACAGTTCATACTATTATGTGATGTAGGCACATACAGTTCATGCTATTATGTGATGTAGGTACATACAGTTCATGCTATTATGTGATGTAGGCAAATACAGTTCATGCTATTATGTGATGTAGGCACATAAAGTTCATGCTATTATGTGATGTAGGTACATACAGTTCATGCTATTATGTGATGTAGGCACATACAGTTCATGCTATTATGTGATGTAGGTACATACAGTTCATGCTATTATGTGATGTAGGCACATAAGTTCATGCTATTATGTGATGTAGGTACATACAGTTCATGCTATTATGTGATGTAGGTATATACAGTTCATGCTATTATGTGATGTAGGCACATACAGTTCATGCTATTATGTGATGTAGGAACATACAGTTCATGCTATTATGTGATGTAGGCACATATAGTTCATGCTGTTATGTGATGTAGGTACATACAGTTCATGCTAGTATGTGATGTAGGCAAATACAGTTCATGCTATTATGTGATGTAGGTACATACAGTTCATGCTATTATGTGATGTAGGTACATACAGTTCATGCTATTATGTGATGTAGTCACATACAGTTCATGCTATTATGTGATGTAGGCACATACAGTTCATGCTATTATGTGATGTAGGCACATACAGTTCATGCTATTATGTGATGTAGGCACATACAGTGCATGCTATTATGTGATGTAGGCACATACAGTTCATGCTATTATGATTTGTTACGGACAAATGGAGCTACATAGAGAGCTCATTGAATAAAAGACTAACCAAGTCAACATTAGATTATATATTTAACAACGTTGTGCAATACTAGAGGACATAGAAAACGCACACCTACATTATATACTAGAGGACATAGAAAACGCACACCTACATTACATGAATAGTAGTACCTGAAAATCAAATACGAAGGATTCCATCAATGATACATGTATATCATATCTTTATTACAAAACACAATCTGAACAACTAATATATTCCAAAATGTTTAAAAATATGTATTTATATATTTATTGTTTATCATGTAAACACAAACTTATCCGAATGGTTCGTTTTCAATGTCCTCTAGTGTATTAAATAATTACGCACTAGTTATAGAATAATTACGAACATTCCCGATACTCCACTGTAATCAACGTACATAATACAGTCGTCCATATGCATATATGTCCTCTAGTATACATATAATACAATGTTTTCAGAAACATTTGCCTTCGCGGCAAGGATCTTAATAGCCGTAATAGCTTTCCAGTAGCCCTTAGGGCTGTACTATAACGAGCTCAATTCTTTATCATGTTGTATTTCAACAACATTGCAAGTATCCAACAAAACTACTTAGCGATATAGAAGCTGACTAGACCTGTTGCAGCCATCCCGCGGACGATGAATGTAATCTCGCGATCGGACGGCGAATAGAAGTCTGATAGCTTAGGCTCTGACCGAGAGTTAATGTTCTATCCGGAAATACCGTAGCGCATTCGCTCATTGCTTCGTTAACGTCCCGGAACGTTTGTATAGCGTGACCATGACGCCGTAATTCTCCGTTGATCCAGTCAAAACGGACCCGCCCTCCCTGCAGCCTGTTAGGATTCTTCAGTCGTCCCGGTGCTGTCAATTTGTCTGCCACTCTCTCCGGTTCCGTTGTAGATATGTTTTGTTTTATCAATTATAGTACTCGGAAATACGTGTCCAAATTGACAATACTTAACAGTTGTTAACGCTGTTGTTAATGGAGCTTAGCGCGTGCGAAATAAACGGATCGGCTTCGAGGTCGGTAACCAATTGCGGCTGACTTTCCGGCTGCGTATAACTGAATGACCGCGGTCCCTAAGGTTTTTGTCATTGCGGCCCCGTGCCTCGCGTCATACCTGATATATAGTTTTTCGATTTCCACGTCTGTCATATTATCAACCTGATCGGCTGTGAGGTGTTGGCCTAAATATTGTTTGGCCTGTCCCACAGCTGCTAGTGCTACGAGCCTTTGACGCCGCATGTCCGAGGCGGGTTGCCGAGGTTCTTCATACCCAGAAACTGGATCTTCCAAAAACAGTTCAAAAAGTTCGTCACAATTCATAATGATATTATTATAGTCTATCTGTACTTGCCCCATTAATTTAATATAACGCCAGACACACCACATTAATATAATACAAAATACGGTCAGATTGATCAGTAACAATACTTCCCACATTGTACTTAGCGATGTTAAGCACTTAATTAGCGATATTAAGCACTTATATAGCGAGTGTTAAGTACTTTAGAAGCAGTTGGTTGGTCAGTCTTTAACAAAAGCTTGCTGTTCTTTGTTTCGGCAAGCATCCGTCGTACAGCGGCCCGCTCTTCGCGCGTAGGGAAGACACCATTCTCTCGGAGGCAGTCTTCGAACGAGTTACGGTCTTTGCAGTGAAAAAGGGCATTCCAACGTGTCTGTTCGCGGAGATCCTCCAGAACCGAGTTAAACCGCTGCGAACACACACAGACGCTTTGTTGACACCCGCTGAAGTCTAATTCTGAGAGCATGTCTTTTTTCTTTGTCATAGCCGCTTTAGCCGAACAATCGTCAATCACGTAAAGGGTGGGCTCGCTCTGAAATAGCACGTAGAATGCTCGTAAATACTCTTGTAACTTTCACCGGGGTCCAACATGTATACCTCGGGGTCGTCACAGATCGATTGGTCATCATGATAAGTTTTATTATGCTTACTCTTGGGACATAAGATCACTATGTGTCGAAAGACGCTGCGATAGTGACCTAACATATCTAGGATGAAGACGGTCTTACCACACCCGGTGTGTCAGCATATAAGGTCTTGAGGGAGTAGGTTAGTAGAGCGCCTGATGAATCAACACTCTTCGATGTTGAGCTGCGCGCCTGTAATGATATATAAATATACATTTAAACGCTACACCCTCACTGGCGTTTTCCACCTTGCGTCCGCTACCATGAAGCTGATCATCGTCACTAGTCCGTATGTCTAGCCTTCGTACTTCGAAGTTATATACTCCGCCAGAGAGACATATGCGAGCTGCATATCTTTAGCAACCTCAGCTACTACGGGGCAACGATTCGAACCGCCCGCAACATGCTGTTTGATCTCATCCCACTGTTGATGAGCGCGCATGCCTTGGTTGTAAAGTTGGTTCGGGATTCCAACGATCGCCACATCGAACTTGGTGATTTTCGGGTTATAAAAGAAATCGGTATTTCTTCCCCCGGGATTATCGTGTTCCTCGAAGCACATCAGTATACCTTTCATACTGCGGGCAGGGACGTTGTTATTAACGTTCCACAACGTGTCGCTTTTATATTTCATTATCTTGCGGTGCCGGAGTATACGGTCATACAGGATGCTGAGACGACCGGAATATTGATTTCGGATCGATCGAGCGAGATCCGGTATCGTGACCAAATCGTATTCCTGCGAAATGTTGTCTATCGAATACGTAGATGTCGGGTTGGTTGTTATGAGAACGCGGCCATACTCGTTGAATGATAGTTCATATTCGAGACTGTCCGCCAACGGGCTCTGGTAGTACGGCATGTGAGTATCGCGTAGCTCAAAGTGGAGCGGAATATAAGCGATTGCCGTAAGCTGCCGCAATTGCATTGTCGGCCTCCCTGGTATCTACCATGTTACCGGCACTGATTCTAAGTTTAGTTACATTCCTATTATGACTAGTTTCGATACCTTGATATTGCGCATTATTTCTCTCTCGCGGTCTTCCATAGGTGTTGGTAGCAGTAGAAGACGTCGGAGTCATGCATAGACATAGCTTCGTTTCCGCTGATCTAACGCGGCTTATGTTCTGGAAGATGGTCCTATCTACGTGGGTAGCCGTTAAATCTACCGTGAACGCGAGACGGACGGTCCCGGGTACAATTACACCGTGAGCTCCTAGATTAGGAAATCTAACTAAGAGCTCCTGGTTTTGATCGATAGTCGATGGGTTATTCGTAATGGTTACGCTCTGTCTGATCCCTTTTACCCAGAGGTGTTCCGCAATCTGCGGTACGGATTTAGTTTTAGCCCGTATTGATTCGAAGCCATTGCTGTATTAAACCTAGCGGTTGATTTAGATATGGACGATTTCAACCCCGATGATACCAGACCGGCTAATGAGGGCGATGATGACTATGACGCCGATGATGACAATCAGCCGTCGCCTATTAATGCGACTGTTGGTGCGCCTGCCTGAGCTCTTAGTCAGGATCTCCTTGAGTCAGCCGTAAATGACTACTATAACCATATGGCAGAAAATGGAATTGTCCCAGCTTTCGGTCGCGACTACTCCACGTTTAAACTAGATAAAGGCGAACTACTACAAAAGGCAACACACATACCGATAATCAACGCTCGTACTAAAGAACCTCTATCATTGGGCACTATTGCTGGGAACAGGGGCGGCGGTCAAGCCATAACGGACGAACTCGGATTTACGGATTGGACGCGAGGTCAGGCTGGAATACCCGCCCAAGAAGCGGCGGCTCTGAATATAACAGTCGCTGAGCTAGCACAATGGATGATCCGCCGCTAAACATTCGTGAATTACGAGGGCTTAACAAGACCATGCAAACTATGCGAGGTGAGCTAACCAACAATCTCGCCAGATTAATGGAGCTCGATTAACATATCGCATTAGAAAACAGAAAACTAAAACAGACGCCCGAAGATGCGGAGCGGATCACCGAACGTCTACGAGATTTACGGAATGATAAAAAGCGGCTCGCTTGGAGGCTGCCTCGGCTAGACGTGAGGCCCCGAGGAGTCAACTTAGCAGTATCCGCGAAACTATATCGCGCGTCCTACATGATGATACAACGTTGGACGAGCGTCTCCGTACTCTGTTCAGAGAACAAGTTATCGCTATCGCGAGCATCGTGAGGGCGCTCGGGTTTATTGTGAGTACGCTCGTATTGGCACTCACAGGAGGTAGGCCGGCTGGAACCGTTGTAGTCCCAAGCGCTAAGAGAGGAGTCACGGTTTGGATAACAAATATTTTAAAGTACTTCGGTAGAGTTCTATCAAAGCTCGCGGGTAAAGCTTTGGTGGTGTCGGCGGTATAATCTCCTGGCTCCTCACCTTTTTGAGTAAGACGAACTGGCGGCTCGCGGATAATATGCGATGATCGTTGCATTCGGCGGGTTGTTATTATATATTGCCATGCAACCAAAGAGAATACATTATACAAAGTGATGTTAGCTCGATTGCGAAACAAGTTCTTACAACAAAGAGAATAACTAACACTACAACGACACTACTCACAACGAGTGCCTTTTTTCATCTTCGTGCTGTTCTCTGTGCACCACCGGCATCGGCAGTTATTGCTGTGTCCCGCGGGTTGTTGGTCCCCCGTACATATCTCGATTATGACCTAAGGGCATGCTGGACATAGCTATCACGATTTCATTGTTGTAGCCCGACCGACGATCGATCCTCAACATCATATCACTCGGGTCCATGTAAAGGTCGTAACCAAAGACGAAATCTACCCGACTCCGCGCGTATTGTAGAACATCTTGGTACCGTTCTATTGCCGACGGGATGTCTGTAGGAGAGTTTATTGCGTTCTCGATGTTCGCTAAAAACTGCTTCTGGGCGTCAAACGCCGTACCAACTCCTATGATGCGGGACTTTGTCTGCGACTGAGCCCCTAGGAGAGCCCACATATAGGTCCTGATCGAATCATTTAGGCGAGCAACCCCGGCCTGTGTGAACCCCTTTGAATTATCTAACACAAATATGCTCAAGGCGCCGTCAACGCTCGGATCCTGCAGAATATGATCATTATGAGCCTTTTCGCCGGCAACCATACGCAATATGAAACGCCGCAACGTCGCCCACCGGAGAACTCCGGCCCGAATATCAATTTAGTTGGGTCCAGATTTCCGGCATTCTGGATGATAATGTGTTTATCCTTGTTGTCGTTCCTGAAATCGGTCCACGCGACGTGTCCTTTTGTGTAGAAATCGCCGAGTCAGTTACTGTTCGGAAAGTTCATAGACTCGTCGATCATACGTATTTGAGATGGATCGAAACTATTATCTTGCGGTAACGCGACTTTAAGTTCGCATAAGATCCTCCTAATAGTATAATATACGTGGCAATTAAAAACCGACTGCATCAACACCAATTCCGGATGTAGCGCACCATACCGCGAAATTAGGCAGGTTCTGCCAGAATTGCATCGGTGTATTATTCCAAGCCCGCACCACGATTTCCGTCTTGACAGCAGGTGGATTATATTTATGACAAATGTTTGTCACCTCGGTTATGAAAACTTCATTCAAACTAACGGCGGTTATCATGGTAGTTAAATTCAGGACTACGAGATTGCGCGGATATAAAGCCGCCTGTTTTGTATACAACCCCGTAATTATAACTAATGGCTCTAGTTAAAGATTTAGCTGTACCTGCCATATTACTATGTTTCAAACTATCACCGATGGTATAATATGAATGAATAAGAGGGGTTTGGATACATAAGGGACGGTACTGTAGTCGCGGTAAAGCTACCACCGGGTTTATGGAGTTTTAGCTGCTTACAAAGGTTTATCGACTCAGAAATGTCTGACTTTGCCAGTATCGGAATTTGTAAAGCCAACGGATTGTGAACCTGACGATCAAACGCGAAAACAGTCCCGGTATGTGCGAAATACTCGGTATGTTTAAAGTGTATAACGCCAATAAATGGTGGCTCGGACCCGGTTCATATACTGGAGATAAACCCGTAAGCCTCGTCATTACTAAACCCCTTCAAGTACACCTGGGGCAGCTGAATACGTCATATAACGCGTACAACGGGGCGCCGAGTACGCTTCCCCAAGTAATAGAGTCGGGAAAGGGCTTCTTCGGGAAAACCGTTACTATAGAGTTTCCTCACCCCGAATACAAACGCTTGGAACGTGGTCACGTTTATGAATTGAATATTACCGTGAGTGTTGATAGCGCGAGAGCATTAAACATATTTCTGCAGTCCTTGAAATAGTTTCGATATGAGTATATACGGGCCTGGTCCCTGTAGTAACGCAGACGCGATGGTCCCGGAGGACCTGCCCAAGCCTACCATTACAGTTTTACTGGTTGCCGGACCGGCAGCGTTTAGACTGAATAGGATTTTGGAGATTCAAACTCTACTCTTAAACGAACAACGTATCCGTAGCAGCCTCGCCAAAAATACTGACGAGCCGCTAATGCTGTTGATGGTATCAATACAACTCTTGCTGTCGGGAGCGTTACTGCGCGCCAATAGCTGTTGGCTTAAGCGCAGCCGCGGCGGTAGGTGAACTGCTGTGTATGACTGGGCGTATGATAGGCCGACGGTTTAAAGCCACAATAAAAAACATTACCGCATCGCGGTCACGGCACGGGTGATGCTAGTGATGCTATAATTAGCAAAACTATTCAAGACAATGAAATCTCGGATGCCGAGTTTAAGAATGTCATTGACGAATGGGACAGGTATCACATCTTGAATGATAACATCCGGACTAAATCTGAGACCTCTCGTACTCACATTATAGTGGATGAAAAATGTAAAAAAACTTATTCTCCGAGGCAGGGAAGAAGAGCGGAAAGAACTGTTAAGCTGTCTCGGGTAATGATCTATTGTTATTGTGGGGATGAACAACCGCCCGCATATACACATCTTGTCCCGACTGCTCCAGCTATGATGTATCATACTTAAAGGCCTGCAGGTTGACCTATATTTGACCTTAAACACACGAGGAATAGCGGTACAAATCTGACGGTCGACGCACTAAACACACGAGGAATAGCGGTACAAATCTGACGGTCGACGCACATCGTATTTGCCACATGCGAGGCCCTGCATGGTATACATCTAATACATGAGCACCACTTATATCTATTATGACCCACGTACATATCAGAGGTTATAAATTGCTGAAATTGAAGTTCTGTATTTTTATAGTACTTACAACTGGTATAAACAATTCAACTCCACTTATGGCCCAAATAAGGCTGGTTGCGCGGGTTAGGCAGCCAGTTCCTGCATTGCTGTACCACACATTCAGGCATCAGTTCCCTCTTATGCCAAGTAAAGTCTCCTCTTCTAGCCGCTACTTTTCTCTCTATATATCTGACATCTTTCCATGCGCCACAATTATATAGCATTGCCCAAAACCTCCTGTATAGAAGCTTTCTCTCATGTGAATTTAGATTATGCGGTGGACGATTATTAGCAGGCCACCAAAGTTGTTTGTTCTGTTCATTTATTATGCAAGGGGAACACAAGCACAGTGGACACTCAGCAACACCTTCAGTATGCTGAGGCATAGGGGGAGGTACGTAAGCAGCCTCTGCAACGGGCATGGCGGTGGCTGTTTCTTCTATTTCCATCTCTACGTCCCAGTTCTTATTTTGCAAGAAAGTCAGCAATTCTTTTCTCTGCTCATCAGTTACATACATTGTTATTTTACTCAATGGCATCTTGTAGAAATCGGCAGAATATGTGTAATACTCGTATGTTCAAGAGATTATAATTATAATATTATACATGTACTCATAGCATTCACTGTGATTATTATGTAGCATCAATATCGGTAAACACACACTGACACAGAGAAATATTTAAAATATAACAGAAAACTTGCGAATAATACTGTAGATATATAATTAAATGAAGTATGAAGGTTACCATATAACGAACACATATAGTTTATTCATATAAATACATACATATTATATACATGCATACAAATTATCAGTCTCAGTGATTACGCTACGGCTGATGAGGCACCTACATAACATGTAATCTATGTCCCTGGGCTGATCTGGATTATGTAGTTTGAATACTCATAACTATCAATTTTCTTTACAATCAATAATATACGTTTATTTAAATTGTCAGGGCCTCATTTTGACTAATTCTCAGCTCACAGAGTGATCGTTCATATTAACCGTTAGAAAATACCTACATACGCCAAATTATACTGAATGTACTGCTACATTGTTAATACAAGCCACTAATCACATGGAACAGGTAGTAAAGTATAAATCTTTACAATTGGACGGGGTCAAACTGCAGGCCTTTAAGCGCAGCTACGTTTGTAGATAAAAATACGATCGCATTGCTATAATATCTCGTGTGAAAAAGAATTAGCGTATCTACGGGTCCACTCAGAAATAATAAATATATAAAAACACGCTCCAGGAACTCGGATGTATCTTCGAAATCCCGCGGAAATTACGAGCGAGCCATAAAAAAATATCTTCGAATCCAGCGGAAATTACGAGCACAAAGTGTCAGGATTCTGCGCCAGAACCACATTTTATATACTACTTATGTCAATGTGAAAAAGCTGGTGACAAATGTAATAAAATATAATTGTTACAAATGTGAAAAAACATGCCATATATGTGAAAACTCTGTTGGTTAAAAGTTATATTTATAATGTGTACAACACAAGGTTTAAATAAATGTCCATATGACAAGTATGTTTTCACATATGTCACACGTTTTCACATAATAATTATGTGACCATTGTTTTTCACATTTGTGACCACTGATTTTCACATATGTCACACGTTTTCACACGTCTTGTACAGCTACTTACACTAGTCTTTGGACGAGATTCGTTTCCAGAGCACATTCTCTGTCTTTCAACGTCATCCATCTAAAACGAAGGAAGTGAACGCATTACAATTATGCGGGGCCTTTGTTTTTCATGTTAATTATATTTAAAATGAGGTCATGGCGAAACGACAAAACGAACGAAAGTTAAAATCTATCTTCCAAATGAATTTAAAATGGATTTAGTTTTGAAAAGGATGAGTTATAACGCAATTTTAGTGTCATTAGCCTATAATGAGAGACATTGGTCAGTTACTTCCCCTGGTGCGGAAATGATCTTTTGTGATTTCCTCTGTTTTTATCGTTGTTTTATTTGCACAACATGCTATCAATATTGATCCCGTTTCTCATCTTATTATTACTATATTATCAATTCCGACATACAGAGTATATAATGACTACTTCACTGTACAACATGTTATCAATTTAAATGTCATGATTTTGATAACATCACATTAATCGTTCCGAAACATCTGGCTATGGAACAACAGTACCACAGGATTCCAACTGAAACACCGAAACATGATAAATCGGACTTTATATGCCAAGGGAGGTAATAGAAAAATAAATGATGTCGCTCATTGAATCATAGTATATTACAACACGCACACTGAAGTCTACACCAAAGCAAACTCCTTACTAACTTGATCGGCGCAAATAACAATGATGATGACAGTGATGAGATAACAACTATGATAACAATGATAACAGCGATGATAACAGTGATGATAACAGTGATGATAACAGCTATGATGACACGGATGATAACAATGATGATGACAATGATGAGATAACACGGATGATAATAATAATGATAACAATGGTGACAACAGTCATGATGACAATGATGATAACAAAGATGGTACCAATGATGATAACAATGATGATGACAATGGTGACAACAGTGATGATGACAATGATGATAGCAATCATGGCTCCCCATGCAACCCGATACAATACGACGTATTACTGAGGATGACAACGTTGATAGCAATCATGGCTCCACATGCATCCCGATACAATACGACGTATTACTGAGGATGACACCGATGACAGCAATCATGGCTCCCCATGCAACCCGATACAATACGACGTATTACTGAGAACGGTTGGTACAATGAAACAAGAAACTCGATCAGTAACTAAACTTCAAATATTCTCATCGAATATCGTGTTACAGTGTATTATCTTATCACAGTCAAGACCATGTGTTGTATCGTGTTGTCTGGCATGAATGAGAGAGATGCTATTTAGTTTATTTACCGTTGCGTAGTTTGCTAGGGGTCTATCGTACATGCAGCTACGTAGGGTTCGGAACTGTAAACACTCTTTATAAACACGTAATTCCCGTTCAACGATATCATGGAAATGTTCGGCTGACTTGTTCACATTCTTCGAGAATGCTAAATACTCTGACCATAATCTACAATGTAAGTGCATGGCTTATGTTTCATAAGACTAGAACACATGTATGTATAGGATATAAGCCCAAAACCATCCAATATGTAAAATATTGGACAGTGTGAGGCGTGTAGCGCAGACGACAGAACCAGTATTTTACATATTGGATTCGTGGATTACAAGTCCTACGTGCTGGATCACTGATCCAATACAAACAGGAAGTTGTTATCCTATAGCATCGTTATTACAATTATTTGCCATCTGTTTCTTTTAAACAAATTGACACGTCCATGTGGCATGCCTAATTACATAGCTTGAAGATTAATCAATGTCAATATGAGGTTTTGTCAGGAATATGTCAACACGTACGGACAACATTTCGGCACATAAAAACATAATAAAATCTAAGGTTTATTCTCAAAATTCAAAATATTCCGCTTTTCGTCTCTCCTCTATAGTAGCACAATGTATGTCCGACACGCTAAATGTATACAATCGATATGTATCAATCACAATGCATGTCCGGTACGCTAAATGTATACAATCGATATGTATCGATCACAATGCATGTCCGGTACGCTAAATGTATTTATTATTGGTTAAGTGTTGTCCGTATTATTGCAGTTTATCAGTAGTTGGTTCGCACGATAATGTCGTGCACATTGATCGTGTATAATATATATTGAAAACACGGGTAGATTTCTCCACTCGAGGGCTTCGCATTGTAATATAAAGGTGCTCATTGCCCACCCACCCAACCCTACACTGTAGTAGTCATTTCGACCGAAGTGGATCCCCATACTTACCCATGATAGGCTTCTGTCCGATTGTTGAAATTGTGATATTCAATGGAATAAGAACAACAAGTTATGCCATTGGTTTTATTTTTTTGAATACTAGTATTCAATGAAGATATTATGGACTATTTTAAAGTTACCGAATATACCTTTGGGAAAACTTCATGTTGTTCTTATTCTTCAAGATTAAGATTTGTCTAATTGTAATGACAGTGTATTCCACACGTTGAAGATGTACAAGGCTGCTTATGCACATACTATGTACTTGACTAAGGGACAGACTTTGTACTTGGCTCAGGGACTACTCCAATACAGATTACAGACATTTATTTAAATTCTATTTCTCGCTTTAAGTTGGAAGGAGTGAATCAGACAGTGTATTTGTCGTGTGCTCAATTGAGTGAAAATGATTACTTAAATTTGTCGATTCAATTTTATTGATACTGATTTCGATGGATAGCGAATTATACTTTGATGACAGTGAACTGTGTATATAATTAAGATTCCGGATAGATCGTGATTCAACTGTGATTAGCATCGTGATATCTTATAAAGAAGCTGGACCATTCCAAACAAAATTGAATCTACTTGATTCTTATTGGCACAATGTTTCATCAGTTTGCCTGTAATATATGATGGCTTTTATCGTTGTGCTAATCGTTGGGAAAGACATGGGGCGGCAAAGAAGGCCTTTTCACACTGGATAGTTGCATGGTTTCTTTCTTACCTCCCCCTGCTCCTCCACAAAAAAGAAATAAAGAAAAAGATGAGGAGATTATAGTATATTATATAACTAGAGGAGTGGGTTGGGGCAGTCGGCACTACAGTTTAGTATTTACGTTGCTTTCTCAATCGAGATGTACACTTTAAAGCATCATATGGGGTACTTCTGATCTAAGTCATAAAAATTGCATATATTTATTTTGTATCGATTGAATGCTGTTAAATACAATGATGATATTGGAAGCAATGCGAAGACCCATATCCTATGTCGGTGTTGTTATCATTTCTATGCTATAGATACCCAAGTTCCACAACTCTTTATAGGTGATAAATGATTTATTTTCGTTTAAGCACAGCGAGTTAGAAAATAAATGTATACAATCGATATGTATCAATCACAATGCATGTCCGATACGCTAAATGTATACACTCGATATGTATCAATCACAATGCATGTCCGGCACGCTAAATGTATACAATCGATATGTATCGCACCGACACGAGACCTCGGTTTAAAAAGCCTCATCCGAAACACAAGAATATGAGTAATTGTATGGTACCATGAGCGGGGGCTGCAACTTGTCATCCGTGGATTACAAGTCATGTGTGTTAACCGCTGGATAACTGATCCAATACAAATAGGACGCTGTTAACATATCGTCTAGGTGGCGTGCTTAATTACATAACTTGAAGATTAATCAATGTCAAATAATTTAAAACAACTTAAATACGAACTAGTCCACATGGTTTATTAGTTTTCAATGAAAAACACATCGACATTAATGTTGACCATTAAACTATGTTTATTCACAACATAAAAGAAAACGATAATTAATGTTTTACACAAGATGATCGCATTTGATTTCATCTCGTGATCTCAGCAACTGTAGTGTATCTACATTGGTGGCTGAATAAATCCCCCAGCTCTAGTGTATCTACATTCGTGGCTGAATAAAGCCATCGAGCTTCGCGCCCAGCTGTAGTGTGTCTGCATTTGTGGCTGAATAAAGCCCACGAGCTTCGCGCACAGCAGTAGTGTATCTGCATTCATTGCTAAATAAAGCCCACGAGCTTCGCGCACAGCTGTAGTGTATCTGCATTCGTTGCAGAATAAAGCCCACGAGCTTCGCGCGCAGCTGTAGTGTGTCTGCATTTGTGGCTGAATAAAGCCCATGTGCTTCGCGCCCAGCTGTAGTGTATCTGCAATCGTTGCAGAATAAAGCCCACGAGCTTCGCGCGCAGCTGTAGTGTGTCTGCATTTGTGGCTGAATAAAGCCCACGCGCTTCGCGCCCAGCTGTAGTGTATCTGCAATCGTTGCAGAATAAAGCCCACGAGCCTCGCGCGAAGCTGTAGTGTGTCTGCATTTGTGGCTGAATAAAGCCCACGCGCTTCGCGCCCAGCTGTAGTGTATCTGCAATCGTTGCAGAATAAAGCCCACGAGCTTCACGCGAAGCTGTAGTGTGTCTGCATTTGTGGTGAATAAAGGCCACGCGCTTCGCGCCCAGCTGTAGTGTATCTGCAATCGTTGCAGAATAAAGCCCACGAGCTTCGCGCGCAGCTGTAGTGTGTCTGCATTTGTGGCTGAATAAAGCCCACGCGCTTCGCGCCCAGCTGTAGTTTATCTGCAATCGTTGCAGAATAAAGCCCAAGAGCTTCGCGCGAAGCTGTAGTGTATCTGCATTGTGGTTGAATAAAGCCCACGAGCTTCGCGCGCAGCTGTATGGATCTGCATCCTGGCTGAATAATGCCCACGAGCTTCGCGCCCAGCTGTAGTGTATCTGCATTAGTGGCTGAATAAAGCCCACGAGCTTCGCGCGCAGATGTAGTGTATCTGCATTCGTGGCTGAATAAAGCCCACGAGCTTCGCGCCCAGCTGTAGTGTATCTGCATTCGTGGCTGAATAAAGGCCGTGAGCTTCGCGCCCATTGTAGTGTATCTGCATTCGTGGCTGAATAAAGCCCACGAGCTTCGCGCGCAGCTGTAGTGTATCTGCATTCCTGGCTGAATAAATCCCACGAGCTTCGCGCACAGCTGTAGTGAGTCTGCATTCGTGGCTGAATAAAGCCCACGTGCTTCGCGCCCAGCTGTAGTGTGTCTGCATTCGTGGCTGAATAAATCCCACGAGCTTCGCGCGCAGCTATAGTGTATCTGCAGTTGTGGCTGAATAAATCCCACGAGCTTCGCGCGCAGCTGTAGTGTATCTGCATTCGTGGCTGAATAAAGCCCACGAGCTTCGCGCCCAGTTGTAGTGTATCTGCATTCGTGGCTGAATAAAGCCCACGAGCTTCGCGCCCAGCTGTATGGTATCTCCATTCGTGGCTGAATAAAGCCCATGCGCTTCGCGCCCAGCTGTAGTATGTCTGCATTCGTGGCTGAATAAAGCCAACGAGCTTCGCGCCCAGCTGTAGTGTATCTGCAGTCGTGGCTGAATAAAGCCCACGAGCTTCGCGCGCAGCTGTAGTGTATCTGCCTTCGTGGCTGAATAAAGCCCATGCGCTTCGCGCGCAGCTGTAGTGTATCTGCATTCGTGGCTGAATAAATCCCATGCGCTACGCGCGCAACTGTAGTGTATCGGCATTCTTGGCTTAATAAAGCCCACGAGCTTCGCGCGCAGCTGTAGTGTATCGGCATTCGTGGCTGAATAAAGCCCACGAGCTTCGCGCGCAGCTGTAGTGTATCTGCATTCCTGGCTGAATAAAGCCCACGCGCTTCGCGCGCAGCTGTGGTGTGTCTGCATTCGTGGCTGAATAAAGCCCTCGAGCTTCGCGCCCAGCTGTAGTGTGTCTGCATTCCTGTCTGAATAAACCCCACGAGCTTCGCGCCCAGCTGTAGTGTATCTGCATTCCTGGCTGAATAAAGCCCACGAGCTTCGCGCCCAGCTGTAGTGTATCTGCATTCCTGGGGGAATAAGCCCATGCGCTTCGCGCCCAGCTGTAGTGTGTCTGCATTCGTGGCTGAATAAAGCCCACGCGCTTCGCGCCCAGCTGTAGTGTGTCTGCATTCCTGGCTGAATAAAGCCCACGAGCTTCGCGCCCAGCTGTTGTGTATCTGCATTCCTGGCTGAATAAAGCCCAAAAGCTTCGCGCACAGCTGTAGTGTATCTGAATTCGTTGCAGAATAAAGCCCTCGAGCTTCGCGCCCAGCTGTAGTGTATCTGCATTCGTGGCTGAATAAAGCCCATGCGCTTCGCGCGCAGCTGTAGTGTATCTGCATTCCTGGCTGAATAAAGCCCACGCGCTTCGCGCCCAGCTGTAGTGTATCTGCATTCGTGGCTGAATAAAGCCCACGCGCTTCGCGCGCAGCTGTAGTGTATCTGCATTCCTGGCTGAATAAAGCCCTCGAGCTTCGCGCCCAGCTGTAGTGTATCTGCATAAGTGGCTGAATAAAGCCCACGAGCTTCGCGCCCAGCTGTAGTGTATCTGCATTCATGGCTGAATAAAGCCCACGCGCTTCGCGCCCAGCTGTAGTGTATCTGCATTCGTGGCTGAATAAAGCCCACGCGCTTCGAGCCCAGCTGTAGTGTATCGGCATTCGTGGCTGAATAAAGCCCACGAGCTTCGCGCACAGCTGTAGTGTGTCTGCATTCGTTGCAGAATAAAGCCCTCGAGCTTCGCGCCCAGCTGTAGTGTATCTGCATTCGTGGCTGAATAAAGCACACGTGCTTCGCGCCCAGCTGTAGTGTATCTGCATTCCTGGCTGAATAAAGCACACGCGCTTCGCGCCCAGCTGTAGTGTGTCTGCATTCGTGGTTGAATAAAGCCCACGCGCTTCGCGCCCAGCTGAAGCAGTTGCGATTGTGACCTTATCATATAGACAAGGTTCATGTTTCCTATTCTCTCTGCCTCATGTCGATGGATTACATATCAGGCATGATATATCGGCGATTAGAATAGTGTTGTATGCATTTGTTTCGCAATCGAGCAAAACTAATTTTGTATCAAATTGAAAAAAATTGTTTTAAAAAAAAGCCCCCACAATCATATCGTCTTAATATATACATACCTGTCTACAGGATTTCGGAGATTGATGAGGATCCTCGTGTTTTCGTGCAGATGATGGATATATTCTGGGTTGTTGTGCACGGGTTCGTCATGGCCTACATTCGCGCCAATTTGTGGCCAACAAATTGCCCCCTCCAACGTATCTATACTTCCATCCCCTACAATAGGACATTTACAGTTCAATATCTTTATTTTGAAACTCTATTTATTTTACAACGATTGCAAAGAAAGTGTAAAACGACTTATATTAATTACTCTTCTTGGCGTAAATGTGGTCCGGAGTACCCGGAGATATCCCACCTGTCCGATCTGGCGACCACCATACCATCTCACATACTTCCCGGTCCGGTGATCGAGCCCGGGTTGCATTGATGAGAAGTTCAATATCTTTGAGTCGGGCTCCGTGGCCGAGTAGTTAATGTCGTTGACTTCAACTCACCTGCCCCTCACCGCTGTAGGTTCGAATCCCACTGAAGTGTGGAATTATTCTTGTGAGTAAGCTATCTAGCTGGCTTGTGATAGGTCCTACCCGAGCAAACAATACTGCTGCAATAGTCACCCGGGTTATTCTAATAGCTGGATAGTCGCCATATGACCCAAGCTACTGATGCAACTTTACATCCCCACCCCCCATAAAAAATATATATGAAACTTTGTAAGTAATTGAATGTTGTCAACACTTACCTGTTATGAAACTTTGGTGTGATCCGGGATGCATTTCTAGTATTTTCGAGAGTGGTGAGAAAAACGTGGAAGCATAGAAATGTAAATTGTACTTCTTGTCTGTAAATTTGATGATACACATTTATTAGTGACAAACATCTAAAATAGTTATCCTATCTCCATGCGTAATGATGGTAAATACACATCTATAATAGTTATCCTATCTCCATGCGTAATAATGGTAAATACCCATCTAAAATAGTTATCCTATCTCTATGCGTAATAATGGTAAATACCCATCTAAAATAGTTATCCTATCTCCATGCGTAATAATGGTAAATACACAACTAAAATAGTTATCCTATCTCTATGCGTAATAATGGTAAATACGCATCTATAATAGTTATCCTATCTCTATGCGTAATGATGGTAAATACACATCTATAATATCTCCATGCGTAATAATGGTAAATACACATCTATAATATCTCCATGCGTAATGATGGTAAATACACATCTATAATAGTTATCCTATCTCCATGCGTAATGATGGTAAATACACATCTATAATAGTTATCCTATCTCCATGCGTAATAATGGTAAATACACATCTATAATATATCCATGCGTAATGATGGTAAATACACATCTATAATAGTTATCCTATCTCCATGCGTAATAATGGTAAATACACATCTATAATATCTCCATGCGTAATGATGGTAAATACACATCTATAATAGTTATCCTATCTCCATGCGTAATGATGGTAAATACACATCTATAATATATCCATGCGTAATAATGGTAAATACACAACTAAAATAGTTATCCTATCTCCATGCGTAATGATGGTAAATACACATCTATAATATCTCCATGCGTAATAATGGTAAATACACAACTAAAATAGTTATCCTATCTACTTGCGTAATGATGGTAAATACACAACTAAAATAGTTATCCTATCTCCATGCGTAATGATGGTAAATACACATCTATAATATCTCCATGCGTAATAATGGTAAATACACAACTAAAATAGTTATCCTATCTACTTGCGTAATGATGGTAAATACACAACTAAAATAGTTATCCTATCTCCATGCGTAATGATGGTAAATACACATCTATAATATCTCCATGCGTAATAATGGTAAATACACAACTAAAATAGTTATCCTATCTACTTGCGTAATGATGGTAAATACACAACTAAAATAGTTATCCTATCTCCATGCGTAATGATGGTAAATACACATCTATAATATCTCCATGCGTAATAATGGTAAATACACAACTAAAATAGTTATCCTATCTCCATGCGTAATGATGGTAAATACACATCTAAAATATCTCCATGCGTAATAATGGTAAATACACATCTATAATAGTTATCCTATCTCCATGCGTAATAATGGTAAATACACATCTATAATATCTCCATGCGTAATAATGGTAAATACACATCTATAATATCTCCATGCGTAATGATGGTAAATACACATCTATAATATCTCCATGCGTAATAATGGTAAATACACATCTATAATATCTCCATGCGTAATGATGGTAAATACACATCAATAATAGGTATCCTATCTCCATGCGTAATAATGGTAAATACACATCTATAATAGGTATCCTATCTCCATGCGTAATGATGGTAAATACACATCTATAATAGGTATCCTATCTCCATGAGTAATGATGGTAAATACACATCTATAATAGGTATCCTATCTCCATGAGTAATGATGGTAAATACACATCTATAATAGGTATCCTATCTCCATGAGTAATGATGGTAAATACACATCTATATTATCTCCATGCGTAATAATGGTAAATACACATCTATAATATCTCCATGCGTAATGATGGTAAATACACATCTATAACAGGTATCCTATCTCCATGAGTAATGATGGTAAATAAACCGTTTGTAAAGCTATAATGCTGAGACGTCATATGTTCACAGATTGTATGATCAACTTCATTTCATGAATAATCGGTAAGCTTTCTTCTCTAAAACATATTTTTATCGGATGATATGATAAATAGAATATTCGTCTATAAATGATAAATTATTAGGCAGGTCTCCGAAAAATACAAGGCTTTGCAGAGACTCGCCTTTTATATTGTCTACAACTCGACCAATAAAATAAAGACAGTAACATAACATGCTCTATATATATATATGTATTACCTCCACTGACGGTAGAGCAAGACAACAATATACAGGCACGTCACAGGTGAGTTGTTATAGGAGCCGTGGGTATAGGTAATGCTGGCAGTTTGGGGTCCTGTCCCGAGAATACTTGGATGACCAGACTGATAACAAACAAGTTCTTACAACTTATATTAATCACTCTCGAGACCTTATTCATGATGGAATCCATCGCCACGAGGGAGAGAGAAGAGGCAACGTGGAATTTAAATGCATTGCCCAGGGGCACAATCGTTACGCCTCCGGGGCTCGAACTCCGGATATTTTGCACCTGAAGCACGATGTGCTTTACAAATTGAATGGGGATAGCGCAAGCAAATACAATTATTTTGGTGTGATGACTGTCGAACATGTTGCAAGAGTTTTCCAAGACGTTACATACAGAGATGGTAATGGCCCACTCTCCTAGCCTATACATGAGCATAACTACACAACGATATCCATTGTATTCCTTACCAGGTTAATTAACCCATAACATGTCAATAACAACTAAAGTCGCTTTTGCAACAAACATAGAGCCAGATCAGACAGCACAGAACGTGCCTTAAAACACTTGTCTGAATAGCAAACAACATAGATCATTCCGTCCAATTTAGTCGGCAGGTTAAACGTTAAAATGGGCGCACGAATGCTTACGGAATCGTATTCTGCTCAACCAGGATGGCTCTTTTGCAGTCGGCGCCACAAAGTCCGGATGTAGTGTGATCCTCCTGAATAGGTCTGTCGTACCGCATTTATTCACGCCCACAAGGAACATGTACGGCAGGCATAGTAGAGTGCCGTTACTATACCAACACGGATTCTTAAAGCTCCTAATGAAAGGTAATTTCTCCTGCAAATTAAAATTATTAGCATTGTATTGATTGTGTATATACAGACAAACATGTGTTAAGCAGCCAGACAAGGGAATGCCAGGAAGTGGCTGCTTAGAACAAGTGGCTGCTTAATAGAGGGCAACAGTATAATAGTAATGATATATAATATTGGGAATCTGGAAACTGAGATGACCACCAATTCAGGTTTGAATGTACATGTGTATGCGTATTTATTAAAACAAACGAAATGGCGGCGGTGGAGGGAGTTGTGGTGGTGGAAGGTTTGTGATTGTGGTGGATTGTGATGGGTGGTGGTGGTGCGTGGCTTGTACTGGTGTTTCGGTGCGTGGTGGTGGGTGGTTTTGGGCGGGTGGTTGTTGATGGTGATAGTGGTGTGTGTTGGTTTTGTGTGGGTGGTAGTTGTGGGTTTTGTATGGGTGGTAGTGGTGGATGGTGGTATTTGTGTTGGAGATAGTGATGGATGGTGGTATTTGTATGGGATATAGTGATGGATGGTGGTATTTGTATGGGAGATAGTGATGGATGGTGGTATTTGTATGGGATATAGTGATGGATGGTGGTATTTGTATGGGATATAGTGGTGGTTGGTGGTATTTGTATGGGATATAGTGATGGATGGTGTCATTTGTATGGGATATAGTGATGGATTGTGGCATTTGTATGGGATATAGTGATGATGGTGGTATTTGTGTGGGTGGTAGTGATGGATGGTGGCATTGGTATGGGATATAGTGATGGATAGTGGCATTTGTATGGGAGATAGTGATGGATGGTGGCATTTGTATGGGTGGTAGTGATGGATGGTGGCATTTGTGTTGGTGGTAGTGATGGATGGTAGTATTAGTATGGGATATAGTGATGTATGGTGGTATTTGTATGGGATAAAGTGATGTATGGTGGCATTTGTATGGGTGGTAGTGATGGATGATGGCATTTGTGTTGGTGGTAGTGATGGATGGTGGTATTTGTATGGGATATAGTGATGGATGGTGGTATTTGTATGGGATATAGTGATGGATGGTGGTATCTGTGTGGGATATAGTGATGGATGGTGGTATTTGTATGGGTGGTAGTGATGGATGGTGGCATTTGTGTTGGTGGTAGTGATGGATGGTGGTATTTGTATGGGTGGTAGTGATGGATGGTGGTATTTGTATGGGTGGTAGTGATGGATGGTGGTATTTGTTGGGTAGTGATGGATGGTGGATTTGTTGGGTGATGATGGTGGATTTGTGGTGGTAGTGATGGATGGTGGTATTTGTATGGGTGGTAGTGATGGATGGTGGTATTTGTGTTGGTGGTAGTGATGGATGGTGGTATTTGTATGGGATATAGTGATGTATGGTGGTATTTGTATGGGATAAAGTGATGTATGGTGGTATTTGTATGGGATAAAGTGATGTATGGTGGCATTTGTATGGGTGGTAGTGATGGATGGTGGCATTTGTGTTGGTGGTAGTGATGGATGGTGGTATTTGTATGGGATATAGTGATGGATGGTGGTATTTGTATGGGATATAGTGATGGATGGTGGTATCTGTGTGGGATATAGTGATGGATGGTGGTATTTGTATGGGTGGTAGTGATGGATGGTGGCATTTGTGTTGGTGGTAGTGATGGATGGTGGTATTTGTATGGGTGGTAGTGATGGATGGTGGTATTTGTATGGGTGGTAGTGATGGATGGTGGTATTTGTATGGGTGGTAGTGATGGATGGTGGCATTTGTGTTGGTGGTAGTGATGGATGGTGGTATTTGTATGGGTGGTAGTGATGGATGGTGGTATTTGTATGGGTGGTAGTGATGGATGGTGGCATTTGTGTTGGTGGTAGTGATGGATGGTGGTATTTGTATGGGTGGTAGTGATGGATGGTGGTATTTGTATGGGTGGTAGTGATGGATGGTGGTATTTGTATGGGAGATAGTGATGGATGGTGGTATTTGTATGGGAGATAGTGATGGATGGTGGTATTTGTATGGGAGATAGTGATGGATGGTGGTATTTGTATGGGATATAGTGATGGATGGTGGTATTTGTATGGGAGATAGTGGTGGATGGTGGTATTTGTATGGGAGATAGTGGTGGATGGTGGTATTTGTATGGGGGATAGTGATGGTATTTGTATGGGATATAGTGATGGATGGTGGTATTTGTATGGGATATAGTGATGGATGGTGGTATTTGTATGGGAGGTAGTGGTGGATGGTGGTATTTGTATGGGAGATAGTGATGGATGATGGTATTTGTATGGGATATAGTGATGGATGGTGGTATTTGTATGGGAGATAGTGATGGATGATGGTATTTGTATGGGAGATAGTGATGGATGATGGTATTTGTATGGGAGATAGTGATGGATGGTGGTATTTGTATGGGATATAGTGATGGATGGTGGTATTTGTATGGGAGATAGTGATGGATGATGGTATTTGTATGGGATAAAGTGATGGATGATGGTATTTGTATGGGATATAGTGATGGATGGTGGTATTTTATGGGATATAGTGATGGGTGGTGGTATTTGTATGTGCTATAGTGATGGATCGAGGGATTTGTATGGAAGGTAGTGGTGGATGGTGGTATTTGAATGGGAGATAGTGATGGATGGTGGTATTTGAATGGGAAATAGTGATGGATGGTGGTATTTGAATGGGAAATAGTGATGGATGGTGGTATTTGTATGGGAGATAGTGATGGATGGTGTCATTTGTATGGGATATAGTGATGGATTGTGGCATTTGTATGGGATATAGTGATGATGGTGGTATTTGTGTGGGTGGTAGTGATGGATGGTGGCATTGGTATGGGATATAGTGATGGATAGTGGCATTTGTATGGGAGATAGTGATGGATGGTGGCATTTGTATGGGTGGTAGTGATGGATGGTGGCATTTGTGTTGGTGGTAGTGATGGATGGTAGTATTAGTATGGGATATAGTGATGTATGGTGGTATTTGTATGGGATAAAGTGATGTATGGTGGCATTTGTATGGGTGGTAGTGATGGATGGTGGCATTTGTGTTGGTGGTAGTGATGGATGGTGGTATTTGTATGGGTGGTAGTGATGGATGGTGGTATTTGTATGGGATATAGTGATGTATGGTGGTATTTGTATGGGATATAGTGATGGATGGTGGTATTTGTATGGGTGGTAGTGATGGATGGTGGCATTTGTGTTGGTGGTAGTGATGGATGGTGGTATTTGTATGGGTTGTAGTGATGGATGGTGGTATTTGTATGGGTTGTAGTGATGGATGGTGGTATTTGTATGGGTTGTAGTGATGGATGGTGGTATTTGTATGGGTGGTAGTGGTGGATGGTGGTATTTGTATGGGTGGTAGTGATGGATGGTGGTATTTGTATGGGTTGTAGTGATGGATGGTGGTATTTGTATGGGTGGTAGTGATGGATGGTGGTATTTGTATGGGATATAGTGATGGATGGTGGTATTTGTATGGGATATAGTGGTGGATGGTGGTATTTGTATGGGATATAGTGATGGATGGTGGTATTTGTATGGGATATAGTGGTGGATGGTGGTATTTGTATGGGATATAGTGATGGATGGTGGTATTTGTATGGGATATAGTGATGGATGATGGTATTTGTATGGGATATAGTGATGGATGGTGGTATTTGTATGGGATATAGTGATGGATGGTGGTATTTTATGGGATATAGTGGTGGGTGGTGGTATTTGTATGTGATATAGTGGTGGATGGTGGTATTTGTATGGAAGGTAGTGGTGGATGGTGGTATTTGAATGGGAGATAGTGATGGATGGTGGTATTTGAATGGGAAATAGTGATGGATTGTGGCATTTGTATGGGATATAGTGATGGATAGTGGCATTTGTATGGGAGATAGTGATGGATGGTGGCATTTGTATGGGTGGTAGTGATGGATGGTGGTATTTGTATGGGAAATAGTGATGGATGGTGGTATTTGTATGGGATATAGTGATGGATGGTGTCATTTGTATGGGATATAGTGATGGATTGTGGCATTTGTATGGGATATAGTGATGATGGTGGTATTTGTGTGGGTGGTAGTGATGGATGGTGGCATTGGTATGGGATATAGTGATGGATAGTGGCATTTGTATGGGAGATAGTGATGGATGGTGGCATTTGTATGGGTGGTAGTGATGGATGGTGGCATTTGTGTTGGTGGTAGTGATGGATGGTAGTATTGTATGGGATATAGTGATGTGGTGGTATTTGTATGGGATATAGTGATGTATGGTGGCATTTGTATGGGTGGTAGTGATGGATGGTGGCATTTGTGTTGGTGGTAGTGATGGATGGTGGTATTTGTATGGGATATAGTGATGTATGGTGGTATTTGATGGATAAAGTGATGTATGGTGGCATTTGTATGGGTGGATAGTGATGGATGGTGCATTTGTTGTTGGTGGTAGTGATGGATGGTGGTATTTGTATGGGTGGAGTGATGGATGGTGGTATTTTATGGTGGTAGTGATGGATGGTGGTATCTGTGTGGGATATAGTGATGGATGGTGGTATTTGTATGGTGGTAGTGATGGATGGTGGATTTGTGTTGGTGGTATGATGGATGGTGGTTTGTATGGGATATAGTGATGGATGGTGGTATTTGTATGGGAGATAGTGATGGATGGTGGTATTTGTATGGGATATAGTGATGGATGGTGGTATTTGTATGGGATATAGTGATGGATGGTGGTATTTGTATGGGATATAGTGATGGATGGTGGTATTTGTATGGGATATAGTGATGGATGGTGGTATTTGTATGGGATATAGTGGTGGATGGTGGTATTTGTATGGGATATAGTGATGGATGGTGGTATTTTATGGGATATAGTGATGGGTGATGGTATTTGTATGTGCTATAGTGATGGATCGAGGGATTTGTATGGAAGGTAGTGGTGGATGGTGGTATTTGAATGGGAAATAGTGATGGATGGTGGTATTTGTATGGGAGATAGTGATGGCTGGTGGTATTTGTATGGGAGATAGTGATGGATGATGGTATTTGTATGGGATATAGTGATGGATGGTGGTATTTGTATGGGATATAGTGATGGATGGTGGTATTTGTATGGGATATAGTGGTGGATGGTGGTATTTGTATGGGATATAGTGGTGGATGGTGGTATTTGTATGGGATATAGTGATGGATGGTGGTATTTGTATGGGATATAGTGGTGGATGGTGGTATTTGTATGGGATATAGTGATGGATGGTGGTATTTTATGGGATATAGTGATGGGTGTTGGTATTTGTATGTGCTATAGTGATGGATCGAGGGATTTGTATGGAAGGTAGTGGTGGATGGTGGTATTTGAATGGGAAATAGTGATGGATGGTGGTATTTGTATGAGAGATAGTGATGGATGGTGTCATTTGTATGGGATATAGTGATGGATTGTGGCATTTGTATGGGATATAGTGATGATGGTGGTATTTGTGTGGGTGGTAGTGATGGATGATGGCATTGGTATGGGATATAGTGATGGATAGTGGCATTTGTGTTGGTGGTAGTGATGGATGGTGGTATTTGTATGGGATATAGTGATGTATGGTGGTATTTGTATGGGATAAAGTGATGTATGGTGGCATTTGTATGGGTGGTAGTGATGGATGGTGGCATTTGTGTTGGTGG
>CM026389.1:12039658-12072715 GCA_014843695.1 Archivesica marissinica | reverse complement strand
CTCGCATACTTTTACAAACAGGAAACTCGCATACTTTTACAAACAGGAAACTCGCATACTTTTACAAACAGGAAACTCGCATACTTTTACAAACAGGAAACTCGCATACTTTTACAAACAGGACACTCGCATACTTTTACAAACAGGACACTCGCATACTTTTACAAACAGGACACTCGCATACTTTTACAAACAGGACACTCGCATACTTTTACAAACAGGAAACTCGCATACTTTTACAAACAGGAAACTCGCATACTTTTACAAACAGGAAACTCGCATACTTTTACAAACAGGACACTCGCATACTTTTACAAACAGGACACTCGCATACTTTTACAAACAGGACACTCGCATACTTTTACAAACAGGACACTCGCATACTTTTACAAACAGGAAACTCGCATACTTTTACAAACAGGACACTCGCATACTTTTACAAACAGGACACTCGCATACTTTTACAAACAGGACACTCGCATACTTTTACAACAGGAACTCGCATACTTTTACAAACAGGAAACTCGCATACTTTTACAAACAGGACACTCGCATACTTTTACAAACAGGACACTCGCATACTTTTACAAACAGGACACTCGCATACTTTTACAAACAGGACACTCGCATACTTTTACAAACAGGACACTCGCATACTTTTACAAACAGGACACTCGCATACTTTTACAAACAGGACACTCGCATACTTTTACAAACAGGACACTCGCATACTTTTACAAACAGGACACTCGCATACTTTTACAAACAGGACACTCGCATACTTTTACAAACAGGACACTCGCATACTTTTACAAACAGGACACTCGCATACTTTTACAAACAGGACACTCGCATACTTTTACAAACAGGACACTCGCATACTTTTACAAACAGGACACTCGCATACTTTTACAAACAGGACACTCGCATACTTTTACAAACAGGACACTCGCATACTTTTACAAACAGGAAACTCGCATACTTTTACAAACAGGAAACTCGCATACTTTTACAAACAGGACACTCGCATACTTTTACAAACAGGACACTCGCATACTTTTACAAACAGGACACTCGCATACTTTGCAATATCGTGTGTTTGTGTTTTACGTTTATTTATCGTCGCTATCGGGTTCGCTACTCGGTCAGGCCACGTTTGTATTGGCATTGGTTAACTACCACTAAGGTCGGCTAAGCTTGCCCAGGAAAACATGTCTACGTCATACACACATACACACATACATACATACTGTTTGCCCATATGAGCGACGCCTCCTGAAGAGATTAATCATTTTCGAATTTTGGAGGATAGTGCAACGATACATACATCTCCAGCGTCTCCTCTCATCATTGTACGTGTCCGGCGTAAAGCACCGACACGACAACTCGATTTAAAGTCCCACTTAAAATACTGTTTATTTTATTAGGGTCAGACTGGGGATCGAACTAGGAATCTATATATAAATCAACTAGGCTAATACATATATAAAGGTACTTACATAGGAGCGTCGCAAGACTTACGATAGTTCGAAACAACATTATGTTGGGTCATATTCAACAGTTGTGATTGTCAAGTCATGTCCACTGTTAATTGCATTGATTTTAATTGCCGGAGGGTGACTATATACCCTATATGGTTTCCACTTTTCGAACAACACAAACTTGAAAACCTGATTTGTATCTGTTAATTTCAATTTATTATTTAGCCCGAGGATGACTAAAATAGTCCGCTATCCACAAATTAAGAGAAATAAGTAAATGTTAACTTCTTACTGTGTTTTCAGGTCTAGACATTTGTTCACTACCACACCCCCATAAGACATATTACCCCCTTGACAAATCCTAGACCCATCCCTGAATATATGCGCTGGAGAGCTAAAGCGCTTGGCTTAAATATATTTTATTTAACAAATGACAATACACACAATGACAGACGGATCTGTAATCCAGTGGTAACACACTGGACTGGTAATCCAGGGATCGCAGGTTCGATCACCCGTCTAACCATGTGACACTCGCTCCAACATCGTTGTACTACAGAAGTGGTGATAGTATGTGCTGATCCTGGAGCGAAATATACGACCAGATGCTAACTGCCGGGTCCGTTGCGGGATAACAAACAGTGAGGATTGAGACCCTAAGAAGAGCCTTGGGGTGACAAATGAATCTCCGCAACTATCAAATAACCACACACCAGCTAGCATCTACACTACAACACAGCTATAGACTGCATTCCCGATACTACACTGTAATCAACTTACACAATACAGTCGTACATATGCGTCGGCGGAGACGACTATGCATGGATAAAGTTATTGGATGGATGGACATTTTCATGACTCATTAGATGTTGATGAGCTTTCATGGTAGATAAATGGCTTCTCACATACACATTACTCCTCCGGTCATTCATTAAAGGTGTTGCTATCGTACATTATTTACATCGCTATTGCATTTCCATCGATGAACATATATGCACTGATCGTGTCCATTTTCGTATGAATGTCCTCATTAATGATATATAGCTGACATGCGCACTCGACGTTACGGGCATGCGCATTCGAAGTGTTCAACGTTCCTCGCAAAGTTTACTATGATCGCGAAGCAAGTTTTAACAACTTATATTAATCACTCACTATGGCGCGAATGAAAGAGTGAATGTGGTCATTCGTACTAGAGGAAACCGGAGTACTCGGAGAAAACCCACTTGTCCGATCTGATGACCACCGTACCACTCACATTCGAGATACGACTTCCGGTCAAAACACAATGTCGGATTTTTTTGCCGCATGAAAAACAATGTAATCTTACCGTGATTACAACAACAATTCATGAACTGTTTTTCGCCGAGATATGACACAACAAGTCCCGAACATTAGTAGCTGTTGAATATGACATGATAGCGAGTTAGTAATCTGATTAAACTAGACTATGACTATGTTCGCTTCCACTACACATATATGTCACCCAAATTCAATCGTCGTAAACGGAACAAATCTTCGTCTGGTCAAAAACAGTAGGTAAAAAGATACAACTTTGATATATCCAGCATCAATCACAACGCCAGTGATAGTGAACATACGGATTATTTTGAAGCTTTGGAGACAATACGGCAGAAACAATCACCCCACCCACCCAGACAAATTCAACAAACAAGTCCACCTTGAATATTTCCAGTGCGGATCTGAGTAGCCTGACTACTAAGCTAGCTCCTATGCCAGTTATCCTTATGAAAGACTCTCTCATTAATGAATTAAAAAATGAACTGAGGGCGGAACTAAGTATGATTGCTGCAGAAACAAAAAATCTTCCAGGAAAAGTGAGCAATCTTGAGAAAGAGCTAAACAAGACCAAGCGAGAACTAGACGAACTAGCACAATATGGAAGAAGAATGTGCCTTGATGTGGCAGGCATTCCTGGTGACGCACCAAGAGAACTAGACGAACTAGCACAATATGGAAGAAGAATGTGCCTTGATGTGGCAGGCATCTCTGGTGACGCACCAAGAGAACTAGACGAACTAGCGCAATACGGAAGAAGAATGTGCCTTGATGTGGCTGGCATTCCTGGTGACGCACCAAGAGAACTAGGCGAACTAGCGCACTATGAAAGAAGAATGTGCATTGATGTGGCAAGCATTCCTGGTGATGTACCAAGAGAAAACCTAGAGAAGAATGTCATAGACCATTGTATGTCTAAGGGCATATATTTGAAAAGCTCAGACGTTGACAAGAGTCATAGGAAAGGAATGGCGAAAGATGGGTACATCAAAAGAATTATCATTACATTTACAAATTCAAATGCCAGACAATTGATGTATTCGAGGAGGAAGGTACTAGGTGGTGGAATTTTTGTGTCGGATAAGAAAGAAGTTGGCATATGAAGCACGCAAACTAGTGCGACAAAAGATACTATCAAACATATGGGTAGCTGGGTGCAAGCTGAAGTGTGAGATGCATACCAACAAGAAGCACCACGTGATCAGAGACATGATTGACATTCAGTGTATCAAAGAGGGGAAGCCACTCCCAATATACACCAATGAATGAATGAACAGTGCCCATGTACACTGTTACATAAACAAGTGTAATGTGCTTAAATATACTCATGTATTCATAATATAGAATTGTTGGCAACAAAATGTCAAATAGCTATTGCTATTGTATTTACATGTATATAAAAATGTATATGCGTGTATATGTATATGCACTGCAAACATACCATACCTCCTTTAATAAAAATTGACTGTGATCAATATCATGTGTCCGATGAAGAAATAACTAATGCACTGGACGACTATTTTGAGTCTGTTTCAACAGTTGATGATTCTAATGTTACTCTATCTAACCGTATATACAAAAACAAATACGACGTTATCGACTATTAACATATCTCAATCAGAAACTAAAGATGCTCTATCTAACTTAGTAGTAAATAAAGCAAGCGGTCCAGATGAAATTAGCCATAGGATACCTAAAAACTGCAGACTCGGTTTCATACCCGCTATGTTTGATATTTAACAGATCTATTAATGAATCTACTTATCCGCCCAGAAGGAACCTTGCACATGTGATGCCATCTTTAAAAAGGGCGAGGCGTCTCTTCCTTCTAATTATAGACCGATATCATTGATAAGTTATGTCGGAAATGTTATGGAACGTATAGTTGTTAAACATATATATAAACACCTACACTCAAATAACCTCATTTACAAACTACAGTCTGGTTTCTTGCAGTATATCAGTTGCTCGATATCTATAACCAAATGTATAAGGCATTCGACGAGCGTATGACAACATGTATGGTTTTCTGCGAGGTATCAACATATTTTTTGATAGCGTTTGGCATCTATGTTTAAGCTTTAATATGGTATAAATTACAATCTATTAAAATTGATATCAACTTATCTGTCTATCAGGTCACAAAGGGTCTTTGTGGGGCCTTCTTTTTGAAATACCAAACAAGTTAATGCTGGCGTTCCCCAAGGATCAGTTATAGGACCAATATTGTTTTTAATTTATGTTAATGATATCGCCGATTCATTACTTAGTAAAACAAGGCATTTTGCAGACGACAATTCTCTTGCAGTCTCGTCTTCGGATATACGCCAACTTGAAACAACCCGTAATCATAATTTGAACATATTATCCTAATGGTCCAAACGGTGGTTAGTACATTTTAACTCAGCCAAACTTATATGTTTTACTCTTGGTCACAATAATGATCGACGAAAGCTTATATTTGAAAATACTATGCTAGGAGTTGTGGACAATCACAAGCATCTTGGGTTAACTTTAAGCAATGGCGGTTCTTGGCACAAACATAATTATAAACAACATAACAACGCAAGATTCCAAAGTACTAGGATCAATGAGAATGCTAACATTTAAAGTAAGACGTTCTTTACTAAATCAATTATACATTTCGTAGTTGCAACCATTATTAGAATATTCACCAATGGCTTGGGATAACTGCACATAATACGAAAAGGAAACACTTGAAAAAGTGCAGTATGAAGCAGACAGAACTGTAACGGGTCTAACGAGATCAGTGTCACTACATATGAAACAGGATGGGTGTCTTTATCGGATCGGCGCAGTATGCAAACACTTATATCAATATATCATAATAAACATAGTATATTGCCCTCTTTATTTAAACGATATATTCCCGCAAACTGTTGAAGACACTAATCCATACCTTTTACGTAATATCAATAATTATATAACTCTGTCTAGATGTCTAAATATATACACGCATTTGACTATTCCCTCCTCGTTAGACTTATGGAATAAGCTAGATACTTCTATTCCATCCTCGTTAGACCTATTGGATAAGCTTGATACTTCTATTCCCTTCTCGTTACACCTATTGGATAAGCTTGATACTTTTATTCCCTCCTCGTTAGACTTATGTAATACGCTTGATACTTCTACTCCCACCTCGTTAGACCTATGGAAAAAGCTTGATACTTATATTCCATCCTCGTTAGACCTATAGAATAAGCTTGACACTTCTATTCCCTCCTCGTTAGACCTATGGAATAAACTTGATACGTCTATCCCCTCCTCGTTAGAACTAAGAAATAAGCTTGCTACTTCTACTCCCACCACGTTAGACCTATGGGATAAGCTTGATACGTCTATTCCCTTCTCGTTAGACCTATGGAATAAGCTTGATACTTCTATTCCCTTCTCGTCGTTAGACCTGTGGAATAAGCTTCATACGTCTATTCCCTCCTCGTTAGAACTATGGGATAAGTTTGATACTTCTATTCCCTCCACGTTAGACTTATGGAATGAGCTTGATACTTCTACTCCAACCACGTTAGACCTATGGGATAAGCTTGATACTTCTATTCCCTTCTCGCTATACCATTTGGATAAGCTTGATACTTCTACTCCCACCTCGTTAGATCTATGGAAAAAACTTGATACTTCTATTCCATCCTCGTTACACCTATGGAATAAACTTAATACTTTTATTCCCTCCACGTTAGACCTATGGAATAAGCTTGATACTTCTACTCCTATCTCGTTAGACCTATGGAATAAGCTTGATACTTTTATTCCCTCCATGTTAGACCTATGGAATAAGCTTGATACTTTTATTCCCTCCACGTTAGACCTATGTAATAAGCTTGATACGTCTATTCCCTCCTCGTTAGACCTATGGAATAAGCTTGATACTTCTATTCCCTCCTCGTTAAACCTATGGAATAAGCTTGATGCTTCTATTCCCTCCTCGTTAGACCAATGGGATAAGCTTGATGCTTCTATTACCTGCTCGATAGACCAATGGGATAAGCTTGATACTTCTGTTCCCTCCTCGTTCGACCTATGGAATAATCTTGATACTTCTATACCCACCTCGTTAGACCTATGTAATAGGCTTGATACTTCTACTCCCATCTCGTTCGACCTAAGGAATAAGCTTGATATTTCTATTCCCTCCTCGTAAGACCTATGTAATACGCTTAATACTTCTATTTCCACCTCGTTAGACCTATGGAATAAGCTTGATACGTCTATCCCCTCCTCGTTAGAACTAAGAAATAAGCTTGATACTTCTACTCCCACCTCGTTAAACCTATGGAAAAAACTTGATACTTCTATTCCATCCTCGTTACACCTATGGAATAAACTTGATCATTATATTCCCTCCACGTTAGACCTATGGAATAAGCTTGATATTGTATTCCAATCTCGTTAGACCTATGGAATAAGCTTGGTACCTCTACTCCCACCACGTTAGACCTATGGGATAAGCTTGATACTTCTATTTCCTTCTCGATAGACCTGTGGAATAAGCTTGATACCTCTATTCCCTCCTCGTTAGACCTAGGGACTAAGCTTGATGCTTCAATTCCCTCCTCGTTAGACCTATGGGATAAGCTTGATACTTCTATTCCCTCCACGTTAGACCTATGGAATAAGCTTGATACTTCTACTCCCATCTCGTTAGACCTATGGAATAAACTTGATACTTCTATTCCCTCCTCGTTAGACCTATGGAATAAGCTTGATACTTCTATTCCCTTCTCGTCGTTAGACCTGTGGAATAAGCTTGATACGTCTATTCCCTCCTTGTTAGAACTATGGGATAAGCTTGATACTTCTATACCCTCCACGTTACACTTATGGAATGAGCTTGATACTTCTACTCCCACCACGTTAGACATATGGGATAAGCATGATACTTCTATTCCCTTCTCGCTATACCTTTTGGATAAGCTTGATACCTCTACTCCCACCTCGTTAGACCTATGGAATAAACTTGATACTTATATTCCCTCCACGTTAGACCTATGGAATAAGCTTGATATTTCTATTCCATTCTCGTTAGACCTATGGAATAAGCTTGATACTTCTATTCCCTCCTCGTTAGACCTATGGAATAAGCTTGATACTTCTATTCCCTCTTCGTTAGACCTATGGAATAAACTTGATACTTCTATTCCCTCCTCGTTAGACCTATGTAATAAGCTTGATACTTCTACTCCCATCTCGTTAGACCTATGGAATAAGCTTGATACTTTTATTCCCTCCATGTTAGACCTATGGAATAAGCTTCATACTTTTATTCCCTCCTCGTTAGACCTATGGAATAAGCTTGATACGTCTATTCCCTCCTCGTTAGACCTATGGAAAAAACTTGATACTTCTATTCCCACCACGTTAGACCTATGCCATAAGCTTGATACCTCTATTCCCTCCTCGTTAGACCTATGGAATAAGCTTGATACTTCTATTTCCTTCTCGTCGTTAGACCTGTGGAATAAGCTTGATACGTCTATTCCCTTCTCGTTAGACCTGTGGAATAAGCTTGATACCTCTATTCCCTCCTCGTTAGACCTATGGAATAAGCTTGATGCTTCAATTCCCTCCTCCTTCGACCTATGGGATAAGCTTGTTACTTCTATTCCCTCCACGTTAGACCTATGGAATAGGCTTGATGCCTCTACTCCCACCACGTTAGACCTATGGAATAATCTTGATGCTTCTACTCCCACCACGTTAGACCTATGGGATAAGCTTGATACCTCTATTCCCTCCTCGTTAGACCTATGGAATAAGCTTGATACTTCTATTCCCTTCTCGTCGTTAGACCTGTGGAATAAGCTTCATACGTCTATTCCCTCCTCGTTAGAACTATGGGATAAATTTGATACTTCTATTCCCTCCACGTTAGACTTATGGAATGAGCTTGATACTTCTACTCCCACCACGTTAGACCTATGGGATAAGCATGATACTTCTATTCCCTTCTCGCTATACCTTTTGGATAAGCTTGATACTTCTACTCCCACCTCGTTAGACCTATGGAAAAAACTTGATAATTCTATTCCTCCTCGTTACACCTATGGAATAAACTTGATACTTATATTCCCTCCACGTTAGACTATGGAATAAGCTTGATATTTCTATTCCTTCTCGTTAGACCTATGGAATAAGCTTGATACTTCTATTCCCTCCTCGTTAGACCTATGGAATAAGCTTGATACTTCTATTCCCTCTTCGTTAGACCTATGGAATAAACTTGATACTTCTATTCCCTCCTCGTTAGACCTATGGAATAAGCTTGATACTTCTATTCCCTTCTCGTTAGACCTATGGAATAAGCTTGATACTTTTATTCCCTCCTGTTAGACCTATGGAATAAGCATGATACTTTTATTCCCTCCTCGTTAGACCTATGGAATAAGCTTGATACGTCTATTCCCTCCTCGTTAGACCTATGGAAAAACTTGATACTTCTATTCCCACCACGTTAGACCTATGCCATAAGCTTGATACCTCTATTCCCTCCTCGTTAGACCTATGGAATAAGCTTGATACTTCTATTTCCTTCTCGTCGTTAGACCTGTGGAATAAGCTTGATACGTCTATTCCCTTCTCGTTAGACCTGTGGAATAAGCTTGATACCTCTATTCCCTCCTCGTTAGACCTATGGAATAAGCTTGATGCTTCAATTCCCTCCTCGTTCGACCTATGGGATAAGCTTGTTACTTCTATTCCCTCCACGTTAGACCTATGGAATAGGCTTGATGCTCTACTCCCCCACGTTAGATCTATGGAATATCTTGATGCTTCTACTCCCACCACGTTAGACCTATGGGATAAGCTTGATACCTCTATTCCCTCCTCGTTAGACCTATGGAATAAGCTTGATACTTCTATTCCCTTCTCGTCGTTAGACCTGTGGAATAAGCTTCATACGTCTATTCCCTCCTCGTTAGAACTATGGGATAAGTTTGATACTTCTATTCCCTCCACGTTAGACTTATGGAATGAGCTTGATTCTTCTACTCCAACCACGTTAGACCTATGGGATAAGCTTGATACGTCTATTCCCTTCTCGCTATACCTTTTGGATAAGCTTGATACTTCTACTCCCACCTCGTTAGACCTATGGAAAAAACTTGATACTTCTATTCCATCCTCGTTACACCTATGGAATAAACTTGATACTTATATTCCCTCCACGTTAGACCTATGAATAAGCTTGATACTTCTACTCCTCCTCGTTAGACCTTAGGAATAAGCTTGATATTTCTATTCCCACCTCGTTAGACCTATGTAATACGCTTAATACTTCTACTTCCACCTCGTTAGACCTATGGAATAAGCTTGATACGTCTCTCCCCTCCTCATTAGAACTAAGAAATAAGCTTGATACTTCTACTCCCACCACGTTAGACCTATGGGATAAGCTTGATACTTCTATTCCCTTCTCGTTAGACCTATGTAATAAGCTTGCTACTTCTACTCCCATCTCGTTAGAGCTATGGAATAAGCTTGATACTTTTATTCCCTCCATGTTAGACCTATGGAATAAGCTTGATACTTTTATTCCCTCCTCGTTAGACCTATGTAATAAGCTTGTTACTTCTACTCCCATCTCGTTAGACCTATTGAATAAGCTTGATACTTCTACTCCCACCACGTTAGACCTATGGGATAAGCTTGATACCTCTATTCCCTCCTCGTTAGACCTATGGAATAAGCTTGATACTTCTATTCCCTTCTCGTCGTTAGACCTGTGGAATAAGCTTCATACGTCTATTCCCTCCTCGTTAGAACTATGGGATAAATTTGATACTTCTATTCCCTCCACGTTAGACTTATGGAATGAGCTTGATACTTCTACTCCCACCACGTTAGACCTATGGGATAAGCATGATACTTCTATTCCCTTCTCGCTATACCTTTTGGATAAGCTTGATACTTCTACTCCCACCTCGTTAGACCTATGGAAAAAACTTGATACTTCTATTCCATCCTCGTTACACCTATGGAATAAACTTGATACTTATATTCCCTCCACGTTAGACCTATGGAATAAGCTTGATATTTCTATTCCATTCTCGTTAGACCTATGGAATAAGCTTGATACTTCTATTCCCTTCTCGTTAGACCTATGGAATAAGCTTGATACTTCTATTTCCTCTTCGTTAGACCTATGGAATAAACTTGATACTTCTATTCCCTCCTCGTTAGACCTATGTAATAAGCTTGATACTTCTACTCCCATCTCGTTAGACCTCTGGAATAAGCTTGATACTTTTATTCCCCCCATGTTAGACCTATGGAATAAGCATGATACTTTTATTCCCTCCTCGTTAGACCTATGGAATAAGCTTGATACGTCTATTCCCTCCTCGTTAGACCTATGGAAAAAACTTGATACTTCTATTCCCACCACGTTAGACCTATGCCATAAGCTTGATACCTCTATTCCCTCCTCGTTAGACCTATGGAATAAGCTTGATACTTCTATTTCCTTCTCGTCGTTAGACCTGTGGAATAAGCTTGATACGTCTATTCCCTTCTCGTTAGACCTGTGGAATAAGCTTGATACCTCTATTCCCTCCTCGTTAGACCTACGGAATAAGCTTGATGCTTCAATTCCCTCCTCGTTCGACCTATGGGATAAGCTTGTTACTTCTATTCCCTCCAAGTTAGACCTATGGAATAGGCTTGATGCATCTACTCCCACCACGTTAGATCTATGGAATAATCTTGACGCTTCTACTCCCACCACGTTAGACCTATGGGATAAGCTTGATACCTCTATTCCCTCCTCGTTAGATCTATGGAATAAGCTTGATACTTCTATTCCCTTCTCGTCGTTAGACCTGTGGAATAAGCTTCATACGTCTATTCCCTCCTTGTTAGAACTATGGGATAAGTTTGATACTTCTATTCCCTCCACGTTAGACTTATGGAATGAGCTTGATTCTTCTACTCCAACCACGTTAGACCTATGGGATAAGCTTGATACGTCTATTCCCTTCTCGCTATACCTTTTGGATAAGCTTGATACTTCTACTCCCACCTCGTTAGACCTATGGAAAAAACTTGATACTTCTATTCCATCCTCGTTACACCTATGGAATAAACTTGATACTTATATTCCCTCCACGTTAGACCTATCGAATAAGCTTGATACTTCTACTCCTTCCTCGTTAGACCTTAGGAATAAGCTTGATATTTCTATTCCCACCTCGATAGACCTATGTAATACGCTTAATACTTCTACTTCCACCTCGTTAGACCTATGGAGTAAGCTTGATACGTCTCTCCCCTCCTCATTAGAACTAAGAAATAAGCTTGATACTTCTTCTCCCACCACGTTAGACCTATGGGATAAGCTTGATACTTCTATTCCCTTCTCGTTAGACCTATGTAATAAGCTTGATACTTCTACTCCCATCTCGTTAGAGCTATGGAATAAGCTTGATACTTTTATTCCCTCCATGTTAGACCTATGGAATAAGCTTGATACTTTTATTCCCTCCTCGTTAGACCTATGTAATAAGCTTGTTACTTCTACTCCCATCTCGTTAGACCTATTGAATAAGCTTGATACTTCTATTCCCTCCTCGTTAGACCTATGGAATAAGCTTGATGCTTCTATTCCCTGCTCGATAGACCAATGGGATAAGCTTGATACTTCTGTTCCCTCCTCGTTAGACCTATGTATTAGGCTTGATACTTCTACTCCCATCTCGTTCGACCTAAGGAATAAGCATGATATTTCTATTCCCTCCTCGTAAGACCTATGTAATACGCTTAATACTTCTATTTCCACCTCGTTAGACCTATGGAATAAGCTTGATACGTCTATCCCCTCCTCGTTAGAACTAAGAAATAAGCTTGATACTTCTACTCCCACTTCGTTAATCCTATGGAAAAAACTTGATACTTCTATTCCATCCTCGTTACACCTATGGAATAAACTTGATCATTATATTCCCTCCACGTTAGACCTATGGAATAAGCTTGATATTTTATTCCATTCTCGTTAGACCTATGGAATAAGCTTGGTACTTCTACTCCCACCACGTTAGACCTATGGGATAAGCTTGATACTTCTATTTCCTTCTCGATAGACATGTGGAATAAGCTTGATACCTCTATTCCCTCCTCGTTAGACCTAGGGAATAAGCTTGATGCTTCAATTCCCTCCACGTTAGACCTATGGGATAAGCTTGATACTTCTATTACCTCCACGTTAGACCTATGGAATAAGCTTGATACTTCTATTTCCTTCTCGATAGACATGTGGAATAAGCTTGATACCTCTATTCCCTCCTCGTTAGACCTAGGGAATAAGCTTGATGCTTCAATTCCCTCCACGTTAGACCTATGGGATAAGCTTGATACTTCTATTACCTCCACGTTAGACCTATGGGATAAGCTTGATACTTCTATTCCCTTCTCGTTAGACCTATGTAATAAGCTTGATACTTCTACTCCCATCTCGTTAGAGCTATGGAATAAGCTTGATACTTTTATTCCCTCCATGTTAGACCTATGGAATAAGCTTGATACTTTTATTCCCTCCTCGTTAGACCTATGTAATAAGCTTGTTACTTCTACTCCCATCTCGTTAGACCTATTGAATAAGCTTGATACTTCTATTCCCTCCTCGTTAGACCTATGGAATAAGCTTGATGCTTCTATTCCCTGCTCGATAGACCAATGGGATAAGCTTGATACTTCTGTTCCCTCCTCGTTAGACCTATGTATTAGGCTTGATACTTCTACTCCCATCTCGTTCGACCTATGGAATAAGCTTGATACTTCTATTCCCTCCTCGTAAGACCTATGTAATACGCTTATACTTCTATTTCCCCTCGTTAGACCTATGGAATAAGCTTGATACTTCTATCCCCTCCTCGTTAGACCTATGGAATAAGCTTGATACTTCTATTCCCTCCTCGTTAGACCTATGGAATAAGCTTGATACTTCTATTTCCTTCTCGATAGACATGTGGAATAAGCTTGATACCTCTATTCCCTCCTCGTTAGACCTAGGGAATAAGCTTGATGCTTCAATTCCCTCCACGTTAGACCTATGGGATAAGCTTGATACTTCTATTACCTCCACGTTAGACCTATGGAATAAGCTTGATACTTCTATTTCCTTCTCGTTAGACATGTGGAATAAGCTTGATACCTCTATTCCCTCCTCGTTAGACCTAGGGAATAAGCTTGATGCTTCAATTCCCTCCACGTTAGACCTATGGGATAAGCTTGATACTTCTATTACCTCCACGTTAGACCTATGGAATAAGCTTGATACTTCTATTTCCTTCTCGATAGACATGTGGAATAAGCTTGATACCTCTATTCCCTCCTCGTTAGACCTAGGGAATAAGCTTGATGCTTCAATTCCCTCCTCGTTAGACCTATGGGATAAGCTTGATACTTCTATTCCCTCCACGTTAGACCTATGGAATAAGCTTGATACTTCTATTCCCTCTTCGTTAGACCTATGGAATAAACTTGATACTTCTATTCCCTCCTCGTTAGACCTATGTAATAAGCTTGATACTTCTACTCCCACCTCGTTAGACCTATGGAAAAAACTTGATATTTCTATTCCATTCTCGTTAGACCTATGGAATAAGCTTGATACTTCTATTCCCTCCTCGTTAGACTTATGGAATAAGCTTGATACTTCTATTCCCTCTTCGTTAGAAATATGGAATAAGCTTGATACTTATATTCACTTCTCGCTAGACATATGGAATAAGCTTGATAATTCTATTCCCTTCTCGTTAGACCTATTGAATAAGCTTGATATTTCTATTCCCTCCTCGTTAGACCTATTGAATAAGCTTGATATTTTTATTCCCTCCTCGTTAGACCTATGGAATAAGCTTGATACTTCTATTTCCTCCTCGTTAGAACTATGTAATAAGCTTGATACTTCTACTCCCATCTCGTTAGACCTATGGGATAAGCTTGATACTTTTATTCCCTTCTTGTTAGACCTATGGAATAAGCTTGATGCTTCTATTCCCTTCTCGTTAGACCTATGGGATAAGCTTGATGCTTCTATTCCCTCCTCGTTAGACCTATGGGATAAGCTTGATGCTTCTACTCTCACCACGTTAGACCTATGGGATAAGCTTGATGCTTCTATTCCCTCCTCGTTAGACCTATGGGATAAGCTTGATACTTTTATTCCCTTCTCGTTAGACCTATGGAATAAGCTTGATATTTCTATTTCCCCTCGTTAGACCTATGTAATAAGCTTGATACTTCTACTCCCATCTCGTTAGACCTATGGAATAAGCTTGATACTTTTATTCCCTCCATGTTAGACCTATGGAATAAGCTTGATACTTCTATTCCCTTCTCGTTAGACCTATGGAATAAGCTTGATGCTTCAATTCCCTCCTCGTTAGACCTATGGGATAAGCTTGATACTTCTACTCTCACCACGTTAGACCTATGGAATAAGCTTGATGCTTCTACTCCCACCACGTTAGACCTATGGGATAAGCTTGATACCTCTATTCCCTTCTCGTTAGACCTATGGAATAAGCTTGATATTTCTAATCCCCCTCGTTAGACCAATGTAATAAGCTTGATACTTCTATTCCCATCTCGTTAGATCTATGGAATAAGCTTGATACTTTTATCGCCTCCTCGTTAGACCTATGTGATAAGCTTGACACTTCCATTCCCTTCTCGCTATACCTTTTGAATAAGCTTGATACTTTTAATCCCAACTCGTTAGACCTATGGAATAAACTTGATACTTCTATTCCATCCTCGTTAGACCTATGGAATAAGCTTGATATTTCTATTCCATTCTCGTTAGACCTATGGAATAAGCTTGATACTTTTATTCCCTCCTCGTTAGACCTAGGTAATAAGCTTGATACTTCTATTTCCTCCTCGTTAGACCTATGTAATAAGCTTGATACTTCTACTCCCATCTCGTTAGACCTATGGAATAAGCGTGATACTTTTATTCCCTCCATGTTAGACCTATGGAATAAGATTGATACCTTTATTCCCTCCTCGTTAGACCTATGTAATAAGCTTGATACTTCTACTCCCATCTCGTTAGACCTATGGAATAAGCTTGATAATTCTATTCCCATCTCGTTCGACCTAATGAATAAGCTTGATATTTCTATTCCCTCCTCGTTAGACCTAATGAATAAGCTTGATATTTCTATTCCCACCTCGTTAGACCTATGGAATAAGCTTGATACGTCTATCCCCTCCTCGTTAGAACTAAGAAATAAGCTTGATACTTCTACTCCCACCACGTTAGACCTATGGGATAAGCTTGATACTTCTATTCCCTTCTCGTTAGACCTATGGAATAAGCTTGATGCTTCAATTCCCTCCTCGTTAGACCTATGGGATAAGCTTGATACTTCTATTCCCTCCACGTTAGACCTATGAAATAAGCTTGATGCTTCTACTCCCACCACGTTAGTCCTATGGAATAAGCTTGATGCTTCTACTCCCACCACGTTAGACCTATGGGATAAGCTTGATACCTCTATTCCCTTCTCGTTTGACCAATGTAATAAGCTTGATACTTCTACCCCCATCTCGTTAGATCTATGGAATAAGCTTGATACTTTTATCCCCTCCTCGTTAGACCTATGTAATAAGCTTGATACCTCTACTCCTATCTCGTTCGACCTAAGGAAAAAGGTTTATATTTATATTCGCACCTCGTTAGACCTATGTAATAAGCTTGATACTTCTACTCCCATCACGTTAGACCCATGGGATAAGCTTGATACTTCTATTCCCTCGTCGTTAGACCTATGGAATAAGCTTGATACTTCTATTCCCTTCTCGTCGTTAGACCTGTGGAATAAGCTTGATACGTCTATTCCCTCCTCGTTAGACCTATCGAATAAGCTTGGTGCTTCTATTCCCTTCTCATCGTTAGACCTGTGGAATAAGCTTGATACGTCTATTCCCTCCTCGTTAGACCTATCGAATAAGCTTGGTGCTTCTATTCCCTTCTCATCGTTAGACCTGTGGAATAAGCTTGATACGTCTATTCCCTCCTCGTTAGAACTATGGGATAAGCTTGATACTTCTATTCCCTCCACGTTAGACTTATGGAATGAGCTTGATACTTCTACTCCCACCACGTTAGACCTATGTGATAAGCTTGACACATCCATTCCCTTCTCGCTATACCTTTTGAATAAGCTTGATACTTCTAATCCCAACTCGTTAGACCTATGGAATAAACTTGATACTTCTATTCCATCCTCGTTAGACCTATGGAATAAGCTTGATATTTCTATTCCATTCTCGTTAGACCTATGGAATAAGCTTGATACTTCTATTCCCTCCTCGTTAGACCTATGGAATAAGCTTGATACTTATATTCCCTCTTCGTTAGACCTATGGAATAAGCTTGATACTTCTATTCACTTCTCGTTAGACATATGGAATAAGCTTGATACTTCTATTCCATCCTCGTTAGACCTAGGGAATAAGCTTGATACTTCTATTCCCTGCTCGTTAGACCTATGGAATAAGCTTCATACTTTTATTCCCTCCTCGTTAGACCTATGGAATAAGCTTGATACTTCTATTCCCTCCTCATTAGACCTATGTAATAAGCTTGATACTTCTACTCCCATCTCGTTAGACGTATGGAATAAGCTTGATACTTTTATTCCCTCCATGTTAGACCTATGGAATAAGCTTGATACTTTTATTCCCTCCTCGTTAGACCTATGGAATAAGCTTGATACTTTTATTCCCTCCTCGTTAGACCTATGGAATAAGCTTGATACTTCTATTTCCTCCTCGTTAGACCTATGTAATAAGCTTGATACTTCTACTCCCATCTCGTTAGACCTATGGAATAAGCGTGATACTTTTATTCCCTCCATGTTAGACCTATGGAATAAGATTGATACCTTTATTCCCTCCTCGTTAGACCTATGTAATAAGCTTGATACTTCTACTCCCATCTCGTTAGACCTATGGAATAAGCTTGATACTTCTACTCCCACCACGTTAGACCTATGGGATAAGCTTGATACTTTTATTCCCTCCACGTTAGACTTATGTAATGAGCTTGATACTTCTACTCCCACCACATTAGACCTATGGGATAAGCTTGATACTTCTATTCCCTTCTCGTTAGACCGATGGAATAAGCTTGATACTTCTATTCCCTTCTCGTTAGACCTATGGAATAAGCTTGATGCTTCAATTCCCTCCTCGTTAGACCTATGGGATAAGCTTGATACTTCTATTACCTCCTCGTTAGACCTATGGAATAATCTTGATACTTCTATTCCCTTCTCGTCGTTAGACCTGTGGAATAAGCTTGATACGTATATTCCCTCCTCGTTAGAACTATGGGATAAGCTTGATACGTCTATTCCCTCCACGTTAGACTTATGGAATGAGCTTGATACTTCTACTCCCACCACGTTACACCTATGGGATAAGCTTGATACTTCTATTCTCTTCAAGCTATACCTTTTGGATAAGCTTGATACTTCTACTCCCAACTTGTTAGACCTATGGAATAAACTTGATACTTCTATTCCATCCTCGTTAGACCTATGGAATAAGCTTGATATTTCTATTCCATTCTCGTTAGACCTATGGAATAAGCTTGATACTTCTATTCCCTCCTCGTTAGACCTATGGAATAAGCTTGATACTTCTATTCCCTCTTCGTTAGACCTATGGAATAAGCTTGTTACTTCTATTCCCTCCATGTTAGACATATGGAATAAGCTTGATACTTTTATTCCCTCCTCGTTAGACCTATGTAATAAGCTTGATACTTCTACTCCCATCTCGTTAGACCTATGGAATAAGCTTGATACTTTTATTCCCTCCATGTTAGACCTATGGAATAAGCTTAATACTTTTATTCCCTCCTCGTTAGACCAATGGAATAAGCTTGATACGTCTATTCCCTCCTCGTTAGACTTAAGGAATAAGCTTGATACTTCTATTCCCTCCTCGTTAGACCTATGGAATAAGCTTGATACTTCTATTCTCATCTCGTTCGACCTAAGGAATAAGCTTGATATTTCTATTCCCTCCTCGTTAGACCTAATGAATAAGCTTGATATTTCTATTCCCACCTCCTTAGACCTATGGAATAAGCTTGATACGTCTATCCCCTCCTCGTTAGAACTAAGAAATAAGCTTGATACTTCTACTCCCACCACGTTAGATCTATGGGATAAGCTTGATACTTCTACTCCCACCACGATAGACTTATGGGATAAGCTTGATAATTATATTCCCTTCTAGTTAGACCTATGGAATAAGCTTGATACTTCTATTCACTTCTCGTTAGACTTGTGGAATAAGCTTGATACTTCTACTCCCACCACGATAGACTTATGGGATAAGCTTGATAATTATATTCCCTTCTCGTTAGACCTATGGAATAAGCTTGATACTTCTATTCACTTCTCGTTAGACTTGTGGAATAAGCTTGATACCTCTACTCCCTCCTCGTTAGACCTATGGAATAATCTTGATTCTTCAATTCCCTCTTCCTTAGACCTATGGGATAAGCTTGATACTTCTATTCCCTCCACGTTAGACATATGGAATAGGCTTGATGCTTCTACTCCCACCACGTTAGAACTATGGGATAAGCTTGATACCTCTATTCCCTTCTAGTAAGAGCTATGGAATAAGCTTGATACCTCTATTCCCTCCTCCTTAGACCTATGGAATAAGCTTGATACTTCTCTTCCCTTCTCGTCGTTAGACCTGTGGAATAAGCTTGATACGTCTATTCCCTCCTCGTTAGAACTATGGGATAAGCTTGATACTTTTATTCCCTCCATGTTAGACCTATGGAATAAGCTTCATACTTTTATTCCCTCCTCGTTAGACCAATGGAATAAGCTTGATACGTCTATTCCCTCCTCGTTAGACCTATGGAATAAGCTTGATACTTCTATTCTCATCTCGTTCGACCTAAGGAATAAGCTTGATATTTCTATTCCCTCCTCGTTAGACCTAATGAATAAGCTTGATATTTCTATTCCCACCTCCTTAGACCTATGGAATAAGCTTGATACGTCTATCCCCTCCTCGTTAGAACTAAGAAATAAGCTTGATACTTCTACTCCCACCACGTTAGATCTATGGGATAAGCTTGATACTTCTACCCCACCACGATAGACTTATGGGATAAGCTTGATACTTCTATTCCCTTCTCGTTAGACCTATGGAATAAGCTTGATACTTCTATTCACTTCTCGTTAGACTTGTGGAATAAGCTTGATACCTCTATTCCCTCCTCGTTAGACCTATGGAATAATCTTGATTCTTCAATTCCCTCCTCGTTAGACCTATGGGATAAGCTTGATACCTCTATTCCCTTCTCGTAAGAGCTATGGAATAAGCTTGATACCTCTATTCCCTCCTCCTTAGACCTATGGAATAAGCTTGATACTTCTACTCCCACCACGTTAGACCTATGGGATAAGCTTGATACTTCTATTCCCTTCTCGCTATACCTTTTGGATAAGCTTGATACTTCTACTCCCACCTCGTTAGACTTATGGAATAAACTTGATACTTCTATTCCATCTTCGTTACACCTATGGAATAAATTTGATGCTTATATTCCCTCCTCTTTAGACCAATGGAATAAGCTTGATATTTCTATTCCATTCTCGTTAGACATATGGAATAAGCTTGATACTTCTATTCCCTCCTCGTTAGACCTATGGAATAAGCTTGATACTTCTATTCCCTCCTCGTTAGATCTATGGAATAAGCTTGATACTTCTATTCCCTCCTCGTTAGACCTATGTAATAAGCTTGATACTTCTATTCCCATCTCGTTAAACCTATGGAATAAGCTTGATACTTTTAATCCCTCCATGTTAGACCTATGGAATAAGCTTGATACACTTCTATTCCCATCTCGTTCGACCTAAGGAATAAGCTTAATATTTCTATTCACTCCTCGTTAGACCTAATGAATGAGCTTGATATTTTATTCCCACCTCGTTAGACCTATGGAATAAGCTTGATACGTCTATCCCCTCCTCGTTAGAACTAAGAAATAAGCTTGATAATTCTACTCCTACCACGTTAGACCTATGGGATAAGCTTGATACTTCTATTCCCTTCTCGTTAGACCTATTGAATACGCTTGATACTTCTATTCCCTTCTCGTTAGACCTATGGAATAAGCTTGATACTTCTATTCCCTCCTCGTTAGACCTATGGAATAAGTTTGATGCGTCTACTCCCACCACGTTAGACCTATGGGATAAGCTTGATACGTATATTCCCTCCTCGTTAGAACTATGGGATAAGCTTGATACTTCTATTCCCTCCACGTTAGATTTATGGAATGAGCTTGATACTTCTACTCCCACCACGTTAGACCTATGGGATAAGCTTGATACTGCTATTCCCTTCTCGCTATGCCTTTTGGATAAGCTTGATACTTCTACTCCCACCTCGTTAGACATATGGAATAAATTTGATACTTCTATTCCATCCTCGTTACACCAATGGAATAAACTTGATACTTATATTCCCTCCTCGTTAGACCAATGGAATAAGCTTGATACTTCTATTCCCTCCGCGTTAGACCTATGGAATAAGCTTGATACTTCTATTCACTTCTCGTTAGACATATGGAATAAGCTTGATACTTCTATTCCCTCCTCGTTAGACCTATGGAATAAGCTTGGTACTTCTATTCCATCCTCGTTAGACATATGGAATAAGCTTGTTACGTATATCCCCTCCTCGTTATAACTAAGAAATAAGCTTGATACTTCTACTCCCAACACGTTAGACCTATGGGATAAGCTTGATACTTCTATTCCCTTCTCGTTAGACCTATGGAATAAGCTTGATACTTCTATTCCCTTCTCGTTAGACCTGTGGAATAAGCTTGATACCTCTATTCCCTCCTCGTTTGACCTATGGAATTAGCTTGATGCTTCAATTCCCTCCTCGTTAGACCTATGGGATAAGCTTGATACTTCTATTCCCTCCACGTTAGACCTATGGAATAAGCTTGATGCTTCTACTCCCACCACGTTAGACCTACGGGATAAGCTTGATACCTCTATTCCCTTCTCGTTAGACCTATGTAATAAGCTTGATACTTCTATTCACCCCTCGTTAGACATATGTAATAAGCTTGATACTTCTATTCACCCCTCGTTAGACATATGTAATAAGCTTGATACTTCTATTCACCCCTCGTTAGACCTATGTAATAAGCTTGATACTTCTATTCACCCCTCGTTAGACATATGTAATAAGCTTGATACTTCTACTACCATCTCGTTAAATCTATGGAATAAGCTTGATACCTTTACTCCTATATCGTTCGACCTAAGGAAAAAGCTTGATATTTCTATTCGCACCTCGTTAGACCTATGGAATAAGATCGATACGTCTATTCCCTCCTCGTTAGACCTAAGAAATAAGCTTGATACTTCTACTCCCATCACTTTAGACCCATGGGATAAGCTTGATACCTCTATTCCCTCGTCGTTAGACCTATGGAATAAGCTTGATACTTCTATTCCCTTCTCGTCGTTAGACCTGTTGAATAAGCTTGATACGTCTATTCCCTCCTCGTTAGACCTATGGAATAAGCTTGGTGCTTCTATTCCCTCCTTGTTAGAACTATGTGATAAGCTTGATACTTCTATTCCCTCCACGTTAGACTTATGGAATAAGCTTGATACTTCTACTCCCACCACTTTAGACCTATGTGATAAGCTTGATACTTCTATTCCCTTCTCGTTATACCTTATGGATAAGCTTGATACTTCTATTCCCTCCTCGTTAGACCTATGGGATTAGCTTCATACAAGTTTCTATTCCCTCCTCATTAGACCTATGGAATAAGCTTGATACTTCTACTCCCACCTCGTTCGACCTATGGAATAAGCTTGATACTTTTAATCCCTCCTCGTTAGACCTATGGAATAATCTTGATACTTCTATTCCCTCCTCGTTAGACCTATGTAATAAGCTTGATACTTCTACTCCCATCTCGTTAGACCTATGAAATAAGATTGATACTTTTATTCCCTCCTCGTTAGACCTATGGAATAAGTTTGATACTTCTACTCCCTTCTCGTAAGAGCTATGGAATAAGCTTGATACCTCTATTCCCTCCTCGTTAGACCTATGGAATAAGCTTGATACTTCTATTCCCTTCTCGTCGTTAGACCTGTGGAATAAGCTTGATACGTCTATTCCCTCCTCGTTAGAACTATGGAATAAGCTTGATACTTCTACTCCCATCACTTTAGACCCATGGGATAAGCTTGATACTTCTATTCCCTCGTCGTTAGACCTATGGAATAAGCTTGATACTTCTATTCCCTTCTCGTCGTTAGACCTGTTGAATAAGCTTGATACGTCTATTCCCTCCTCGTTAGACCTATGGAATAAGCTTGGTGCTTCTATTCCCTCCTTGTTAGAACTATGTGATAAGCTTGATACTTCTATTCCCTCCACGTTAGACTTATGGAATAAGCTTGATACTTCTACTCCCACCACGTTAGACCTATGTGATAAGCTTGATACTTCTATTCCCTTCTCGTTATACCTTTTGGATAAGCTTGATACTTCTATTCCCTCCTCGTTAGACCTATGTGATTAGCTTGATACGTCTATTCCCTCCTCGTTAGACCTATGGGATTAGCTTGATACTTCTATTCCCTCCTCATTAGACCTATGGAATAAGCTTGATACTTCTACTCCCACCTCGTTCGACCTATGGAATAAGCTTGATACTTTTAATCCCTCCTTGTTAGACCTATGGAATAATCTTGATACTTCTATTCCCTCCTCGTTAGACCTATGTAATAAGCTTGATACTTCTACTCCCATCTCGTTATACCTATGGAATAAGCTTGATACTTTTAATCCCTCCTCGTTAGACCTATGGAATAATCTTGATACTTCTATTCCCTCCTCGTTAGACCTATGTAATAAGCTTGATACTTCTACTCCCATCTCGTTAGACCTATGGAATAAGCTTGATACTTTTATTCCCTCCTCGTTAGACCTATGGAATAAGTTTGATACTTTTATTCCCTCCTCGTTAGACCTATGGAATAAGCTTGATACCTCTATTCCCTCCTCGTTAGACCTATGGAATAAGCTTGATATTTCTATTCCCTTCTCGTCGTTAGACCTGTGGAATAAGCTTGATACGTCTATTCCCTCCTCGTTAGAACTATGGGATAAGCTTGATACTTCTATTTCCTCCATGTTAGACTTATGGAATGAGCTTGATACTTCTACTCTCACCACGTTAGACCTATGGGATAAGCTTGATACTTCTACTCCCACCTCGTTCGACCTATGGAATAAGCTTGATACGTCTATTCTCTCCTCGTTAGACCTATGGAATAAGCTTGATACTTCTATTCACTTCTCGTTAGACATATGGAATAAGCTTGATACTTCTATTCCCTCTTCGTTAGACCTATGGAATAAGCTTGATACTTCTATTCACTTCTCGTTAGACATATGGAATAAGCTTGATACTTCTATTCCCTCCTCGTTAGACCTATGGAATAAGCTTGATACTTCTTTTCCCTCCTCGTTAAACATATGGAATAAGCTTGATACGTTTATTCCCACCTCGTTAGACCTATGTAATAAGCTTGATACTTCTATTCCCATCTCGTTAGACCTATGGAATAAGCTTGATACTTTTAATCCCTCCATGTTAGACCTATGGAATAAGCTTGATAATTTTATTCCCTCCTCGTTAGACCTATGGAATAAGCTTGATACTTCTATTCCCTCCTCGTTAGACCTATGGAATAAGCTTGATACATTTCTATTCCCATCTCGTTCGACCTAAGGAATAAGCTTAATATTTATATTCCCTCTTCGTTAGACCTAATGAATAAGCTTGATATTTCTATTCCCACCTCGTTAGACCTATGGAATAAGCTTGATACGTCTATCCCCTCCTCGTTAGAACTAAGAAATAAGCGTGATACTTCTACTCCCACCACGTTAGACCTATGGGATTAGCTTGATACTTATTTTCCCTTCTCGTTAGACCTATGGAATAAGCTTGATACTTCTATTCCCTTCTCGTTAGACCTGTGGAATAAGTTTGATACCTCTATTCCCTCCTCGTTTGACCTATGGAATAAGCTTGATGCTTCAATTCCCTCCTCGTTAGACCTACGGGATAAGCTTGATACTTCTATTCCCCCCTCGTTAGACCTATGTAATAAGCTTGATTCTTCTATTCCCACCTCGTTAGACATATGTAACAAGCTTGATACTTCTACTCCCATCTCGTTAGACCTATGGAATAAGCTTACTACTTCTGTTCCCTCCTCGTTCGACCTATGGAATAAGCTTGATACTTCTATTCCCTCCTCGTTAGACCTATGGAATAAACTTGATACTTTTATTCCCTCCTCGTTAGACCTAAGCAATATGCTTGATACTTTTATTCCCTCCTAGTTAACCTATGGAATAAGCTTGATACTTCTATTCCCTTCTCTTTAGACTTATGGAATACAAAGGTACTACCGTACATACCGAAGTTTACATTACCGGAAAATGGGTTCCAACTATTCAGCAAACTCGAATACGTAACGTTTGCAGTAATTTAAATGCTCACCTACATTTCAATTTCCTACGAGATAATCCTAACTGTGACTGTGGCAAATGTATCGAAGATTCTGAACACTACTTTTTCAAATGCAACACAATTAATACAGTACGGAACGTATACATACTACTAAGCTTTTATTTGGACTCGAATATTTGTCTAATTCAGAAAATAATAAACTATTTTAGAGGTTCAAACATTTATTAAAGCAACTCGACGATTCGCATATTATCAATTATATGTCCTTTGTTGTTTTACCTGCTAAGCATGGAGTGGGGTGGAACTAACCACTGGGTTTGGGGTACATGTACTATATATATCTTTTTGTTTTACCTGGTAACCATGGAGTGGGGTTGAACTAACCACGGGGTTTGGGGTACATGTACTATATATCTTGAGTGGGATGGAACTAACCACGGGGTTTGGGGTGCATGTACTATATATCTCTTTGAGTGGGGTGGAACTAACCACGGGGTTTGGGGTGCATATACTATATATCTCTTTGAGTGGGGTTGACCTAACCAAGGGGTTTGGGGTGCATGTACTATATATATATATATATATATATCTTTGTTTTTCCTGATAAGCATGGAGTGTGGTGGAACTAACCACGGGGTTTTGGGTGCATGTACTATATATATCTTGTTTTACCTGTTAAACATGGAGTGCGGTGGAACTAACCACGGGGTTTGGGGTGCATGTACTATATATATTTGTTTTACCTGTTAAACATGGAGTGGGGTGGAACTAGTCACCGTGTTTGGGGTGCATGTACTATATATATATTAATATATATATATTATAGCTTTGTTTTACCTGGTAAGCATGGAGTGCGGTGGAACTAGCCACGGGGTTTGGGGTGCATGTACTATATATCTCTTTGAGTGGGGTTGACCTAACCACGGGGTTTGGGGTGCATGTACTATATATCTCTTTGAGTGGGGTTGACCTAACCATGGGGCTTAGGGTGCAGGTACTATATATCTCTTTGAGTAGGTTGGAACTAACCACGGGGGTTTGGGTGCAGGTACTATATATATATCTTTGTTTAACCAGGTAAGTATGGAGTGGCGTGGAACTAACCACGGGGTTTGGGGCGCATGTAATATATAATCATGTCTTACCAGGTAAGCATGGAGCGGGGTGCAACTAGCCACGGGGTTTGGATGCATGTAATATATATATATCTTGTTTTACCTGTTAAGCATGGAGAGGGGTGGAACTAGCCATGGGGTTTGGGGTGCGTGTACTATATATATCACTTTGTTTTACCTGGTAAGCATGGAGTGGGGTGGAACTAGCCACGGGGTTTGGGGTGCATGCACTATATATATCTCTTTGTTTACCTGGTAAGCATGGAGTGGGGTTGAACTAACCACGGGGTTTGGGGTACATGTACTATATATATCTTGTTTTACCTGTTAAGCATGGAGTGGGGTGGAACTAGCCACGGGGTTTGGGGTGCATGTACTATATATATATATATTTGTTTTACCTGGTAAGCATGGAGTGGTGTGGAACTAGCCACGGGGTTTGGGGTGCATGTACTATATATATATATCTTTGTTATACCTGGTAAGCATGGAGTGGGGTGGAACTAGCCACGGGGATTGGGGTGCATGTACTATATATCTATATCTTTGTTATACCTGTTAAGCATGGAGTGGGGTGGAACTAGGTTTGGGGTGCATGTACTATATATATCTCTTTGTTTACCTGGTAACCATGGAGTGGGGTTGAACTAACGACGGGGTTTGGGGTGCATGTACTATATATATCTTGTTTTACCTGTTAAGCATGGAGTGGGGTTGAACTAGCCACGGGGTTTGGGGTGCATGTACTATATATATATATATCTTTGTTTTGCCTGGTAAGCATGGAATGCGGTGGAACTAGCCACGGGGTTTGGGGTGCATGTACTATATATATCTCTTTGTTTACCTGGTAAGCATGGAGTGGGGTTGAACTAACCACGGGGTTTGGGGTGCTTGTACAATATATATATCTTTGTTTACCTGGTAAGCAAGGAGTGGGGTTGAACTAACCACGGGGTTTGGGGTGCATGTACTATATTATCTTGTTTTACCTGGTAAGCATGGAGTGGGGTGGACTAGCCACGGGGTTTGGGGTGCATGTACTATATATATCTCTTTGTTTACCTGGTAAGCATGGAGTGGAGTTGAACTAACCACGGGGTTTGGGGTGCATGTACTATATATATATTCTTGTTTTACCTGTTAAGCATGGAGTGGGTTGGAACTAGCCACGGGGTTTGGGGTGCATGTACTATATATATATATATTTTTGTTTTACCTGGTAAGCATGGAGTGGGGTGGAACTAGCCACGGGGTTTGGGGTGTATGTACTATATATATATATATCTTTGTTTTACCTGGTAAGCATGGAGTGGGGTGGACCTAGCCACGGGGTTTGGGGTGCATGTACTATATATCTCTTTGTTATACTTGTTAAGCATGGAGTGGGGTGGAACTAGGTTTGGGATGCATGTACTATATATATATATATATCTTTGTTTTACCTGGTAAGCATGGAGTGGGGAGTAACTAACAACGGGGCTTGGGGTGCATGTACTATATATATCTCTTTGTTACCTGATAGGCATGGAGTGGGGTTGAACTAACCACGGAGGTTGGTGTGCATGCACTATATATATATCTTTGTTTTACCTGGTAAGCATGGAGTGGGATGGAACTAACCACGGGGATTGGGGTGCATCTACTATATATCTCTTTGAGTGTGGTGGAACTAACACGGGGTTTGAGGTGCATTTACTATATATCACTTTGAGTCGGGTTGAACTAACCACGGAGGATGGGGTGCATGTACTATATATATCTCTTTGTTTTAACTGGTAAGCATGGAGTGGGTTGGAACTAACCACGGAGGTTGGGGTGCATGCACTATATATATCTCTTTGTTTTACCTGGTAAGCATGGTGTGGGATGGAAATAACCACGGTGTTTGGGGTGTATGTACTAAATATATCTCTTTGTTTTACCTGGTAAGCATGGAGTTTGGTGGAACTAACCACGGGGTTTGTGGTGCATGTACTATATATATCTCTTTGTTACCTGATAAGCATGGAGTGGGGTTGAACTAACCACGGAGGATGGGGTGCCTGCACTATATATATCTCTTTGTTTTAACTGGTAAGCATGGAGTGGGTTGGAACTAACCACGGAGGTTGGGGTGCATGCACTATATATATCTCTTTGTTTTACCTGGTAAGCATGGTGTGGGATGGAAATAACCACGGTGTTTGGGGTGTATGTACTAAATATATCTCTTTGTTTTACCTGGTAAGCATGGAGTTTGGTGGAACTAACCACGGGGTTTGTGGTGCATGTACTATATATATCTCTTTGTTACCTGATAAGCATGGAGTGGGGTTGAACTAACCACCGAGGATGGGGTGCCTGCACTATATATATCTCTTTGTTTTAACTGGTAAGCATGGAGTGGGTTGGAACTAACCACGGAGGTTGGGGTGCATGCATTATATATATCTCTTTGTTTTACATGGTAAGCATTGAGTGGGGTGGAATAACCACGGGGTTTTGGGTGCATGTACTATATATATCTCTTTGTTTTACTTGGTAAGCATGGATTGGGGTGGAACTAACCACGGTGTTTGGGGTGCATGTACTATATATATATCTTTGTTTTACTTGGTAAGCATGGATTGGGGTGGAACTAACCACGGTGTTTGGGGTGCATGTACTATATATATATATATATATCTCTCTTTGTTTTACCTGCCAAGCATGGAGTGGGGTTGAACTAACCATGGGGTTTGGGGTGCATGTACTTTATATATATCTTGTTTTACTTGGTAAGCTTGGAGAGGGGTGGAACTAGCCATGGGGTTTGGGGTGCATGTACTATATATATCACTTTGTTTTACCTGGTAAGCATGGAGTGGTGTGGAACTAGCCACGGGGCTTGGGGTGCATGCACTATATATATCTCTTTGTTTACCTGGTAAGCATGGAGTGGGGTTGAACTAACCACGGGGTTTGGGGTGCATGTGCTATATATATCTTATTTTACCTGTTAAGCATGGAGTGGGGTGGAACTAACCACGGGGTTTGGGGTGCATGTACTATATATATATCTTTGTTTTACCTGGTAAGCATGGAGTGGGGTTGAACTAACCACGGGGTTTGGGGTGCATGTACTATATATATCTCTTTGTTTTACCTGGTAAGCATGGAGTGGGGTTGAACTAACCATGGGGTTTGGGATGCATGTACTATATATATATATTTCTTTGTTTCTCCCGGTAAGCATGGAGTGGGGTTGAACTAACCATGGGGTTTGGGATGCATGTACTATATATATATATTTCTTTGTTTCTCCCGGTAAGCATGGAGTGGGGTTGAACTCACCACGGGGTTTAGGGTGCATGTACTATATATATATATCTTTGTTTTACCTGATAAACATGGAGTGGGGTAGAACTAACCACGGGGTTTGGGGTGCATGTACTATATATATATATATTTGTGTTACCTGCTAAGCATGGAGTGGGGTTGGAACTAACCACGGGGTTTGGGGTGCATGCACTATATATATCTCTTTGTTTTACCTGGTAAGCATGGATTGGGGTGGAACTAACCACGGGGTTTGGGGTGCATGTACTATATATATATATCTTTGAGTGGGTTGGAACTAACCACGGGGTTTTGGGTACATGCACTATATATATCTCTTTGTTTTACCTGGTAAGCATGGATTGGGTGGAACTAACCACGGGGTTTGGGGTGCATGTACTATATATATATCTTTGAGTGGGGTGGAACTAACCACGGGGTTTGGGGTACATGCACTATATATATCTCTATGTTTTACCTGGTAAGCATGGAGTGGGGTGGAACTAACCACGGAGTTTGAGGCGCATGTACTATATATATCTTTGATTTACCTGGTAAGCATGGAGTGGGGTGGAACTAACCACGGAGGTTTTGGTGCATGCACTATATATATTTCTTTTTTACCTGATAATCATGGAGTGGGGTTGAACTAACCACGAAGGATGGGGTGCATGCACTATATATATATATATCTTTGTTTTACCTGGTAAGCATGGAGTGGGATGGAGCTAACCACGGTGTTTGGGGTGAATGTACTATTTATATCTTTGAGTGGGGTGGAACTAACCACGGGGTTTGGGGTGCATTTACTATATATCTCTTTGAGTGGGGTTGAACTAACCATGGGGTTTGGTGTGCAGGTACTAAATATATCTCTTTGTTTTACCTGCTAAGCATGGAGTGGGGTGGAACTAACCACGGGGTTTGGGGTACATGTACTATATACATATATATATATTTGTTTTACCTGCTAAGCATGGAGTGGGATGGAACTAACCACGGGGTTTGGGGTACATGTACTATATACATATATATATATTTGTTTTACCTGCTAAGCATGGAGTGGGATGGAACTAACCACGGGGTTTGTGGTGCATGTACTATATATATATCTCTTTGTTTTACATGGTAAGCATGGAGTGGGGTGGAACTAACCACGGGGTTTGGGTGTATGTACTATATATATCTCTTTGTTTTACCCGCTAAGCATGGAGTGGGGTTGAAATAACAATGGAGGTTGTGGTGCATGCACTATATATATTCTCTTTGTTTTACCTGGTAAGCATGGATTGGGGTGGAACTAACCACGGGGTTTGGGGTGCATGTACTATATATATAAATCTTTGAGTTGGGTGGAACTAACCACGGGGTTTGGGGTACATGTACTATATATATCTCTACGTTTTACCTGGTTATCATGGAGTGGGGTAGAACTAACCACGGAGTTTGATGCGCATGTACTATATATATCTTTGTTTTTCCTGGTAAGCATGGAGTGGGGTGGAACTAGCCACGGGGATTGGGGTGCATGTACTATATATCTATATCTTTGTTATACCTGTTAAGCATGGAGTGGGGTTGAACTAACCATGGGGTTTGGGATGCATGTACTATATATATATATTTCTTTGTTTCTCCCGGTAAGCATGGAGTGGGGTTGAACTAACCACGGGGTTTGGGGTGCTTGTACAATATATATATCTTTGTTTACCTGGTAAGCAAGGAGTGGGGTTGAACTAACCACGGGGTTTGGGGTGCATGTACTATATATATCTTGTTTTACCTGGTAAGCATGGAGTGGGGTGGAACTAGCCACGGGGTTTGGGGTGCATGTACTATATATATCTCTTTGTTTACCTGGTAAGCATGGAGTGGAGTTGAACTAACCACGGGGTTTGGGGTGCATGTACTATATATATATCTTGTTTTACCTGTTAAGCATGGAGTTGGGTGGAACTAGCCACGGGGTTTGGGGTGCATGTACTATATATATATATATCTTTGTTTTACCTGGTAAGCATGGAGTGCGGTGGAACTAGCCACGGGGTTTGGGGTGTATGTACTATATATATATATATCTTTGTTTTACCTGGTAAGCATGGAGTGGGGTTGAACTAACCACGGGGTTTGGGGTGCATGTACTATATATATCTCTTTGTTTTACCTGGTAAGCATGGAGTGGGGTTGAACTAACCATGGGGTTTGGGATGCATGTACTATATATATATATTTCTTTGTTTCTCCCGGTAAGCATGGAGTGGGGTTGAACTAACCATGGGGTTTGGGATGCATGTACTATATATATATATTTCTTTGTTTCTCCCGGTAAGCATGGAGTGGGGTTGAACTCACCACGGGGTTTAGGGTGCATGTACTATATATATATATCTTTGTTTTACCTGATAAACATGGAGTGGGGTAGAACTAACCACGGGGTTTGGGGTGCATGTACTATATATATATATATTTGTGTTACCTGCTAAGCATGGAGTGGGGTTGGAACTAACCACGGGGTTTGGGGTGCATGCACTATATATATCTCTTTGTTTTACCTGGTAAGCATGGATTGGGGTGGAACTAACCACGGGGTTTGGGGTGCATGTACTATATATATATATCTTTGAGTGGGTTGGAACTAACCACGGGGTTTTGGGTACATGCACTATATATATCTCTTTGTTTTACCTGGTAAGCATGGATTGGGTGGAACTAACCAGGCGGTTTGGGGTGCATGTACTATATATATATATCTTTGAGTGGGGTGGAACTAACCACGGGGTTTGGGGTACATGCACTATATATATCTCTATGTTTTACCTGGTAAGCATGGAGTGGGGTGGAACTAACCACGGAGTTTGAGGCGCATGTACTATATATATCTTTGATTTACCTGGTAAGCATGGAGTGGGGTGGAACTAACCACGGAGGTTTTGGTGCATGCACTATATATATTTCTTTTTTACCTGATAATCATGGAGTGGGGTTGAACTAACCACGAAGGATGGGGTGCATGCACTATATATATATATATCTTTGTTTTACCTGGTAAGCATGGAGTGGGATGGAGCTAACCACGGGGTTTGGGGTGAATGTACTATTTATATCTTTGAGTGGGGTGGAACTAACCACGGGGTTTGGGGTGCATTTACTATATATCTCTTTGAGTGGGGTTGAACTAACCATGGTGTTTGGTGTGCAGGTACTAAATATATCTCTTTGTTTTACCTGCTAAGCATGGAGTGGG
>CM026389.1:12024347-12038658 GCA_014843695.1 Archivesica marissinica | reverse complement strand
TATCATAGTACAGATACATATTAAGACAGTCCAATTGCTCTTAATCTTCTTAGTACACATATTTTAAACTTCGTAGTCTTAACTAAAAGTATTTTAGTCCATAGCTCTGTAATTTTAATGCATAATGTTGGATGCTGGATCCATGGATATGGGTGCAAGACTTTATTGTCTTGTGACATGTAGATCACAGTATTACAGTATAACGCGATATTGCACATGTAACAAGATATTCTCGTCGTATTAGAAATGGTAAACATATTTATATATATATATATATGCAATCTTAGACATCTTAGAAGTATATGTGCACCGGGTATTGTATTCACCCGGTCTACCCCTGACTGTCTCTGACACAAATTCCTGTGTGAGTGACAGTTGGCGATATGAAAACCAAACACACACTGAGATTACAGCAGCCCTCATAGCCCACTAAACATCTAGTTATAATAATTGCGATAGGCAAAACCATCACTTAGATGATGGGCATTTTAATTATCTTAGAAAACTCGCCCAAATGCATTTATGCGGTGGTGACTTTAAATAAACTTGTCAGACATATTAATTAAATTTATTAAAGAAATATACATCAATTTCTGCTGAATAAGCATCCAACAAGCATTTTAACTTGATGTGTGTGTGCGTTTTACGTTTATTTATTGTCGCTACAAGTTGCCCATATGAGCAACGCCACCTGAAGAGATTAGTCACTTTTGGATAGTGCAATGATACCGACAGAGACCCATTCCAGAATCTCCTCTGGTTCTTTTACATGCACGGTGTAAAGCACCGACACGAGACCTCGGTTTAAAGTCCCTGTTGCTAGGCCTTAAACAGTGTTAATTAACATTTAATTATAATACATTTAACATTTTCCCACTATATATTGCCATTCGCAAGGGGAGTAATTGTTCCGCAAGGGGGTCAATATTCCATGACCGACTAATAACCCGAGAGACATTATTTTGAGGGGGGTCAATATTCTATACGACACCAGGTTCAATACTCGGTCAGGCCACATATGTAGTGTCATCGAGGTAGGCGTCTCACACACATTGCTTAGTACTGTTAACCGCTTAGGTCGGCTAAGCCTGCCTAGTCAGGTCGGCTAAGCATGTCCAGGAAAACAAGCGTAGTTCCTCGCAAGGGGTTTAACATTATTGGCAGTGTATTTAGCTTAATAAATAGTTAAACACAAGCTGCCTCGTTCTTATATTGTTGTCATATACTTTTTTACGGTGTCTTTCGGTATTTCTATATGTTGGAGAACAGTCTATTTCTACAAAAAATGTAAGTGGCATAGTTTCCGTCCTCGTTCGATATTTCGGATAAATGTGAAAATATATATGATTTATAACGTTTCTATTCATTAGATTATTGCTCGATCGAGCTATTATAGCTTGATCGAGCTATTATAGCTTGTTCTGGACTGTTCTCCAACCTGTTCTAGGGACAGTGTCATTTGATCATCTTTGTAAACATTTACAATTAAAATAGTGTGCATTATTCAGTTATTTGTACAAAACAAAACTGAAAATGACATAATGTGTGTTAATTGTCACATTAATTTGGGATAAAACTTTACCTGTACAAAGCTCATGTAGATTTGAGTTAAATTGGGTTGAAAAATGAGCCAGTGTGTGGTCTCGGAGTTTCGAAACAATCAAACATTTACAGTCAAATTACAACTGATAACACCGTGCCAACCGTTACAAACAAGTCACTAACATCATTACTGAATAATGGAATGTGTTAACTGCTTCAATTAATAAAAAAATTAATACCAAACAGTAGATTTCTAATATAATTATTTACCTCATTTAGCTAGATGTCAATAAAGTTGGCTGTTCCATTAATTGACCGCGTGTATTCGTATCCGGTAAGCAAGGATAAAGCATACACCGGAGTAATCTATATAGAAATTGGAAAATCCCCTCCACAGACACACTTTTTAACTATCTATAGGTTCATACATGTCACATAATACTGATAATTAGCACAACTATTGAAAATAAAGCGAATGTCTCTCATTCCTCACGGCCACTAATATGTACCATTATGGACCATTATGCGCATGCGCAACTTTCAGTTCTTACGGGGATGTCAATTCTGTTAAGACAACGGAATGAATCGCGGGTAAATAGATTATGTCGAGGTATGAACTACACTGGTCGTGTTTTAGTGGAATTTGAAAAGAATGAATCGCGGGTTAATAGTTAAATTGGAATGTACTAGCTAAATTACCGCGATGGAAACTATTACAAAATTTACATCGTCTAAGGTTTGAGGCTAGCAAATCATATAAACTAGACTACAAATTCAACCTGGTGACATTAACACACATTTAATTATTTATATTTATATTAATTATTCAAAGAATATCAAAGAAACCCTGGCGAACACTGCGAATGTGCATGTCCGTAACTTCGAATGCGCATGTCCGTATCTTCGTATGCGCATGTTCGTAACTTCGAGTGCGCATGTCCGTAACTTCTAGTGAGCATGTCCGTATCTTCGAATGCGTATGTCCGTATCTTCGAGTGCGCATGTCCGTAACTTCGAGTGCGCATGTCCGTATCTTCGAATGCGTATGTCCATAACTGATGTATGAAAGATAGGATGTATGAAAGATAGGATGTATGCAAGATAGGATGTATGAAAGATAGGGTGTATGAAAGATAGGGTGTATGAAAGATAGGATGTATGCAAGATAGGATGTATGAAAGATAGGGTGTATGAAAGATAGGATGTATGAAAGATAGAATACATGAAAGATAGAATGTATGAAAGATAGAATGTATGAAAGATAGGGTGTATGAAAGATAGGGTGTATGAAAGATAGGGTGTATGAACGATAGGGTGTATGAAAGATAAGGTGTATGAAAGATAGGGTGTATGAAAGATAGGATGTATGAAAGATAGAATGTATGAAAGATAGGATGTATGAAAGATAGGGTGTATGAAAGATAGGATGTATGAAAGATAGGGTGTATGAAAGATAGGATGTATAAAGATAGGGTGTATGATAGGGTGTATGAAAGATAGGATACATGAAAGATAGAATGTATGAAAGATACGGTGTATGAAAGATAGGGTGTATGAAAGATAGGGTGTATGAAAGATAGGGTGTATGAAAGATAGGATGTATGAAAGATAGAATGTATGAAAGATAGGATGTATGAAAGATAGGATGTATGAAAGATAGGGTGTATGAAAGATAGGGTGTATGAAAGATAGGATGTATGCAAGATAGGATGTATGAAAGATAGGATGTATGAAAGATAGAATACATGAAAGATAGGATGTATGAAAGATAGGATGTATGAAAGATAGGGTGTATGAAAGATAGGGTGTATGAAAGATAGGGTGTATGAAAGATAGGGTGTATGAAAGATAAGGTGTATGAAAGAAGGGTGTATGAAAGATAGGATGTATGAAAGATAGAATGTATGAAAGATAGGATGTATGAAAGATAGGGTGTATGAAAGATAGGATGTATGAAAGATAGGGTGTATGAAAGATAGGATGTATGAAAGATAGGGTGTATGAACGATAGGGTGTATGAAAGATAGGATACATGAAAGATAGAATGTATGAAAGATACGGTGTATGAAAGATAGGGTGTATGAAAGATAGGGTGTATGAAAGATAGGGTGTATGAAAGATAGGATGTATGAAAGATAGAATGTATGAAAGATAGGATGTATGAAAGATAGGGTGTATGAAAGATAGGATGTATGAAAGATAGGATGTATGAAAGATAGGATGTATGAAAGATAGGGTGTATGAAAGATAGGATGTATGAAAGATAGGATACATGAAAGATAGAATGTATGAAAGATACGGTGTATGAAAGATAGGGTGTATGAAAGATAGGGTGTATGAAAGATAGATACATGGAGGATAGGATGTATGGAATATAGGATGTATGGAGGATAGGATGTATGGAATATAGGATTTATGGAGGATAGGATGTATGGAATATAGGATATATGGAATTAGGATGTATGGATATAGGATGTATGTAATATAGGATATATGGAATATAGGATATGTGGAATATAGGATATATGGAATATAGGATAGATGGAATATAGGATGTATCGAATATAGGATAGATGGAATATAGGATATATGGAATATAGGATATATGGAATATAGGATGTATGGAATATAGGATGTATGGAATATAGGATGTATGGACGATAGGATGTATGGAATATAGGATATATGGAATATAGGATGTATGGAATATAGGATGTATGGAATATAGAATGTATGGAATATAGGATGTATGGAATATAGGATGTATGGAATATAGGATATATGGAATATAGGATGTATGGAATATAGGATGTATGGAATATAGGATGTATGGAATATAGGATATATGGAATATAGGATGTATGGAATATAGGATATATGGAATATAGGATGTATGGAATATAGGATGTATGGAATATAGGATATGTGGAATATAGGATGTATGGAATATAGGATGTATGGAATATAGGATGTATGGAATATAGGATGTATGGAATATAGTATGTATGGAATATAGGATGTATGGAATATAGGATATATGGAATATAGGATGTATGGAATATAGGATGTATGGAATATAGGATGTATGGAATATAGGATATATGGAATATAGGATGTATGGAATATAGGATATATGGAATATAGGATGTATGGAATATAGGATGTATGGAATATAGGATGTATGGAATATAGGATATGTGGAATATAGGATGTATGGAATATAGGATGTATGGAATATAGGATGTATGGAATATAGGATGTATGGAATATAGGATGTATGGAATATAGGATGTATGGAATATAGGATGTATGGAATATAGGATGTATGGAATATAGGATGTATGGAATATAGGATGTATGGAATATAGGATGTATGGAAGATAGGATGCGCTACTTATCTATTATCCTGGTGAATGTCAATTAGACATATGAAGTGACTGTGGGTATCATATTCGTAAGCTACTTTATAACGTTGATAACCAGATGTTAAATCTGCGCATGGTCGTAGTATTCAAAGCGAAACATATACACTTAATACTAGCTGTGCTAAATGTATCGCCATACTAAATGCTTCTATTTGTTTTCAGAACAATTTTCTGCGCTCATGAACAACATTTCAGCTCTGGTCACGCTGTCACGGTAACATCACGCACAGGTTGCTAGGGATATATTATTTATTTCCTGTACGTATTTTACATAAGAATAAACACAAGAACGTGTATGCTAAGTTTGAACCTGGTCTCCTGTTTTGGTCCCGGTTTGGGTGTTATCAAACGTGTCTCAAGTCCAAAACTCAGTGTCTGACTTTGTGATTGGTTGAGCTGCATGTAAGTGCAAATCAGTGTCTGACTTTGTGATTGGTTGAGCTGCATGTAAGTGCAAATCAGTGTCTGACTTTGTGATTGGTTGAGTTACATATAAGTGCAAATCAGTGTCTGACTTTGTGATTGGTTGAGTTACATGTATTCGAAAACAGTGTCGGACTTTGTGATTGGTTAAGTTACATGTAAGTGCAAATCAGTATCGGACTTTGTGATTGGTTGAGCTGCATGTAAGTGCAAATCACTGTCGGACTTTGTGATTGGTTGAGCTACATGTAAGTGCAAATCAGTATCGGACTTTGTGATTGGTTGAGTTACATGTAAGTGCAAATCAGTGTCTGACTTTGTGATTGGTTGAGTTACATGTAAGTGCAAATCAGTGTCGGACTTTGTGATTGGTTGAGTTACATGTAAGTGCAAATCAGTATCGGACTTTGTGATTGGTTGAGCTGCATGTAAGTGCAAATCATTGTCTGACTTTGTGATTGGTTGAGCTACATGTAAGTGCAAATCAGTGTCGGACTTTGTGATTGGTTAAGTTACATGTAAGTGCAAATCAGTGTCGGACTTTGTGATTGGTTGAGTTACATGTAAGGGCAAATCATTGTCTGACTTTGTGATTTTGAGCTACATGTAAGTGCAAATCACTGTCGGAATTTGTGATTCTGAGCTACATGTAAGGGCAAATCTCAAATCCTACAATACACATCGCTAAGAGGTTTCGAGTTTCAGATCTGAGCAAATGTTGACATCAAAGTAATTGGTTCTACGGCTCTGTATTCAACGCTCCTCGCCATATAAGTACGTTTTCCTACTGCACATTATTGAATATTATGCTTTAACAGAGCTACACATGTAGCATTTATTTGTTTAATGACCCTTCGAAGAAAATATAACTGTTACATACACCGCCACAGGAAGAGACGTGTGCAGAGCTAACGAGAATAACCGACGCGATAGTATCCTGTTGATTTGACCACTAGCTTCTCACGATTGCGTTCTCGCGTGCGTGTGTATGTCTGCGTCTAAAGCACACTATGCTTGACCTCCGTTTATAGTACCATCCGAGAAATACATGTAATAGAGAGTAGGTGGGGCCAAATGAGACCGAACTGAGGTCCTCCACGATAGTCACTATATAAACTACGTGATGCATTGCGTTAGTGTTGTGATTACAGTGTTGTATTTAGAGGGCTGTGGTCCCTTCGGTGCCCACATGACTATCTAGCACGAATATTTAACTTGCAATATATATAATTCCGCTAAACGAACTACACTTAATGTTGAGATCTTGTTAAAAAACTGAAACAAGATATATAAAAATATATTTAACCTTAAAAGGGCAAATGTTAAAAATGAAAAAGAGAACAGAAGAAAGGACCAACAAAGAAAAGTAAAAGAAGAAAAAGAGATAAAACTAATATGGACATCGGCTGATGTTCGAACCTACAGTGTTCTGGTTGTATTTCGTAGTATTTAACGTTAAGCTCTCTGGTACTAGACCATGATATAGTGTGTAGTGCTTAGCGTGTGTGTGGTTAGCGTGTGTGTGGTTAGCATGTGTGTGCTTAGCGTGTGTGTGCTTAGCATGTGTGTGCTTAGCGTGCGTGTGCTTAGCGTGCGTGTGGTTAGCGTGTGTGTGGTTAGCGTGCGTGTGGTTAGCGTGTGTGTGGTTAGCGTGTGTGTGGTTAGCGTGTGTGTGCTTAGCGTGCGTGTGGTTAGCGTGTGTGTGCTTAGCGTGTGTGTGTGGTTAGCGTGTGTGTGCTTAGCGTGTGTGTGGTTAGCGTGTGTGTGTGCTTAGCGTGTGTGTGGTTAGCGTGTGTAGTGCTTAGCGTGTGTGTGGTTAGCGTGTGTAGTGCTTAGCGTGTGTGTGGTTAGCGTGTGTAGTGCTTAGCGTGTGTGTGGTTAGCTTTCGCCTCAATAATAACTAACTACAACATAGTTTTGATTCTCTCTCGGCATTTATTTTATCACGAAACTAAGCAATGTATTGCAAAACATACATATATTTCACAGAAGAAGAAGAAGAATGCTTTATTAAGACTTAAACTTTACAGTTTCTCATCTGTAACATTTAAACATATTTACAATATATATAGTACAATATTATGATATATGCAATCATGATGAGGATGGACAAATGATGTAATGATTATGGACATACATGGAAAAATAATGACAATGTCATGATGTATTTTAGACTATGCAAAACATGATCATGACTGTATTAAGAGTGTAGGGAGTATTCAACTGGTAATTCATATATCCTAAACAAGTGAATTACGAAGGGATAAAGCTTCATGAATATATTTACTAAAGTTAACCAGTTCTGTGGAATTGTCACATTGAAATATTTGCAATAATTTGAACATACTTGGTCGATTAGAATATAAACGTTTAATATATATTTTTCTTAATGTACTATGCACCTCACATTTAAACATGAAATGAAACTCATCTTCCACGTTGTTTGTATTACACAATAAACATAACCTTTCGTTTTGATCAATACGGTTTCTACCATATCTGCCTGTTTCAATCCGTAAGTTGTGCGCTGATAGTCTCAATTTTGTAAATGCAATTCTTAATTTTCTGCTTAGTATTATATCTAAGTACGATTCGTAACCAAAATTAATCTTTACATTTTTATATAATGTAAGTACCTTATTTATTCGAAGATCAGCTTGTGAAATCTGCAGAAAATCATCTATAATCCTTTGTTTAAATTCAGAAATAAACTGAGTGTGGTCGATGACATGTGGGTTTTCCCATATATACAAAAAGCCAAATTTACTTAGCAATTCCTTAACTCTGGACAACCAATTACCTTTGCCAGTTACTAAATCATCTAGACACGTTTGTATCATCGACTTAATAATTATATTTTCCGTTGTAACTATTTTTAACCAATATTTTACAACTTTTACATATCTACATATATACAATGGGTATCTTCCAAGTTCATAATATACAGCTACATTACTAGTTGATTGCTTAACACCAAGAACTAACTTGCAGAATTTCAAGTGCAATGTCTCTAAATTTTTAGCTTTTGAAAATCCCCATATTTCACTTCCGTAATGTAAAATGGATGATACTAGAGCATCGAAGAGCTGGAGAGCGGTTTTTGGTTTTGTCTCGTGTTTACGTAGATTAGCTGTTAGTATGTTCATAGCTTTTAGGCCTTTGCCATGGAGATTTTGTGAATATAAATTAAAATTACTGGTATAGTTAAGTGTAACACCAACGTAGTTAAAGTCATTGACCACCTCGACGGCATCTCCCCGATAAAACCATTGCTCTCCTCTCTTTAGCCCACCCCGTTTACGGAACACCATTATCTTCGACGTTAAAACATTAACTTCAAGGCCCCATTTGTCACAATATATACTTAGATTATTTAATGTATTTTGCAGGTCAACTGGTGTTAAGCCAATTAGAACCATGTCATCCGCGAACAGTAATAAAATCAAACATATGTCATTAATATTAATGCCACTATTAATCGTGTCCTGTAAGTATAATTCAAGGTCTTCCACGAAAAAAGCCCACATTATTGGCGAAATGATTTCCCATTGGCGTAGTCCGATTGAGATATCGAAGAAGTCTGTGTATGTGTTACAGTTAAGCTTTATACACGATTTAACGGATTGATACATTGCACGTATTATCCTTAGGATCTTACCATTAAGGCCTAACTTATATAATTTTAGCCACAATGCATTACGTTATATACTGTCAAAACACTGTTTCATATCAATAAAGGAACAATATAATCTATTGTTCTTGTTTAATATGTGTTCAATTAAAGAATGCAAAATAAAAATTCCATCTACTGTCGAACGACCCTTACGAAATCCAAATTGTGCATCGGAAATAATAGTATTGTTTTCACATACATTATTATAACATATAAAATATTAAAAACATGTATAATATAACTGTATGGTATAAGTATGTTATAGTACGCCCAAACGTGTTATATAACTGTATGGTATAAGTATGTTATAGTACGCCCAAACGTGTTGCTCTATCGGAGCATAACAACAATAATCCATTCGTTTATAGGAAAGAAAATATATTTGTGTTTATATGTACATATACGTTTAGCTCATTATATTATCAAGTAAGATCACAAGAATACATGTACAGTCAAACCTCAATAGAAGGTTAAAATGCATCGAAAATGGCTCGACGGCAGAGAAAAATGGTGGTCTTTAGAGACAGGTTTTTCATATGCGGCCTTTATTCGGAGGTGGCCTTTAGCACAGGGTTGACTGTATATTAAATATTTGAATGTTGGGTAAAATAAATACTATAAATAGATAGTTACGTTTAGCTCATTATATTAACAACTAAACTCAATCAGAATGTATTAACCATTTCCTTCATAGAGATTTAGGTTAACATATTATATCTCCATACACATGCCAGTAATTTAGCTATCATGCAGTGTATAAGTAGTCGCCATATCTATCCCACCTCCATAGCTATTACTGGGACTACATGAGATTCTGTCCTTTATTACGAACATTGGCTTGGCTACTACATTGTCAATGTATGTCGGATTGGTAATGGCGTCAAGAAGTGCTTCTATGAGGGACAGGGGTAAATATGTGCATGCTTGGCAAAAAAAATGCTATATCAGATCAAATTGTAGCGGACGACAATTCATTAATGTGTTTTTCTTAATTGTACCCGAAAACCCTGGAAATATGTCATGGAATATCATTAGAAGTGTGATATATTGAAACTGCATGACATATGCGACACATTGAACCGCTATTTTCACCGATAACAAGTTCATGTGCTTAACATGCTTAAGCAATAAGTGGAACGTAATCTACATGTAAAGATTTCAGGATAATTCTGTAAATAAATAACATAAAATCCATAATAATGATTCACAGCGAGTAAGCCATGCCAAAATATATCTCTCTATTCACAATCGCAAACTCTTCTACAATGCATATATATTGCCACATTTAGACTTTTGTGTAATTTGGGGTAACTACAATTCATCTTTAGACGATAAACAAGTTCGGTTACAAAATAGAGCAGTTAGAATAATTCTAGATCAGGATTTAGACACGCCATCGCAATTATTATTCTCCCAACTAAAATGGATGACCTTTCCAGAAAGGGTTATATATCAGAAGGCTATACAAATGTATAAAACATTACACAGAGCTGCTCCAGAATAATTAATATCGTCCTTCATTTTTACTTCTGACTTCTCTGAATGGCTGTCTATAAGCTGATTTCATACATATTTTGAAGATACCCATATAAGTCATAGCTGTACATTGTTATATAGATTTATTGTCATTTATTGTCTCATTCCCCTTTTCTATACTAGACACTTCCATATATCATCATATTCCATAGCATATTATATATAGTTTCTATACTGTTCAGCTTTAACTTTACTATATAATTCCAATGTGCAGTTCTCACTTATAGTCCAATCTTTTGCTTGCGTTTGATTTGTATATTCTTTGAGGGCCTCATGGTAGATTGAAGTTTGTTAAATGTGTTCTCTCGTTAGATAACTGTATTATACACCATATATAAGCATACACACATTGAGTAGTTGGTCGTTGTAGTCGTTGTATGTAGTCGTTGTATGTAGTCGTTGTATGTAGTCGTTGTAGTTGTTGTAGTTGTTGTAGTCGTTGTTGTTCAAAACAAGTCCAGTGTGTTTATCAAAAACATTAAAGATTTATTAATGGCAATAAACATGTTTTAGCACAAGTAAATAGCAACAAAAGCAAAATACAATACCCCAGTTAGATGTGTATACGTATTGTGAAAGTATAGGTTAGTATAGCTATTCATTGTAATAGCATTGTATACCACTAACATGGCACATTAAATATTCTAACATTGCTCGGCATTTTGTCTGTATACGCAAACAAGGAGTTTGCCGTGTTTAAATCTGTACAATAAGCCTTGGCTTAGCACGTGATGCCATAGGCATACGTGACGTCATTTTACTAGCATGTTTGTAGCATTGTGACGTCATTTACGCTTTCTAAAACATTACACCAACTATTTCAGATGGAGCTTTTCCGTATTTTTGGCCATGTTAGAATGGAAATCATATTTGTATTTGCGTTATTTATAGTCGAATAAAACTATGTGGTTAATTCCAACGCGTTTGAAATCCAAGCGATGTTTTATTCACCAATAAATAACTGAAAGACAAATTTTATAATAACAAATTTCTTAATTTAAATTATAACAAATAATAACTTTAACGAAGATTCATCGTTATCCTTCTCCATTGGGGTTTCTATTATTAGTTTGTCTACGTGTACATCTTGCTCTTGGTGGTTAGGGTACCAGTCAGTCAGTTTCCATTCATCGCAGGAACATTCGACCTGAACGCCCTTGTCACTCTAACCGCCTTTAAGATTTTTTCTTTTGCCATTGATAACCTCCTTACTACAATAGCATTAGTAGGATCAATGTCCAACCTGGAAGCATCAGTGATTATTTTCGCTTTTAGAAAGCCTTTCATGATTGCGTCCGTTATTGGAATTCTCTCCTTTGTCACATTGTGAACATACACTCCTTCCTCGCCAACCAGTAAACCGTTCTGCAATGCTTCGTGGAATGACACTTTCTGTTTACGTCTTTGGTCCACTACAGCGTTAATAGCGTATGTTTTCGTTTCGTCTATGTCACTGTCTTCTTCATCACCGTGGAATTCAGCCTTAACAAGACCACTATATATTGCATCAACCACTGATATATGATCTCCGGTTTCTGTTCTGTATGTTGGTCGAGTTTTGCTCAGGATTCCTGCAAGAAACATTCAAAACGTTATTATGTGGAATACTTTAAGCAACAAGGAGATCGACAACATTGATTACTCCTGCAGAATATGTTCATTGCTGAGGTAGTAGGTAATACAAACATTATAATTCTCAGCCGACAGGTAACCAGTTTCAGATAATCAAATGCAGCCGAGTGGTCAATGTCGTGCACTTGCCCCTTACAGCATCATGTTTGAATCACACTGGAATTATCTCATTCTTCTGTCATGCGAAGAAGCTATCCAGATGGCTTACGATAGGTCGCTGGTTCTACCAGAGTGTCCCATTTATGAAATACTGCTAGAACGGACATCTGGAGTTGTTCTCCACCAATAACAGCTGGAGAGCCGACATACAACATTAGCTGTCGGTGCGACTTTAAACTTTAGTAGTATGTTGGAAATACGTTATGCGCGTACCTCTGCTATACGCAACTTCCGTAGACACTTCCTCTTCCGTGTTGGGGTCAATGGCGCCTAATATCGTGTATGGCCTAGTCTCCGTTGTTGTTTTGACTGTAATGATGCCGTACGATGTGTTCTCTTCTCGAATCTTCTGCTGAGTCTTGAATTCTACGATTAATTTCCCCTCTGCCATAGCTTCTTGTGTCGACATGCTTGTACCCGTAACGATGTTAACATAACGACCTAGTGGGAGTGGGAGGAAGAAAGAAAGCAATTAAGTTCTGCTAGATAAATAAGAATAAAGGAGTTTCATAAAAACACGACAATAAATGACTCTTGCTGAAAGTAATCGTCCTGTTCAAACTCACGTCACACTTTCTGAAAACGTTTGTATTCGTAATAAATAGTTACTCAAGCTTTGCAGATCTTAATAATTCCAATCATTTTAACATTTTAATGTACGTGAACATTTTGGAAAACTATATAATCTTATTTTGACTAGTGACTTAATGTAGTACTAAATACATACTTATGCTAGAGGCCCGTAACTAATCTCTACTTTCGATATAGATCTACTATATTCTGGAGGCCCGTAGCCAATCTTTATTTCCGATATAGATCTACTATATTCTAGAGGCCCGTAACCAATCTTTACTTCCGATATAGATCTACTATATTCTAGAGGCCCGTAGCCAATCTTTACTTCCGATATAGATCTACTATATTCTGGAGGCCCGTACCTAATCTCTACTTCCGATATAGATCTACTATATTCTGGAGGCCCGTAGCCAATCTTTACTCCCTATATAGATCTACTATATTCTGGAGGCCCGTAGCCAACCTTTACTTTCGATATATGTCTACTATATTCTGGAGGCCCATAACTAATCTCTACTCCCTATATAGATCTACTATATTCTGGAGGCCCGTAGCCAATCTTTACTTTCGATATAGATCTACTATATTCTGGAGGCCCGTAACCAATCTCTACTCCCTATATAGATCTACTATATTCTGGAAGCCCGTAACCAATCTCTACTCATTATATATATCTACTATATTCTGGAAGCCCGTAACCAATCTCTACTCACTATATAGATCTACTATATTCTGGAAGCCCGTAACCAATCTCTACTCACTATATATATCTACTATATTCTGGAGACCCGTAGCCAATCTTTACTTTCGATATATATCTACTATATTCTGGAGGCCCGTAGCCAATCTTTACTTTCGATATAGATCTACTATATTCTGGAGGCCCGTAGCCAATCTTTACTTTCGATATAGATCTACTATATTATGGAGGCCCGTAGCCAATCTTTACTTTCGATATAGATCTACTATATTCTGGAGGCCCGTAGCCAATCTTTACGTCCGATATATATCTACTATATTATGGAGACCCGTAACTAATCTCTGCCCATTTGAGTGACGATTCTTGAAAATATTAGTCATTTTAGATTTTGGAGGATAGTGCAATGATACAGACAGAGACCCATTCCAGAGTATCCTCTGGTTCTCCTACGTGCACGTTGTAAAGCACCGACACGATACCTCGGTTTATAGTGCCATCTGAAAGGCTGTTAATAGTATAGTATCAGTAGTGTCAGGCGGGAGATATAGTATAGTATAGTATAGTATCAGTAGTGTCAGGCGGGAGATATAGTATAGTATAGTATAGTATCAGTAGTGTCAGGCGGGAGATATAGTATAGTATAGT
>CM026389.1:11998929-12023347 GCA_014843695.1 Archivesica marissinica | reverse complement strand
TAGTATAGTATAGTATCAGTAGTGTCAGGCGGGAGATATAGTATAGTATAGTATAGTATCAGTAGTGTCAGGCGGGAGATATAGTATAGTATAGTATAGTATCAGTAGTGTCAGGCGGGGGATATAGTATAGTATAGTATAGTATCAGTAGTGTCAGGCGGGAGATATAGTATAGTATAGTATCAGTAGTGTCAGGCGGGAGATATAGTATAGTATAGTATAGTATCAGTAGTGTCAGGCGGGAGATATAGTATAGTATAGTATAGTATCAGTAGTGTCAGGCGGGAGATATAGTATAGTATAGTATCAGTAGTGTCAGGCGGGAGATATAGTATAGTATAGTATAGTATCAGTAGTGTCAGGCGGGAGATATAGTATAGTATAGTATCAGTAGTGTCAGGCGGGAGATATAGTATAGTATAGTATAGTATCAGTAGTGTCAGGCGGGAGATATAGTATAGTATAGTATCAGTAGTGTCAGGCGGGAGATATAGTATAGTATAGTATAGTATCAGTAGTGTCAGGCGGGAGATATAGTATAGTATAGTATCAGTAGTGTCAGGCGGGAGATATAGTATAGTATAGTATCAGTAGTGTCAGGCGGGAGATATAGTATAGTATAGTATAGTATCAGTAGTGTCAGGCGGGAGAATATAGTATAGTATAGTATCAGTAGTGTCAGGCGGGGATATAGTATAGTATAGTATAGTATCAGTAGTGTCAGGCGGGAGATATAGTATAGTATAGTATAGTATCAGTAGTGTCAGGCGGGAGATATGTATAGTATAGTATCAGTAGTGTCAGGCGGGGATATAGTATAGTATAGTATAGTATCAGTAGTGTCAGGCGGGAGATATAGTATAGTATAGTATCAGTAGTGTCAGGCGGGAGATATAGTATAGTATAGTATAGTATCAGTAGTGTCAGGCGGGAGATATAGTATAGTATAGTATCAGTAGTGTCAGGCGGGAGATATAGTATAGTATAGTATCAGTAGTGTCAGGCGGGAGATATAGTATAGTATAGTATAGTATCAGTAGTGTCAGGCGGGAGATATAGTATAGTATAGTATCAGTAGTGTCAGGCGGGAGATATAGTATAGTATAGTATCAGTAGTGTCAGGCGGGAGATATAGTATAGTATAGTATCAGTAGTGTCAGGCGGGAGATATAGTATAGTATAGTATCAGTAGTGTCAGGCGGGAGATATAGTATAGTATAGTATAGTATGTCAGGCGGGAGATATAGTATAGTATAGTATCAGTAGTGTCAGGCGGGGGATATAGTATAGTATAGTATCAGTAGTGTCAGGCGGGATATATAGTATAGTATAGTATCAGTAGTGTCAGGCGGGAGATATAGTATAGTATAGTATAGTATCAGTAGTGTCAGGCGGGAGATATAGTATAGTATAGTATCAGTAGTGTCAGGCGGGAGATATAGTATAGTATAGTAAGTATCAGTAGTGTCAGGCGGGAGATATAGTATAGTATAGTATCAGTAGTGTCAGGCGGGAGATATAGTATAGTATAGTATCAGTAGTGTCAGGCGGGAGATATAGTATAGTATAGTATAGTATAGTATCAGTAGTGTCAGGTGGGAGATATAGTGTGCATATGGAGTCAAAACACGAAACTGGTTACCTTGCACTTGATCTATTATTTCCGCATATACCGCATCTGTAAGACTTATGTATTCATCTGTTCGTGGATCTACAACTCTCTTAATCTCATATGTGTGACGCACTTCCTCTGTTGAGCACACCACTTCATCCGATGTAACTTCCTGGTGTCGTCGATGTTCCGTTACCTCTGTCGAGGACCAACCCTCCTCTTCTTCGACGACTTCCTGTTGAGTCGTGTCTGATGATGACCAATCACCATCGGCTCCCTGCAATTGATCGTATTACAATCATCATCATCATCATCATCATCATCATCATCATCATCATCATCATCATCATCATCATCATCATCATCATCATCATCATCATCATCATCATCATCATCATCATCTCATCATCATCATCATCATCATCATCATCATCATCATCATCATCATCATCATATCATCATCATCATCATCATCATCTCATCATCATCATCATCATCATCACATCATCATCTCATCATCATCATCATCATCATCATCATCATCATCATCTCATATCATCATCATCATCATCATCATCATCATCATCATCATCATCATCATCATCATCATCATCATCATCATCTCATCATCATCTCATCTCATCATCATCATCATCATCATCATCATCATCATCATCATCATCATCATATCATCATCATCATCATCTCATCATCATCATCATCATCATCATCATCATCATCATCATCATCATCATCATCATCATCATCATCATCACCATCATCATCATCATCATCATCATCACTCATACCATCATCATCATCATCATCAATATCATCATCACCATCATCATTTCACCATCATCATGTCACTAATATCATCATCATCATCATATCATCATCATCATCATCATCACCACCATCATCATCATCATCAGTGTCACTAATACCATCATCATCATCATCATCATCATCATCATCATCATCATCATCATCATCATCATCATCATCTCATCATCATCATCATCATCATCATCATCATCATCATCATCATCATCATCATCATCATCATCATCATCATCATCATCATCATCATCATCATCATCATCATCATCATCATCATCATCATCATCATCATCATCATCATCATCATCATCATCATCAATAGTGATTGCGCCACTCTGCATAGAGTATACTCGCAATGTCGTTAACAAGTCAACAACAACTGCAACAGTCAGGGTAGGCATTTCTCAATATAAAAATGTTCCATATTTATAAGAAGTTCTTAAAAACAGATAAAATAGTTCATGTGTGCTTAGTGGACATAGCGGTTGGCCAGTAACAATTAGAAACCCCCAAAGTGGTCTGGTTAATAGCGTGCTGGGGTAGCTTGTTCCAGAGTACTATGGATGCAGGAACGAAGCTGTTCTGGTATATGTTTGTACGGGCTCTGATTTGGCAGTACCGGTTGTCAAATCTCTCAGGTTTGTCGGTGAGTAACGTGTAGCCGGTCTCTTCTATTGCAGATGGAATATAATATTACAATGTAGAGTAAATGCGCTTGAATATACTCAGATTACAAAGCAACTTTTAAAATAAATCTCAATAAACACACCTAATTTAGGATAACAAATCAAATTTCATGCAACAGAAATGTACTTTCCGGCACATTTACATATCTTGCATTGTAACCGTTGAGCGTTCATCCGCTAAGAAAAAAAAACATTTCTTTATATATATATCTGTTTAAGATGGTTTACGTATTTTCGAAATTAATGTGAATACTTAACTGTTTTTTGCTCGTTTTCCTTTTTTACGAGTGTGTGCTTTACGTTTATTTATCGTCGCTACCGGTTGCCCATATGAGCGACGCCTCCTGAAGAGATTAGTCATTTTAGATGTTGGAGGATAGTGCAGTGATACAGACAGAGACCCATTCCAGAATCTCCTCTGGTTCTTTTACGTGCATGGTGTAAAGCACCGACACGAAACCTCGGTGTAACGTCCCATCTGAAAGACCGTTAATTTTATTCGGGTCAGACGGGGGATCGAACCTGAGATCCCTGGGTTACCAGTCCAGCATGTTACCACTGGACTACAGTTCCGTCTGTACCTATTTTGACATTTCTTGTGTGTACCATATAAACCAAGCACCTGTTACTGACAGCGGTGGCAAACAAATGCAAAAACAGACGGGGAACGAAAACGAGACGACTGACGATATGAATAGCGTGTTGTATTAAAACAAACACAAATCAGCAGTAAGTGTAGACATGGGTTGCACACAAGAACAGGTATCGCTGTGAACAGATTCGAAAGCTAGTGATATATATCAATGTTGTTGGACTATACGATTAATTGTATAATATTTCACTCAGTGCTTACGTGGAAGCAAATGAAGACATTTGCACACGAATTGTGCCTTGACTATCTCATATATAGAAACATGAAAGGGGATATAGGATGGGTTATAACTTGGCATAGACGCATTGAGATATCTGATGCACGACCGGCAAGACAATGGTGACGTTAAAACCGTGTACGTTCTGATATATAGGATCCTACATGGGTCTTTTTGGCGAACTTAATAGCAAAATTCCAAAACGAGTTTCATAAAATTAATATAGTATGAAATCATCACGCGTGTAAGATCCTTTTAATCATATTATGATAGTGCGCTCGTATTACTAAATATCGTTGCTACTTCCATGTTGGCGCCACGTGTCCCCGCAAGTTGTCATGACGGCGTCACTACGCAAATCAGCGTTATATTTAAGTGTTAAGAAGCGTTATAATTGTGCCAAGACTTCATTTATACCATAGTGATTCTTACCATTAACACTTAACTTATATACCAATAATTCAAATGTAAATATTCATACTTTAAAGGTTAAGTTACAAATTATAAAGAAATACGCATACTTTAAAGGTTAAGTTACAAATTATAAAGAAATACGCATACTTTAAAGGTTAAGTTACAAATTATAAAGAAATATGCATACTTTAAAGGTTAAGTTACAAATTATAAAGAAATACGCATACTTTAAAGGTTAAGTTACAAATAATAAAGAAATACGCATAATTTAAAGGTTAAGCTACAAATAATAAAGAAATACGCATACCTTAAGTTACAAATTATAAAGAAATACGCATACTTTAACCCTTTCCACCCCACAGGCCTCTAAATAGGCTTATGAAAAGTGTAGATCCAGATGAGCCGGCTCGTAACGAGCCGTCTCATCAGATCAGGATCTGCACTTTTTTGCCAGTAATAATTATTACTATTTTTAGATAAAATTACCCATTTTGATAAATGAACTGGTCCAAATGTAATTTTCTTATTAATTTATTGGTCTAAAAATAGCATGCACCAGTCCATGCCAGTTACTTGGGGTTGAAAGGGTTAAAGGTTAAGTTACAAATTATAAAGAGTGTTCTCTCACCCAATCAGAGTGAGATGACTACATTGCACTGAATACAAGCACAATAAATTATTATGTGATAACATGCTTGAAGTCTCGGGAACGCCATGCATGGGTGTATATTTGTGACAGAACACGTATTCAAGCATTGCGTACAAACGTTCCTACCTTCCCGCTTGTCTTCAGTTTTGATATAGCATCGGAGACAGTGCTATCAGTTGTGTCTGCAGATATGGCAGTCATCACTTCGTTCAGCACCTCCGACTGTATCGAATCAGTACTGGCTGGCTTATCAAGCGGAGTCTTTGGTGTTTCGTACAGTGTGAGTGCGGCCTCCGCTTTATAGTGTTTCCCGCCATCGGCTGGCATGACCAGACTGGTGTCCCAGAACCTGAATGTAACAGAGTACACGTGTTAACCATACTATGTTACTGGATTAGATTAATATTATTTTTATGAGAATATCTTTTATTGCAAAATTGGCCATAATAACCTTTCATTTGGTAATACAATATAAATACATAATAGTATACATGGTATGAGAAACAAAATGTAATGTACACACATTACATTAATAATAGGTTGACATCGTGTTATTTAATGCAACGATAAACAAGCTAAGAAGCTTTATTAGCAAAGAGCGAAGCGAATTTGTGAATTGAATAATGGTTTATAAATATTTTATAGTTATATCTGCAGTCACTCCTGTGTAAAGCAGCCAGTCATGGGAATCACAGAAAGTGGCATCTTAGCACAGATGACCACATTCTAGAGGTCAAATGTATACTAAAACATATATGTACTCTGGAAACAGGCTGATTAATACAGGTTGACTGCTTAACACAGGTTGACTGCTTAACACAGGTTTGACTGCTTAACACAGGGTTGACTGCTTAACACAGGTTTGACTGCTTAACACAGGTTGACTGCTTAACACAGGTTTGACTGCTTAACACAGGTTTGACTGCTTAACACAGGTTGACTGCTTAACACAGGTTTGACTGCTTAACACAGGTTTGACTGCTTAACACAGGTTTGACTGCTTAACACAGGTTTGACTGCTTAACACAGGTTTGACTGCTTAACACAGGTTTGACTGCTTAACACAGGTTTGACTGCTTAACACAGTGTTGACTGCTTAACACAGGTTTGACTGTATAACACAGGTTTGACTGCTTAACACAGTGTTGACTGCTTAACACATGTTTGACTGTATAACACAGGTTTGACTGCTTAACACAGGTTTGACTGTATAACACAGGTTTGACTGCTTAACACAGGTTTGACTCTATAACACAGGTTTGACTGTATAACACAGGGTTGACTGCTTGATACAGGGTTGACTGCTTAACACAGGTTGACTGCTTAACACAGGTTTGACTGCTTAACACAGGTTTGACTGCTTAACACAGGTTGACTGCTTAACACAGGTTTGACTGCTTAATACAGGTTTGACTGCTTAACACAGGTTTGACTGCTTAACACACTTTTGACTGCTTAACACAGGTTTGACTGCTTAACACAGGTTTGACTGCTTAACACAGGTTTGACTGCTTAACACAGGTTTGACTGCTTAACACAGTTTTGACTGCTTAGCACATGTTTGACTGCTTAACACAGGTTGACTGCCTAACACATGTTTGACTGCTTAACACAGGTTTGACTGCTTAACACAGGTTGACTGCTTAACACAGGTTTGACTGCTTAACACAGGTTTGACTGCTTAACACAGGTTTGACTGCTTAACACAGGCTTGACTGCTTAACACAGGTTTGACTGCTTAACACAGATTGACTGCTTAACACAGGTTTGACTGCTTAACACAGGTTTGACTGTATAACACAGGTTGACTGTATAACACAGGTTGACTGTATAACACAGGTTGACTGCTTGATACAGGTTTGACTGTATATCATTAAGAAGTGTTACAAACCTAATGAAATGTGCGGTAGACTTGTACTTTAATTCGTCCCATTTATCACAAACTACGATTAATTTGCGATGTCTTAAGATTTCTGCAACTTCTTTGTACGAATCCCAATAAGTCCAGAACTCCTACAAGGAATATAGTACACAACAAATTATTCAACCGACTACAAACAATCACGACAAACAATGTGTACGTCATACACTGTAACGCTTCTCTAAAGTCCAGAACTCCTACAAGGAATATACTACACAAACAATCACGACAACCAATGTGTACGTCATACACTGTAACGCTTCTCTAAAGTCCAGAACTCCTACAAGGAATATACTACACAAACAATCACGACAACCAATGTGTACGTCATACACTGTAACGCTTCTCTAGCTACACTGTAACGCTTCTCTAAAGTCCAGAACTCCTACAAGGAATATACTACACAAACAATCACGACAACCAATGTGTACGTCATACACTGTAACGCTTCTCTAAAGTCCAGAACTCCTACAAGGAATATACTACACAAACAATCACGACAACCAATGTGTACGTCATACACTGTAACGCTTCTCTAAAGTCCAGAACTCCTACAAGGAATATACTACACAAACAATCACGACAACCAATGTGTACGTCATACACTGTAACGCTTCTCTAACGTCCTGAACTCCTACAAGGAATATACTACACAAACAATCACGACAACCAATGTGTACGTCATACACTGTAACGCTTCTCTAAAGTCCAGAACTCCTACAAGGAATATACTACACAAACAATCACAACAACCAATGTGTACGTCATACACTGTAACGCTTCTCTAACGTCCAGAACTCCTACAAGGAATATACTACACAAACAATCACGACAACCAATGTGTACGTCATACACTGTAACGCTTCTCTAAAGTCCAGAACTCCTACAAGGAATATACTACACAAACAATCACGACAACCAATGTGTACGTCATACACTGTAACGCTTCTCTAGCGTCCAGAACTCCTACAAGGAATATACTACACAAACAATCACGACAACCAATGTGTACGTCATACACTGTAACGCTTCTCTAAAGTCCAGAACTCCTACAAGGAATATACTACACAAACAATCACGACAACCAATGTGTACGTCATACACTGTAACGCTTCTCTAACGTCCAGAACTCCTACAAGGAATATACTACACAAACAATCACGACAACCAATGTGTACGTCATACACTGTAACGCTTCTCTAACGTCCAGAACTCCTACAAGGAATATACTACACAAACAATCACGACAACCAATGTGTACGTCATACACTGTAACGCTTCTCCAGAACACTGTAACACTGTAACGAGTCCAGAACTCCTACAAGGAATATAGTACACAAACAAGGATGAGGTGGTCAGCTAACAACCATTAGGCCATAATAAAATATTTCCTAGATTTTCATCCCCGCCCGCCCCCGTTTTTAGGGCCCGCCCCGATTTTTTTTATTACTATTTGAAAAAAAAAAAAAAAATCTTGTCAAAACACCATTTTATCAGCATAAATATCGATATCCTGAAAATATAAAATAAAAAATAAAATTTCACCCCCCGCCCCCATTTTCAAAAAAATGTGGATGAAAATCTAGGATTTATTTTATTATGGCCTTATGTTACAGATATATATATAAGGATGTGGTGGTCAGCTAACAACCAGTATGTTACAGATATATATATAAGGATGAGGTGGTCAGCTAACAACCAGTATGTTACAGATATATATATAAGGATGTGGTGGTCAGCTAACAACCAGTTTGTTACAGATATATATATAAGGATGAGGTGGTCAGCTAACAACCAGTATGTTACAGATATATATATAAGGATGAGGTGGTCAGCTAACAACCAGTATGTTACAGATATATATATATAAGGATGAGGTGGTCAGCTAACAACCAGTATGTTACAGATATATATATATAAGGATGAGGTGGTCAGCTAACAACCAGTATGTCACAGATATATATATATATAAGGATGAGGTGGTCAGCTAACAACCAGTATGTTACAGATATATATATAAGGATGAGGTGGTCAGCTAACAACCAGTATGTTACAGATATATATATATAAGGATGCGGTGGTCAGCTAACAACCAGTATGTTACAGATATATATATAAGGATGAGGTGGTCAGCTAACAACCAGTATGTTACAGATATATGTGCGTGCGCGTGCCGCGTGTGCGTGCGTGTATGCATGAACGAAAGAGAGCAATAGTGATAATCAATAATTATTGCAAAAGCAAATTGGAGATCTGAATTTAGCTGTGTTTCAATAAGTGTTTTATCTGTGGAGGATACTACCATTGAACAGTCATCTGCACATAATCTAGTGGAACTTTCTAAAGTGTCAGTAATGTCGTTAACGTAGATTAGAAACATGAGTGGTCCTTACACTGAGCCCTGGTGTACCCCAGCAGTAATGCACTTTGTTTCAGAGAAAGACGATTCTACAAATACTTGTTGCTTTCTATTACATACATAATGTTGAAGCCACTCGTTAAGCTTTCCAGTTATTCCATATTGTTTTAATTTGAACAGCAATCTAGAATGCCAAATCCGATCGAAGGCTTTTGAAATGTCACAAAAAGCAATACAAGTAATTTATTTATCATTATACGCTTTGCATATTTGGTGATATAGGTCAATTAATTGGAAAACCGTGGAATGTCCTGGTAAAAATCCAGAATGGTACTTATAAATGAGATCAATATCATGAAGATAGTTGAACATATATCTGAACATTACTCGTTCCATAACTTTCCCCCAGACAACTAATCAACGATATTGGTCTGTAGTTTGAGGGAGTATCCCGATCACACTTTTTATATAACATGTGCTAATATAAAACAACGATAAGTACTTTCTTGAAAAGATCGTTTAAATAAATGTGTAAGAGATCGATTAATTGTAGTGTACGTTTCTTTAAGCATACGATGACTTACTTCGTCTGGACCACTTGCTTTTTTAGGACTAATTTGTTTAAAACAAATCAGAAACATCTTGTTCCATAACATTAATTTCACTTAGTAGCATTTGTTTTGGACGTGAATTCAGGAAGAGTAGCTGATGAATCGTCAATGGTTGATATTTAGCATCACACCCAGTATATCAAAACGGATATGAAACATACTGTTACGGGTGAGAATACGGATTTGGCCTCGGACATACCGGCAACAATATACTAGTTGCATACAGACCTGATAATGATTGAGGAGGTCTTGTAGTTGTCTAACTTGGAATATAACTTGCCCTGAAGTCTCATCGTCTACAACAAACATCAACAACACGTTCATGAACACTGCTTCTTACATTTATATGCATAGCTATTTATATTAAATTATATGCGAATTCATCACATAATTTTACTTGTATTCAGTGTAATACAGTCATCTCATAATTTCTTATATGTACACGTGTGTAATAACACTTTGGAGCATTCTGATTGGTTGAGAGAATACTTCTTATCATTTTTAAATTAAACTGTAATTTATGCTATGTGAATTGGTATATAACGTTAACGATAAGACACATGATGATTTAAAAGAAGTCTCCATGCAATTATAGCGCTAATTAAAACATACATCTAATAAATAAAGCACTGCATTGCGTAGTGACGTCATGAAAATTTAGTGACGTCATACAAATTTGCTCTGATACTTGGCGCCAAATTGAAAGTAGCATCGCTATTTATTAAAACGATTTCGCTATGTTAATGTGATAAAAAGGACCTTACACTAGTGATGATTTCATAACATATTTTATGACACTCGTTGAAATTCGTTTCATAAAATATGATATAAAATCACCACTCATGTAACATTCAAATATTCAAAGCGTCCTTGGCATCTCTACCCTATAGGCTATAGTGTTTGGATCGGACACCGCGGCAACAGCACAGATGGAATTGTTTAGATGTATTACTCAGTTTGTTTAGATGTATTGTCCTCAGTTTCATCCATATTTATATTTAAATGATATTAAGACTATGCACCTCTTGAAGGTGTTGGTAACTTAAATGTAGCGTAAATAAATGTTAAATATTTAAGAATTCTAACTTGACTTAAATTGTGTTCCTACAAACAAGGAACAAATATACCGTTGGTAAATCTGCAATAATCAACGGCTAGAGCTATTTTATTGCTGTTGAATTTTACCCCGCCGACAAAATAACACACATTTATTCATCCGTAGCATTATACAGGGTCATGTTAGAATGGAACTAATATTTGTCCTGCCGTTGTTTATCGGCGAATAAAACACGGTTAGGAGCGCTGATGAATAGGAATTAACCACTTAGGCACATATTAGGTCATAAATATAACACAAGCACCATGTTGTAGAAATCTCTACATACAGGTAGTATTGGCGACATTAGCTTCTTCCAGCATGGTCCGCAATCTTGCTATTCGTCCCTGTAAATCTTCGGACCCTTCGTAACCGTCGCAGTTCTTGCGAAACGTGGTTGCTGTTGCCGTCAGTAGTGTCAACAGCTCATCCCGCTTTGATGTTGGCATGTTTTGAATAGCTTTAACCTGTTGTGTTTTGGTAAATATAAACCTTTATAGTTACATGTATATTAACTTGCAAATATGAATACAACTTAGTCGATAATTTTATCTTGTAAAATTGTTTGTTTATTATAGTGTTACCCCTATTTAAAGGGCCAGCCATTTCAGACTTATGAGACACCTCTTTTTATGAATCCTTCCCGAATCTTATGCTTGTATGCCAGGCGCCAGATTGATAAGCAATCGGTAAATATTACTTAACTAGCTGGCGGCTCACCAACCGTCCATATCAGATAGAACCCCTGAACCATCGACCTCCCGCTCCGTAGGCGGACGCCTTAACCACTAGGACACGGAGAAGGTTTTTTGTTTTATCAATCAGAAGATTGCTTTTTTCACCATATCATTCAAATATCGCCATATCGGTGGAATTATGCAACAGGTGCGCTGTTTATTAATTTCTGGTAAAAAATGAATTACAATAAATACTAAGAGATGGACAGCAAACATCTTTCTAAATTAACATGTTTGAACTCACAGTTTAGTTTGTCAATATAATAGAGCATTATTTTCCCACTCATTCTCAATTACAACACTAAATCCGCCAATTTCGTATATTACAATAAAGCGGCGGGTCCGTGGGACGACATTTAATGTTGATACTTTCAGAGCTAAAATTGCACCATATAAATTCGACAAATAGTGAATTTAATACCAAAATAAATTTGGATCATCTACTATTCGTTGATCTATATACACGTATAGAGAAATATCTAGCTATTTAGAATAGGAAAATAAATAAATACAACTATGATCCTTGGCTGTTCAAAGCACGGCGGACATGGTTGTTAACACGAAGATTCAATACCAACGCAGTTTCATACGCAGACACTGACGCCCACACATCTTCACAGCACGGACTAGTGTACCATTGTATTGTGTGTGTGCTTTACGTTTCTTTATCGTCGCTACCGGCTGCCCATCATAGCGACATCTCCTGAAGAGATTTTAGATATTTGGAGGATAGTGCAATGATGCATACATAGACCCATTCCAGAGTCTCCTCTGGTTCTTTTACGTGCACGGTGTAAAGCACCGACACGATATCTCTGTTTAAAGTCCACTCTGAAAGACTGTTAATTTTATTACGGTCAGACGGGGGATCGAACCTGCGATCCCTGGATTACCAGTCCAGCGTGTTGACCCCAGTGCAGACATACTAACCGATTCTGGTGTGCTGTCACTGAATATCAGTTGCATAAAATCTATCATCTGATAGCCAAGTCTCTTGGTGCTTGTGCCCCAAAGGCTCAGCAGCTGCATCTTTAATCTACAAAGATATAAATATACTATATAAGTTTTCTTTCGTTCTAATCCCTTTAAGTCTTTCATCGCCAATGTCGAATACAAGCGATTCTGCAAAAAGCTGAGAGCCTGATCAGACAGAACAGAACGTGCCGTCTGATCAGGCTTATATGCTGATTGCTTTTTAGACAGTGGAACTGAATCAGCTGTCCGAATAGCAAACAACATAGATCCTGATCAGGTGCGGAGTCGGCTGATCTGGATATATGTTGTTTGCACATATTCTGAATTCAGTATTCATTCGGCGCTAAAAGAGTTAAGTCTATTGCTGTTGAATTCTATGTAAAATGTTCATTTCTTGATTACATGTAAATATACTGAAATAAATTATGTTTAAACTAAATATAATGTATTAGAAGTGTATACAGTTAGACCTGTGTCAGTGGTCACCTGTATTAAGCAGCCAACCTAATTAAGCTGCCAACCTGTATTAAGCAGCCAACCTAATTAAGCTGCCAACCTGTATTAAGCAGCCAACCTAATTAAGCTGACAACCGGTATTAAGCAGCCAACCTAATTACAGCAGCCAACATGTACTAAGCAGCCAACCTGTACTAAGCAGCCAAAATGTACTAAGCAGCCAACCTGTACTAAGCAGCCAACCTAATTAAGCAGCCAACATGTACTAAGCAGCCAACCTGTACTAAGCAGTCAACCTAATTAAGCAGCCAACCTGTACTAAGCAGCCAACCTAATTAAGCAGCCAACATGTACTAAGCAGCCAACCTGTACTAAGCAGCCAACCTAATTAAGCAGCCAACATGTATTAAGCAGCCAACCTGTACTAAGCAGCCAACCTAATTAAGCAGCCAACCTAATTAAGCAGCCAACCTAATTAAGCATCCAACATGTATTAAGCAGCCAACCTAATTAAGCAGCCAACCTGTACTAGGCAGCCAACCTGTATTAATCAGCCAACCAAATTAAGCAGCCAACATGTACTAAGCAGCCAACCTGTACTAAGCAGCCAACCTAATTAAGCAGCCAACATGTCTTAATCAGCCAACATGTATTAAGCAGCCAACCTGTATTAAGCAACCAACTTGTATTAAGCAGCCAACCTGTATTAAGCAGCCAACATGTATTAAGCAGCCAACCTGTATTAAGCAGCCAACATGTATTAAGCAGCCAACCTAATTAAGCAGCCAACATGTATTAATCAGCCAACATGTATTAAGCAGCCAACCTGTATTAAGCAACCAACTTGTATTAAGCAGCCAACCTGTATTAAGCAGCCAACATGTATTAAGCAGCCAACCTAGTTAAGCTTCCAACCTGTATTAAGCAGCCAACATGTATTAAGCAGCCAACATGTATTAAGCAGCCAACCTGTATTAATCAGCCAACTTGTATTAAGCAGCCAACTTGTATTAAGCAGCCAGCATGTATTAAGCAGCCAGCATGTATTAATCAGCCAACTTGCATTAAGCAGCCAACTTGCATTAAGCAGCCAGCATGTATTAAGCAGCCATAATGTATTAAAGCAGCCAACATGTATTAAGCAGCCAACTTGTATTAAGCAGCCAGCATGTATTAAGCAGCCAACATGTATTAAGCTGCCAACCTGTATTAATCAGCCAACTTGTATTAAGCAGCCAACTTGTATTAAGCAGCCAGCATGTATTAAGCAGCCAGCATGTATTAATCAGCCAACTTGCATTAAGCAGCCAACTTGCATTAAGCAGCCAGCATGTATTAAGCAGCCATAATGTATTAAAGCAGCCAACATGTATTAAGCAGCCAACTTGTATTAAGCAGCCAGCATGTATTAAGCAGCCAACATGTATTAAGCTGCCAACCTGTATTAATCAGCCAACTTGTATTAAGCAGCCAACTTGTATTAAGCAGCCAGCATGTATTAAGCAGCCAGCATGTATTAATCAGCCAACTTGCATTAAGCAGCCAACTTGCATTAAGCAGCCATCATGTATTAAGCAGCCAGCCTGTATTAAGCAGCCAACATGTATTAAGCAGCCAAATTGTATTAAGCAGCCAACTTGTATTAAGCAGTCAACCTGTATTAAGAAGCCATAATGTATTAAAGCAGCCAACATGTATTAAGCAGCCAACTTGTATTAAGCAGCCAGCATGTATTAAGCAGCCAGCATGTATTAATCAGCCAACTTGCATTAAGCAGCCAACTTGCATTAAGCAGCCAGCATGTATTAAGCAGCCAGCATGTATTAAGCAGCCAGCCTGTATTAAGCAGCCAACATGTATTAAGCAGCCAACTTGTATTAAGCAGCCAACTTGTATTAAGCAGCCAACCTGTATTAAGCAGCCATAATGTATTAAAGCAGCCAACATGTATTAAGCAGCCAACGTGTATTCAACAGCCAACTTGTATTAAGCAGCCAACTTGTATTAAGCAGCCAACATGTATGAAGCAGCCATAATGTATTTAGCAGCCAACTTGTATTAAGCAGCCAACATGTATTAAGCAGCCAACATGTATTAAGCAGCCAACCTAATTAAGCAGCCAACATGTACTAAGCAGCCAACCTGTAATAAGCAGTCAACCTAATTAAGCATCCAACATGTATTAAGCAGCCAACCTAATTAAGCAGCCAACCTGTACTAGGCAGCCAACCTGTATTAATCAGCCAACCTAATTAAGCAGCCAACATGTACTAAGCAGCCAACCTGTACTAAGCAGCCAACCTAATTAAGCAGCCAACATGTATTAATCAGCCAACATGTATTAAGCAGCCAACCTGTATTAAGCAACCAACTTGTATTAAGCAGCCAACCTGTATTAAGCAGCCAACTTGTATTAAGCAGCCAACCTAATTAAGCAGCCAACATGTATTAATCAGCCAACATGTATTAAGCAGCCAACCTGTATTAAGCAACCAACTTGTATTAAGCAGCCAACCTGTATTAAGCAGCCAACATGTATTAAGCAGCCAGCCTAGTTAAGCTTCCAACTGTATTAAGCAGCCAACATGTATTAAGCAGCCAACATGTATTAAGCAGCCAACCTGTATTAATCAGCCAACTTGTATTAAGCAGCCAACTTGTATTAAGCAGCCAGCATGTATTAAGCAGCCAGCATGTATTAATCAGCCAACTTGCATTAAGCAGCCAACTTGCATTAAGCAGCCAGCATGTATTAAGCAGCCATCATGTATTAAGCAGCCAGCCTGTATTAAGCAGCCAACATGTATTAAGCAGCCAAATTGTATTAAGCAGCCAACTTGTATTAAGCAGTCAACCTGTATTAAGCAGCCATAATGTATTAAAGCAGCCAACATGTATTAAGCAGCCAACTTGTATTAAGCAGCCAGCATGTATTAAGCAGCCAACATGTATTAAGCAGCCAACCTGTATTAATCAGCCAACTTGTATTAAGCAGCCAACTTGTATTAAGCAGCCAACATGTATTAAGCAGCCAGCATGTATTAATCAGCCAACTTGCATTAAGCAGCCAACTTGCATTAAGCAGCCAGCATGTATTAAGCAGCCATCATGTATTAAGTAGCCAGCCTGTATTAAGCAGCCAACATGTATTAAGCAGCCAAGTTGTATTAAGCAGCCAACTTGTATTAAGCAGTCAACCTGTATTAAGCAGCCATAATGTATTAAAGCATCCAACATGTATTAAGCAGCCAACTTGTATTAAGCAGCCAGCATGTATTAAGCAGCCAGCATGTATTAATCAGCCAACTTGCATTAAGCAGCCAACTTGCATTAAGCAGCCAGCATGTATTAAGCAGCCAGCATGTATTAAGCAGTCAGCCTGTATTAAGCAGCCAACATGTATTAAGCAGCCAACTTGTATTAAGCAGCCAACTTGTATTAAGCAGCCAACCTGTATTAAGCAGCCATAATGTATTAAAGCAGCCAACATGTATTAAGCAGCCAACGTGTATTCAACAGCCAACTTGTATTAAGCAGCCAACTTGTATTAAGCAGCCAACATGTATGAAGCAGCCATAATGTATTTAGCAGCCAACTTGTATTAAGCAGCCAACATGTATTAAGCAGCCATAATGTATTAAGCAGCCAACATTTATTAAGCAGCGAACCTGTATTAAGCAGCCATAATGTATTAAGCAGCCAACATGCATTAAGCAGCTATAATGTATTAAGCAGCCAACATGTATTAAGCAGCCAACATGTATTAAGAAGCCAACCTGTATTAAGCCAACTTGTATTAAGCAGCCAACTTGTATTAAGCAGCCAGCATGTATTAAGCAGCCAACCTGTATTAATCAGCCAACTTGTATTAAGCAGTCAACGTGTATTAAGCAGCCAGCATGTATTAAGCAGCCAACATGTATTAAGCAACCAATCTGTATTAATCAGCCAACTTGTATTAAGCCGCCAACTTGTATTAAGCAGCCAGCATGTATTAAGCAGCCAACCTGTATTAAGCAGTCAGCATGTATTAAACAGCCATCATGTATTAAGCAGCCAACCTGTATTAAGCAGTCAGCATGTATTAAGCAGCCAACCTGTATTAAGCAGCCATATTGTATTAAGCAGCCATCATGTATTAAGCAGCCTACTTGTATTAGGCAGCCAGCACCTGTGCTAAGCGTAGATTTCATCAGGAATGATGTGTCGAGAGGGATTAATCTACTGTTTAAAAACATAGTTTCGCAATTGAGTTAAAATATATTTTTATATACTAGAGTTTTATATACTAGAGGACATAGAAAACGCACACTTGGGATAAACATGATAAACAATAACCATATAAATACATAGTTTTAAACATTTTGCAATATTTTTAGTTGTTCAGTGTGTGCTTTGTAACAAAGATGTGATATATCTTTGATAGAATCATTCGTATTTCGTTTTCATGTAATAATAATCACATAGTGTAGGTGTGTGCTTTCCATATCATCTAGTATATATCAATATTTACCTTAGTGCGGCATCAATGGCCTCTCCAGAGGGACCGTTAATGAGTAGGATGGCTGCAGGAACTGTAGCAATTTGATCAGACTCGTTCTTTACCTTCCATGTGGCTTCATCTGAGTTATCCAAAAGTGTGAGAGTGTCGCCTTCAGTGAATTCTATCTGAAATCCAATACGGTTTATGGTTTTAACCGATACAATACATACTTATAGGATCTTTTATACATGAGTGATGATTTCATATCGTATTGTACGAAACGAGTCTCATAGCATATAGTATGACATCACCACACGTGTAAGATCCATTGCATCACATTGCAACAGTAGCAACAACCATTGAAATACTCTGTGACACAGTGGTACCCGTGGCGTCCGTGGTCCAGTGGTAGAGCATCGGATTTGGAATCGAACGGTCCCGGGTTCGATACTCGGTTAGGCCATTGAGCAAGGCACCTCACACACATTACTTAGTACTGGTTAACCACTTAGGTCGGCTAAGCCTGCCCAGGAAAACATGTCTAGGTCCCCGCAAGGGGTTTGACATTAAAGGAACATACATACATACCTACGTATCGGTGGGATAAACCCACCTCTCTAAAGGTCAAGTTTGGATTTACGAGGCCTGTATAAAAACGTTGAAATATGGTTTGTGGACATCGGCCTGTATGAGATTTCCAGGCGAAATTCTTTGTTCATGTTACTTTGCTAGTTAGAATCTTTAAAAAGTGTGTAAAATCGATATTTATTTGGTCACAGATATTTAGAATTGATTAAATTATAGATGTGTTAAGCCTAGCGTTTGCAATTCGCACAGTTCAGAACTTCTCACGTTAATCGTGCACACTGTTGTCTGGGTGGATAAACACTAAACAGAATGTAGATCTACTTCGTGTTTTACGTTTATTTATCGTCGCTACCGGTTGCCCATATGAGCGATGCCTCCTGAAGACATAAGTTATTTTAGATTTTGGAGGATAGTGCAAATGATACAGACAGAGACCAATTCCAGAACCTCCTCTGGATAATGTAGATCTACATTTAAATAAATTTCACAAATACCAGGTAGTGATGAGTGACGATGAAGGTGAGCTTGGTTACAGTTAGTCGTTATTTGTTACTGTTGAACATATTCTAAATTCAATTAATAAAATTGTCTTAATTAAATTGATTTCATACTGGCCTTGATTTCGGTCTCTGTCCAATATGACTGGCTTCATACAATAACAAGGGCAATATGGCTGGCTTCATACAATAACAAGGGCAATATGACTGGCTTCATACAATAACAAGGGCAATATGGCTGGCTTCATACAATAACAAGGGCAATATGACTGGCTTCATACAATAACAAGGGCAATATGACTGGCTTCATACAATAACAAGGGCAATATGACTGGCTTCATACAATAACAAGGGCAATATGACTGGCTTCATACAATAACAAGGGCAATATGACTGGCTTCATACAATAACAAGGGCAATATGACTGGCTTCATACAATAACAAGGGCAATATGAAATCACTTAATTAATAACATTTTAATATTCATAGAGAAACCCTAATGAAGATTAGCCCATACGTAATTATATTGTCATTTGCACACTATGTAACCAGATACAACATATGTACAGTGCACAGTTGATTCAGCAACTCTCTCACGCGATGGATTCCATTAGGACTTACATTTCGAGAGCAATTATTATAACTTTGCAAAAACTTGTTTCGTAATCGAGGTAAAATAAATTTGCATTAACTAAGCTAATTCAACCAAATAGAACATTGTATTGAACGAAATGCATTGGTTTCATTCGATGTTTGTGACTCGTTGAATACATTGTTCACAGTAAAGACAATGTGCTGTACTAGATCTACATAGTGATTATGGTCAACAGGCATGCCATAAAACAACGACTTACCTCGTTCGTCTTGTATGAGGTTAGTGCTAGGACTGGACATGGGGCCTTGATGGGTGATATTCTTCTATGCACGGGTACTATATCTCGTGCACGTGTATATAGACTGTCCACCTCACTCTGCCATCTCAAATAAGCCAGGAGTGTATCCTGTAAACGTAAATAGTGAATCCAAATAGCATTAGTTAAATAGCATTAGTAAATGAACATTTAAATAGCATTAGTCAATGGACATTTAAATAGCATTAGTAAATGGACATTTAAATAGCATTAGTAAATGAACATTTAAATAGCATTAGTAAATGGACATTTAAATAGCATTAGTAAATGAACATTTAAATAGCATTAGTAAATGGACATTTAAATAGCATTAGTAAATGAACATTTAAATAGCATTAGTAAATGAACATTTAAATAACATTAGTAAATGAACATTTAAATAGCATTAGTAAATGAACATTTAAATAGCATTAGTAAATGAACATTTAAATAGCATTAGTAAATGAACATTTAAATAGCATTAGTAAATGAACATTTAAATAGCATTAGTAAATGAACATTTAAATAGCATTAGTAAATGAAACATTACAATAATTATATGTTTATAACATAGTAAATGAAACATTATAATATATGTTTATGACATAGTAAGTAAACATTACAATATATGTTTATAACATAGTAAATGAAACATTACAATATATGTTTATAACATAGTAAGTAAACATTACAATATATGTTTATAACATAGTAAGTAAACATTACAATATATGTTTATAGCATAGAAAATGAAACATTACAATATATGTTTATAACATAGTAAGTAAACATTACAATATATGTTTATAACATAATAAATGAAACATTATAATATATGTTTATAATATAGTAAGTAAACATTACAATATATGTTTATAATATAATAAATGAAACATTACAATATATGTTTATAACATAATAAATGAAACATTATAATATATGTTTATAATATAGTAAGTAAACATTACAATATATGTTTATAACATAGTAAATGAAACATTATAATATATGTTTATAACATAGTAAATGAAACATTATAATATATGTTTATAACATAGTAAGTAAACATTACAATATATGTTTATAACATAGTAAGTAAACATTACAATATATGTTTATAGCATAGTAAATGAAACATTACAATATATGTTTATAACATAGTAAGTAAACATTACAATATATGTTTATAACATAATAAATGAAACATTATAATATATGTTTATAACATAATAAATGAAACATTATAATATATGTTTATAACATAGTAAGTAAACATTACAATATATGTTTATAACATAATAAATGAAACATTATAATATATGTTTATAACATAGTAAGTAAACATTACAATATATGTTTATAATATAATAAATGAAACATTACAATATATGTTTATAGCATAGTAAATGCAACATTATAATATATGTTTATAACATAGTAAGTAAATATTATAACATATGTTTATAACATAGTTTATAACATAGTAAATGAAACATTACAATACCACACTGTACCATCTCGTTATTCACATCCCGGTTCCCCATCTCACGTGCCACATCCTCCCCATTCACCATCTCACGTGCCACATCCTCCCCATTCACCATCTAACATGCCACACCCTCCCCATTCACCATCTCACGTGCCACATCCTCCCCATTCACCATCTAACGTGCCACATCCTCCCCATTCACCATCTAACGTGCCACATCCTCCCCATTCACCATCTAACGTGCCACATCCTCCCCATTCACCATCTCACGTGCCACATCCTCCCCATTCACCATCTAACGTGCCACATCCTCCCCATTCACCCTCTCACGTGTCACATCCTCTCCATTCACCCTATCACGTGCCACATCCTCCCATTCACCATCTCACGTGCCACATCCTCCCCATTCACCATCTCACGTGTCATATCCTCCCCATTCACCCTCTCACGTGTCACATCCTCCCATTCCACCCTCTCACGTGTCACATCCTCCCCATTCACCCTCTCACGTGTCACATCCTCCCCATTACCCTCTCACGTGCCACATCCTCCCCATTCACCATCTCACGTGCCACATCCTCTCTCCATTCACCATCTAACGTGCCACATCCTCCATTCACCATCTCACGTGCCACATCCTCTCCATTCACCATCTAACGTGCCACATCCTCCCATTCACCATCTCACGTGTCACATCCTCCCCATTCACCATCTCACGTGTCACATCCTCCCCATTCACCATCTCACGTGTCACATCCTCCCCATTCACCATCTCACGTGTCACATCCTCCCCATTCACCATCTCACGTGCCACATCCTCCCCATTCACCATCTCACGTGCCACATCCTCCCCATTCACCATCTAACGTGCCACATCCTCCCCATTCACCTCCTCACCAGTCACATCCTCCAAATTCACCATCTCACGAGTCACTACCTCCCCATTCACTATCTCACGAGTCACTACCTCCCCATTCACTATCTCACGAGTCACTACCTCCCCATTCACTATCTCACGTGCCACATCCTCCCCATTCACCATCTCACGAGTCACTACCTCCCCATTCACTATCTCACGAGTCACATCCTCCCCATTCACCATCTCACGTGCCACATCCTCCCCATTCACCATCTAACGTGCCACATCCTCCCCATTCACCATCTAACGTGCCACATCCTCCCCATTCACCATCTAACGTGCCACATCCTCCCCATCTCACCATCTAACGTGCCACATCCTCCCCATTCACCATCTAACGTGCCACATCCTCCCCTTCACCATCTAACGTGCCACGTCCTCCCCATTCACCATCTCACGTGTCACATCCTCCCCATTCACCTTCTAACGTGCCACATCCTCCCCATTCACTATATCACGAGTCACATCCTCCCCACTCACCATATCACGTGCCACATCCTCCCCATTCACCATCTCACCAGTCACATCCTCCCCATTCACCATATCACGTGCCACATCCTCCCCATTCACCATCTAACGAGCCACATCCTCCCCATTCACCATCTCACGAGCCACATCCTTTCCATTATCCATCTCACTATTCACTTCCTCACCATAAATGCTCTCATCTCACTATTCACCTCCTCACCATTCAATCTCTCCGTCGCACACACTTCTACTTCCCACTCTTCTATCACTGTTTCACCTCTCATTTCTCCTCACTCTCTCTTCTCCCTTTCATACTTTAGTCACTTCTTCCAGTTTCCTATAGCTCCCATCATACCATCATCCATTCACAACTACCACGTTCTACGTCCAATACTATACAATCGTCACACGGGCATATCATTTAATAAGGCTGATGAGCATCAAACCACAAACGAACATGTGTGTCGCTAATACTTCTGTTTGTGAATTATCCATGTGTATACAAGACACGTGATTACCTTCATTTCTTTGTTGATGCTTGCTAAATGTGTACGATCTCCATCCAAGTTCTTCCGTGAGAACGTCTTGTGCATGTTAGACATGGTGTTATCCATCCAGTAATCTACCTCATCGACGTCATGGAAGAACTATAATAGAAATGGAAACTGAGTCTTGTGTCACTCTACTCCAGTAATACACCTGTTAAATTTGACACCTGCTAAATTTCGTGGAAGAACTACTAATGAAATGGAAACAGATTATTGTGTACCTATGGTCCAGTAATGCTAAACCTCGTGGAAGAACTACACAAGGGAATGGAAACGGATTCTTGTGTAACTATGGTCCAGTAATATACCCTGCTAAATATCGTGGAAGACCTACACACGGACATGAAAACGGATTCTTGTGTAACTATGGTCCAAATATTATACCCTGCTAAATATCGTGGAAGAACTACACACGGACATGAAAACGGATTCGTGTGTATCTATGGTCCAGTAATAGTCATGCTAAATATCGTGGAAGAACTACACATGGGAATGGAAACGGATTCTTGTGTAATTATCGTCCAGTAATATACCCTGCTAAATATCGTGGAAGAACTACACAAGGAAATGGAAACGGATTATTGTGTAACTATGGTCCAGTAATCTACCCTGCTACGCCTCGTGGAAGAACTACACAAGGAAATGGACACGGATTATTGTGTAACTATGGTCCAATAATATACCCTGCTACGCCTCGTGGAAGAACTACACAAGGAAATGGACACGGATTATTGTGTAACTATGGTCCAGTAATATACCCTGCTACGCCTCGTGGAAGAACTACACAAGGAAATGGACACGGATTATTGTGTAACTATGGTCCAGTAATATACCTGCTACGCCTCGTGGAAGAACTACACAAGGAAATGGACACGGATTATTGTGTAACTATGGTCCAGTAATATACCCTGCTACGCCTCGTGGAAGAACTACACAAGGAAATGGACACGGATTATTGTGTAACTATGGTCCAATAATATACCCTGCTACGCCTCGTGGAAGAACTACACAAGGAAATGGACACGGATTATTGTGTAACTATGGTCCAGTAATATACCCTGCTACGCCTCGTGGAAGAACTACACAAGGAAATGGACACGGATTATTGTGTAACTATGGTCCAGTAATATACCCTGCTACGCCTCGTGGAAGAACTACACAAGGAAATGGACACGGATTATTGTGTAACTATGGTCCAGTAATATACCCTGCTACGCCTCGTGGAAGAACTACACAAGGAAATGGACACGGATTATTGTGTAACTATGGTCCAGTAATATACCCTGCTACGCCTCGTGGAAGAACTAC
>CM026389.1:11939227-11997929 GCA_014843695.1 Archivesica marissinica | reverse complement strand
ATCTAACGTGCCACGTCCTCCCCATTCACCATCTCACGTGTCACATCCTCCCCATTCACCTTCTAACGTGCCACATCCTCCCCATTCACTATATCACGAGTCACATCCTCCCCACTCACCATATCACGTGCCACATCCTCCCCATTCACCATCTCACCAGTCACATCCTCCCCATTCACCATATCACGTGCCACATCCTCCCCATTCACCATCTAACGAGCCACATCCTCCCCATTCACCATCTCACGAGCCACATCCTTTCCATTATCCATCTCACTATTCACTTCCTCACCATAAATGCTCTCATCTCACTATTCACCTCCTCACCATTCAATCTCTCCGTCGCACACACTTCTACTTCCCACTCTTCTATCACTGTTTCACCTCTCATTTCTCCTCACTCTCTCTTCTCCCTTTCATACTTTAGTCACTTCTTCCAGTTTCCTATAGCTCCCATCATACCATCATCCATTCACAACTACCACGTTCTACGTCCAATACTATACAATCGTCACACGGGCATATCATTTAATAAGGCTGATGAGCATCAAACCACAAACGAACATGTGTGTCGCTAATACTTCTGTTTGTGAATTATCCATGTGTATACAAGACACGTGATTACCTTCATTTCTTTGTTGATGCTTGCTAAATGTGTACGATCTCCATCCAAGTTCTTCCGTGAGAACGTCTTGTGCATGTTAGACATGGTGTTATCCATCCAGTAATCTACCTCATCGACGTCATGGAAGAACTATAATAGAAATGGAAACTGAGTCTTGTGTCACTCTACTCCAGTAATACACCTGTTAAATTTGACACCTGCTAAATTTCGTGGAAGAACTACTAATGAAATGGAAACAGATTATTGTGTACCTATGGTCCAGTAATGCTAAACCTCGTGGAAGAACTACACAAGGGAATGGAAACGGATTCTTGTGTAACTATGGTCCAGTAATATACCCTGCTAAATATCGTGGAAGACCTACACACGGACATGAAAACGGATTCTTGTGTAACTATGGTCCAAATATTATACCCTGCTAAATATCGTGGAAGAACTACACACGGACATGAAAACGGATTCGTGTGTATCTATGGTCCAGTAATAGTCATGCTAAATATCGTGGAAGAACTACACAAGGGAATGGAAACGGATTCTTGTGTAATTATGGTCCAGTAATATACCCTGCTAAATATCGTGGAAGAACTACACAAGGAAATGGAAACGGATTATTGTGTAACTATGGTCCAGTAATCTACCCTGCTACGCCTCGTGGAAGAACTACACAAGGAAATGGACACGGATTATTGTGTAACTATGGTCCAAGTAATATACCCTGCTACGCCTCGTGGAAGAACTACACAAGGAAATGGACACGGATTATTGTGTAACTATGGTCCAGTAATATACCCTGCTACGCCTCGTGGAAGAGATACACCACGGAAAGTGACCACGGATTATGTGGTAACTATGGTCCAGATAAATATACCACTGCTACGCCTCGTGGAAGAACTACACAAGGAAATGGACACGGATTATTGTGTAAACTTATGGTCCAGTAATATACCCTGCTACGCCTCGTGGAAGAACTACACAAGGAAATGGACACGGATTATTGTGTAACTATGGTCCAGTAATATACCCTGCTACGCCTCGTGGAAGAACTACACAAGGAAATGGACACGGATTATTGTGTAACTATGGTCCAGTAATATACCCTGCTACGCCTCGTGGAAGAACTACACAAGGAAATGGACACGGATTATTGTGTAACTATGGTCCAATAATATACCCTGCTACGCCTCGTGGAAGAACTACACAAGGAAATGGACACGGATTATTGTGTAACTATGGTCCAGTAATATACCCTGCTACGCCTCGTGGAAGAACTACACAAGGAAATGGACACGGATTATTGTGTAACTATGGTCCAGTAATATACCCTGCTACGCCTCGTGGAAGAACTACATGGGCTCTAAGGAGGATTAGTTCCGAACTAATCAGGCCACCCTCTATAAATAGATAAATCTGAAAACAGATTATTCTGTAACCATTGTCCAGTAATATGCTGAACCTCGTTAAAACACTTCACAAGGGAATGGACACTGATTCCGGTGTAACCACCATGGAGTGTTTGTTTCAGACAATAGCTGGCCTCGTGGAATACAACAAAATTGTTGTGGAAAGATAGTACAAAATAAATTGCAATTCAGTCTTGGGTAAGAAAATGTGGGATTCAAAGTAGGTCATGCGTAGTTGAAACACTTCAGAATGAAAAGCAATCTTGCCCTGAGGTTATAAAACTGTTCTCAGATCTCAAACTCAAGTTCAAGTGATCTGATATGTTGATTCTGGGTGTTACTGTCAGCTGAACCAATCAGGCGATTGCGACTGAGTTTTGAGATTGGAGAACAGTTTTATAACCTCCAGGCTTTGATTCAATCTTGGGTACCATAATTTGTGATTCCCAATAAAGTGTATTCTTTACCGCATAATAACAAAATACAGTTGGATATAAACAGCAAAATAAACCCATGTACACGCATGTACACGCATGTACACGCATAAATCACTTAACAGGAATGTTCAGAAACACAGATAGGATTAATTACACCAGCCAGGGGTATTCATAAACAGAACAATACGTGTCAGAACCAGCAAGAATACATGAAACTGGACCTTATTTGAACCGGGCAGTATATTACAACTGGAGTGATATTCGAAGGCGATCTGTTGTTCTGTTTGTTCATAGAGCAACGGTCAGTAAAAATGCATTCACCACAACACTTCAGGTAAATGGTGGAACAAAAAGCTCAGAGAGTAAGCTAACACCTAGGGTATTCCAGTATTATTCAGATCAGTTTTACCAACTTAACAACATTAGTTTCCTCGCTCTCGAGATCTCCTTCCTAGCGGAATGCATCGCCGTGGGGGAAGAGAGAAAAAACAATGTGGTGGCTTGTCTAAGGGCAGACTCGTAACCGCTATAGCTGGGTGCGAACTCCGGGCCTTTCAAACATGACGCAAACGCGCTACCACTGCACTATTACGACTTCCACTGGCTTACTATGAACAATTCCAGTAGTGGAATGTGGCAAGATTATTAACTAATGTACCATAACCCTAGTGTGTATGGAATCTACTAACACAGTTACAGCTGTACAACAAATATCTCCATCCTTGTCATTAAATAACCCCTTAGGAAAAGTACAGTGTTTCCTTAGAAAGAGAGTTCCACGAGTCCCACAAGTCTGTCCGAAACAATCATAATATTCATGAACAGTTTTGAATATCGACACCAGTTATCACTATTTGTTACTATTATGTATTATAACCTCGTGGTATGCTGCAGCATTGGCCAGGTGGACATGGGCACATTGCATCAATTCGTCCATCCATCTCCAAGAGTCCCGCATGCCGATTATACAATTCTGAAGGAACAAAATATCTGTATAAAGCAACAGTACAATGCGAGTGTACATCTACTATTATTACTAGCCTAAGATTTACTACATTGATGTATTTTTAAAAGAATTGACAGTTTCAGGATCATGTAGTATAGCATCGTACAACACGACATTTACATTCTTCCAATAGGCTATAGCTTAGCTTATACACACTTATTTCAGCTCCATTGCGAAAAAAGGTTCTTACAACTTAAATGAATCACTCTCGAGACCTCATTCCTGATGGTACTATGTGGTTAATTGTTTACTAACATTCATAATGTAATATTTCTTTGACAATTATGATTATTCAGACCATCCAGTTCGACTTTATTTCTACTGTTAACTGTCGAAATGAATATTTCTTTTGTGTCGTTATAGCCATGCCTTCGTTACCGAGAGCATCTTGTACGATGTTGATGATCTGTAGTTTTATTTATAGTCACCACCGAGGAGGCATGTGGTCTACTTTTTTATCTAAGAAGTTGATCTGTCCTACGTCGATTGTTGGTCTGGTAGACATCCTGATGTGGCTTCCTCTTCCTATGGTCTAGGGTGACAAATTCTATGAAGTGTTTCTGTCTCTAAACGCTCTCTTTTAGGGCCAACTCCTCCACCAGTTGTCGGCTCAGGCTGGGTTCCTCGTCGCTACTGAATCAGGATAGAAGCCGTATCCCACCGTCTCCATCGAGGATTAGGCTAACACATCCGCCAGATATCCTCCATTGTATTGCTGTCTCGTCACGTAGGGAAGTTACTTTGAGGCTACTCATACTGAGTCACACGGCTTCTTCTGTTCCGACATCGAGGCTGGCATCATTGACCTATTTTACTGATGTGAGCTAGGTCACGACGTGCACGTTGTGGAGGAGAAACATGGGACATCTTGTATTGGTTTAAATTAGTTATATCATTAAATATACATCGCTGGCGCCATGCTTTCTTGGTTGGGTTCACCAGGATCCAATTGTTATATGTAATTTACCTTTGCGGCTGTAGCCATGCTTTCGTTGTTAAGGCCATTTCGTTGCTGTTTATTTCTATTGTTGATTGTCAAGTTTGTCAGGTGGACGGCCTTGTTATCAAACTTTGTACATAAACCCTGAATAAGAACAATGAAATATAGATATAAACAATAGTACCGTCATCGGAAATAAGCGGCTTAAACTTCCTGGGCGTATGCATGTCCTTAATTATAGTAAAGTGTAAACTTGATTTATATTACAACGATTGCGAAGCAAGTTCTAACAACTTATATTAATCACTCTCGTTTGGCGCGGATGAAAGCGTAAATGTGGTCATTCGTGTGGGAGGAAACTGGAGTACCCGAAGAAAACCCACCTGTCCGATCTGGCGACCACCGTACCATCTAACATACTTCCCTCAAATATTTCATTAATTCGATGATACAATGAAGCATACAAATGCCGTCTATTTATTATTAATTAATGCTAAGACTTGAAACAACCGAGGCATAACACAACAAGAGGAATTATAATCAAAACTACACTATACATATGAAAATAAGCGCATAAGCGGATATAGTCTATTAACCTGAATTTGGTCATCTAAGGTCGCTAAGTCATTCATGACTTCAAAACAACTCGTTTTCTTTTCTTCCAATGTCTGGAAATATATCAAAGCAACATGTATTGGTAAAACATATTGTTTTTATATAACGCACTAATGTCGAATCAAACAAAAACCGTAAGACAAGGAATTATACTTAGTACTTATGCCGTCTCCGTAACCCAGTGGTTAAGGCGGCCGCCTACGGAGCCGGAGGTCGAGGGTTCGAATCTCGTCAGGGGTTCGTTCTGATATGGCCGGTTGGTGAGCCGCCAGCTAGTTAAATAATGGCTACCGATTGCCTACCAGCCTGACGTATGGCACACAAGCATAGGATTCTGGGAGTACTGATGTTCATAAAAAATAGGTGTCTCATAAGTCAGAAATGGCTGGCCCTTTAAATAGGGGTGGCACTATAATAAACAAACACTTTACGTTAATAATGGGCTCACGTGATTTACGTGATTCTTAAACTTTTTGAACGTGACACCATTATAATTAACCCCATATTTTACACAGGGGTCCCTCACCGCTGTAGGTTCGAATCCCACTGTGTGTGTTGCATTCTGTCAAGTGAGGAAGCTATCCAGCTGGCTTGCGGTAGGCAGGTAGTACCCGCCCTTGCCTGAAATACTGGTCGGGGTTTTCATCGACCAATACTTGCTGGAGAGTCGCCATATGACCTAAGCTGTTTGGTGCGAAGTTAACCCCCCCCCTCCAAGCATAATAAACAAACTCCCAAGCAAACACACATATTTACGTCAGCGGGTTAGCATAGCCAAACGTTGTTGTTCAGACAATTAATGCTCGGTGACATACACGTTGAAATGTATGCACTCTACATAGACGAGATAGAAATAAAGACACGTTAACAATGACATTGCGATAACAGTGACGAGAATACGCAACAAACATCACTCTCAAAATCGCCTGCAGCAAGATTTGTCCAACAAGGAAACAGAAAATGTCGTGTAAAGGTTATAGATGGGAGAAATGGAGGTCCTAGAATAGCGAGTAGAGGAGGTCCTAGGATAAAGGTGGGATTGGGTTATATGATATAGGGGAGAGGACGACTTAAGATAGATAGTAAAGAGGTCATAGGACAGAGGGAATAGGGGGTCCTAGGAAAGGTAATAAAGGGGTCATAGGACAGAGGGAATATGGGGTCTTAGGATAGAATGAATAAGGGATCCTAAAATAGAGGGGAGCGATGATCCTATGCTAGAAGCGTGTATGCATGCAGTTCAATAACCGTCTACTTATTAAGAGAGGCGCTATGTTTTTTAGCAATATCAGACAGTAAGCCAAAGGCAGTCAATATTACGGGAACTATTGACCGGTCAATATTATCCCGGATGCGAATAGTAAATAATATTGACTTTGGCCTACGGGAATGTCTCATTGAGTAGTCACGTGATAATAAAGTAATATATCTATTAGTGTAATCAGTCAATAACAACACTAACCTGGAGACATAACATCCAACCACTGAATATATATCACTTTCATCATCAATTACAAACATGCACTTCCCATACAGATAAGACAATTACATTTAAAGATAACATAACTATGTGCCGTTAGCGGAAAACAATTTACTACAGAATGTCAAACATTTAGTGTATATGTTTAACACGTGTCACTGTTTTTACATACGCAGATGACAAGAAACAATTTGCATTTAATTACTCTAGAGACAGGTTAGGCGGTCAAATTATGCATACATATAATGTAGACCATGTCATGTAGGTCTAGTGACAGGCTACGGGTTCAAATGTCGAAACGTTCTCTTGGAAGGTGGACATCATGGTGTGTGATATTAGGTTGCCCCACATACTTGTAGGTACTGTTTCCTTTCTTATGTGTGTCAATATATTGAAGATACATTGTAAACTGTCAGCTATATAGCTAGTATTGCTCTGGGAGTCCCTACACGATTAAGAGCTTCGTGTGTGTGTTTTACGTTTACTTATCGTCACTACTGGTTACCCATATGAGCGTCGCCACCTGAAGAAATTAGTCATTTTAGATTTTTTTGGAGGAGAGTGCAATGATACAGACAGAGACCCATTCCAGAGTCTCCTCTGGTTCTTTTACGTGCACGGTGTAAAGCACCGACACGATACCTTGGTTTAATGTCCCATGTGAACGACTGTTACTTTTACTCGGTCAGATGGGGGATCGAACCTGTGATCCGTGGATTACCAGGACTACAGATCCGTATGTTAAGAGCTTCGATCACAGAGTATTAATTTATATAGTTGTCATAGGCTACTTTGTACTGTATTAATTGCAAGCGTGGTCGGATATATCCCATATTAGTATAATACATTAAATGACCCCATGTCACTATAAGTCACCTCTCACTTAATGTGTTAACTGTGGTAGATACTACTGATGTTGTGATAACATATTTGTTAAGATCCCAGGCTACATACCCCGACCATTAACACATTGAGGAATTGTTACATCAGCTATCTATGTCTGCACATATTTGTGTGATGAGAATATATTGAGAACATTTATTTGTTATTTAGTTATGTTTGTATAAGTGGCTCGTGCTTATTTGTCCTATACATACATTGTGTACAATTGTAAACATTGCTCTTGTTAATATAACTACTTTATGGTGACTTATTGGCCCAATGGGCAGGGTGCTACTTTGTAATTTGTAAATTTATGTCAACATGTTTATATCTCTAAATGCCCATGTCACACTAATATACTAGATATATAATAATCGTAACGGCTCCAGTGGGACTCGAACTCCGGGCCTACTAAGACATTTATACTAGTTTAAACCATATTTTATTTCAATGAATATACATAGTATAATTATCACAATAAGAAAATACATGTAGGATTGAGGAGAAAGCAACTTGCTTATATGGCTACCTCTTTCCTAACATTTATACTAGAGGACATAGAAAACGCACACTTGGGATAAGTGTGTTTTACATGAACAACAATAACTATATATATAGATAGTTCTAACATGTTGGAATAGTTTTACTTCTTCAGTTTGTGTTTTGTAATATACATGTGATAGATCTTTGATAGAATCCTTCGTATTTCGTGTTCATGTAATAATAATCATATAATGTAGGTATGTCCTCTAGTATAAATTATTTACTTACTTACTGACCTACTTACTTACTTACTGACTTACTTGTCAAAGTTGTTAAATACTAGTATCCTCTACAGTATGTTACTGAATGTGGCATTTCCTTACTTGAATACAACAGATGAATGAAAGCCTTCTCTACAGTATGTTACTGAATGTGGCATTTCCTTACTTGAATACAACAGATGAATGAAAGCCTTCTCTACAGTATGTTACTGAATGTGGCATATCTTTACTTGAATACAACAGATGAAAGAAAGCCTTCTCTACAGTATGTTACTGAATGTGGCATTTCCTTACTTGAATACAACAGATGAAAGAAAGCCTTCTCTACAGTATGTTACTGAATGTGGCATTTCCTTACTTGAATACAACAGATGAAGGAAAACCTTCTCTACAGTATATTACTGAATGTGGCATTTCTTTACTTGAATACAACAGGTGAAGGAAAGCCGTCCTCATATACTGAAGTCTGTACCACTTAGCTGTTCATAATCATGATACATCATTTAACGGCTGTGAATGTGGGAGGGGCTACACTTGTGGCACACTATCTGCTGTGTGTATCTTGTCTATTGAAGTGGAAATAAACGTATAAACGTGTTTATGGTTTAATATACGTACACGTTGATGGTTTCATTGTAGATTGACGTAAATGTTCAAATGAGTTATCTCGCTAAATGTAGTCTTTATTATTATTATTAATATTATTATTAATATTATTAAACTATGATTAAAGGAACGGATGTGTGTTGGTGGGAGGGGGGAGTTCAGTGAGTACAATGTATAATACTGTGCACGTGACACTCGTGCATGCTCGTGCACACACCCGTTTAAAGAACCGTAACTCACAGAGTATTGGTGTATTCGTAATCACGTCTACGTACTTGTTATATGTTATATTTCGGGTTTTACGCCTGCATCAGCACCATTTCGGGCTATATCGCCGGCGGGCAATTTAACTAACAACACCTTTCCTGGGCAGGCTTCAGCGGTTAACCAGTACTTGGGTGCACCAACCTCCGTAAGAAACTGCCAACTTTTTCATATAAATGAGACACGGCCTGAGCGGGGCTCGAACCCGTGACCATCAGTGATGATAGGTTACAGTGGTATACAAGTCAGCGACTTTAACCACTCGACCACGGTGGCGGACAACATCTACGTACTTATTTCCCTTTAATGCATATAACATATTGGATAACTTCCTTAAAGCTGGGTGTAGACTGGATATAATGCCGTGTCAGTGAGCAGTGTAATATTGTAGCTAATTACCTGAACTGTTTGATATGTAGCGAATAGTGAATGTAGCTCATCCTCCGTCAATGTCTGGAAAATATATCAAATATTCAATATACTAGAATACAAGTATGGAAAGATATTATACGTACACTCCAATATAATACAACTGTCACGATTTATTAGTTGCGTGTATGTTTGTGTTGGGGTTTAAAGTCGCGCCAACAGCTTAGGTCATGCGGCGACTCTCCCGCTATTTTTGATGGAGGAAGACACGGACTCCCCTTAGTGTAGTATTGCAGGCACGGACATTTACCATGGTAGAACCACCGACCTACCACAATGCAGTTGTCTGATTAGCGCAGTGGTTAGCACGTTACTTTCTCACCAATGCAATCCAGGTTCGATCATCTGGCCGGAAAGTATGTGAGATGCATGGTACGGTGGTCGCCAGATCAGACAGGTGTATTTTCTCCGGGTACTCCGGTTTCCTCCCACACACGTACCTACATATATGCTTCCATCCGCGCCAAGGAGAGTGATTACTATCAGTTGTTAAAGCTTGATTCGCAATCGTTGTAAACTAAATAAAGTTTAGAAGGAACGTCCGTACTGAGGTCGCTATTAGATCCCGTTCTGGTCAAAGCGGAAACGCAAAACAAACATGGCGGCCTGGCGTTCAATGAAGTTTGTTTGCGTTAATATCAAGTCCTACACAAGGAGCAATGAGCCCTCACGCCTCACGTACTCAGCGATTGCATAGCGATTTATGTGTTCTCTATCATGATATGAACGCCATGCTAGGATATGTAGGTGTGACGTGTTTGTATGTGTGACATGTTTGTATGTGTGACATGTTTGTATGTATAACATGCTTGTATGGTGTGGTGTGGTGTGGTGTGGTGTGGTGTGGTGTGTGGTGTGGTGTGGTGTGGTTTGGTGTGGTGCCGTGCCGTGCGTATGTATGGTATGGTGTGTGCGTGTGCGTGTGCGTGTGTGTGTGGGGGGGGGTATGTGTGTGTGTGTGCGTACGTGCGTGTGTACGTGCGTGTATGCGTGCGATTGTGTCTGTATGACGTGTCCGTGATCAGTATAATTCCTCATTGCAGTCTCTCTACTATCAATACATCAGTAACATTGACGTTCAAACTTGTGCGTGTGCAAATACTATCTGAAATCTGAAGGTATGTGCCGTGCAATGTAAACAGTCGATTGCTTGTAATCCCGTGTTTGTTCGAGTTTATGAACGTCTGCCCGACCGAAGGCACTGTAAGATTGCGCCCGAAGGTCACTGCTTGACACCGACGTGTGCACATCACGTCTTAAATTGTGCAACCAATGTTATCATGTACATCTCCGCCCGTCATTTACGCTTAGCATGAAAGAAAACAATGGATTGGTATTGTCGTTTTTAAACGAGCATACGCGGACAACTTAAAATACTTGTTTATTTGTCTGAATGGAGATTAAACGCATTTATTATATACAAACTTATCATAGCGCCAACATTAGCAAACAGTCATGTACAAGCTTATTGAAGAAGTTCGATATTATATATATAATTATTTCTCAACGCCCAACAACTCATTTGAGGGCAGATCTTAACTGTTGCTTAAAAATGTAAACAAAATATTATTGAAATATGGACAAGCTCATTTACCAACTAATATATTATATTATTATTATTATTGTAACAGTCATATTTCAGTTCAAAACACCAACTTGCAGTGTATTTATGCAAGCCAGCTTAGTCATATTTCAGTTCAAAACACGAACTTGCAGTGTATTTATGCAAGCCAGCTTAGTCATATTTCAGTTCAAAACACGAACTTGCAGTGTATTTATGCAAGCCAGCTTAGTCATATTTCAGTTCAAAACACGAACTTGCAGTGTATTCATGCAAGCCAGCTTAGTCATATTTCAGTTCAAAACACGAACTAGCAGTGTATATATGCAAGCCAGCTTAGTCATATTTCAGTTCAAAACACGAACTAGCAGTGTATTTATGCAAGCCAGCTTAGTCATATTTCAGTTAAAAACACCAACTTGCAGTGTATTTATGCAAGCCAGCTTAGTCATATTTCAGTTCAAAACACGAACTAGCAGTGTATTTATGCAAGCCAGCTTAGTCATATTTCAGTTCAAAACACGAACTAGCAGTGTATTTATGCAAGCCAGCTTAGTCATATTTCAGTTCAAAACACGAACTAGCAGTGTATTTATGCAAGCCAGCTTAGTCATATTTCAGTTCAAAACACGAACTAGCAGTGTATTTATGCAAGCCAGCTTAGTCATATTTCAGTTCAAAACACGAACTAGCAGTGTATTTATGCAAGCCAGCTTAGTCATATTTCAGTTCAAAACACGAACTAGCAGTGTATTTATGCAAGCCAGCTTAGTCATATTTCAGTTCAAAACACGAACTAGCAGTGTATTTATGCAAGCCAGCTTAGTCATATTTCAGTTCAAAACACGAACTAGCAGTGTATTTATGCAAGCCAGCTTAGTCATATTTCAGTTCAAAACACGAACTAGCAGTGTATTTATGCAAGCCAGCTTAGTCATATTTCAGTTCAAAACACGAACTAGCAGTGTATTTATGCAAGCCAGCTTAGTCATATTTCAGTTCAAAACACGAACTAGCAGTGTATTTATGCAAGCCAGCTTAGTCATATTTCAGTTCAAAACACGAACTAGCAGTGTATTTATGCAAGCCAGCTTAGTCATATTTCAGTTCAAAACACGAACTAGCAGTGTATTTATGCAAGCCAGCTTAGTCATATTCATGCAGTGTATTTATGCAAGCCAGCTTAGTCATATTTCAGTTCAAAACACGAACTAACAGTGTATTTATGCAAGCCAGCTTAGTCATATTTCAGTTCAAAACACGAACTTGCAGTGTATTTATGCAAGCCAGCTTAGTCATATTTCAGTTCAAAACACGAACTTGCAGTGTATTTATGCAAGCCAGCTTAGTCATATTTCAGTTCAAAACACGAACTAGCAGTGTATTTATGCAAGCCAGCTTAGTCATATTTCAGTTCAAAACACGAACTAGCAGTGTATTTATGCAAGCCAGGTTAGTCATATTTCAGTTCAAAACACGAACTAGCAGTGTATTTATGCAAGCCAGCTTAGTCATATTTCAGTTCAAAACACGAACTTGCAGTGTATTTATGCAAGCCAGTTTAGTCATATTTCAGTTCAAAACACGAACTTGCAGTGTATTTATGCAAGCCAGCTTAGTCATATTTCAGTTCAAAACACGAACTTGCAGTGCATTTATGCAAGCCAGCTTAGTAATGCATGCTAAACGTGATTACGCTCATTAATATGTTTTCTATAAACTTTTATATGAAAATATCATACATGTAATTAAACGAGTTATTTCCCTTTGACAGTTCGTTCACTGACAAGTGGAGCATACCTGAGTGAATAGTGTACTTCACTGGTCAGTTAGTGTTCAGTTGCCGTCGGTTTTGGACGTTTGTTCAGGATTTAAACACCCTCCCAGCCAACCCATTATGTATAATATATATAATATAAACTAAGCTTTTCTATGCCACTCCAAAACTGTACGCTTTCCTATGCCACTCTAAACTGTACGCTTTCCTATGCCACTCGAAACTGTACGCTTTCCTATGCCACTCTAAACTGTACGCTTTCCTATGTCACTATAAACTGTAAGCTTTCCTATGTCACTATAAACTGTAAGCTTTCCTATGCCACTCCAAAACTGTACGCTTTCCTATGCCACTCTAAACTGTAAGCTTTCCTATGCCACTCTAATCTGTACGATTTCCTATGTCACTATAAACTGTACGCTTTCCTATGTCACTATAAACTGTACGCTTTCCTATGTCACTATAAACTGTACGCTTTCCTATGTCACTATAAACTGTACGCTTTCCTATGTCACTATAAACTGTACGCTTTCCTATGTCACTATAAAATGTACGCTTTCCTATGTCACTATAAAATGTACGCTTTCCTATGTCACTATAAACTGTACGCTTTCCTATGTCACTATAAACTGTACGCTTTCCTATGTCACTATAAACTGTACGCTTTCCTATGTCACTCTAAACTGTACGCTTTCCTATGTCACTATAAACTGTACGCTTTCCTATGTCACTCTAAACTGTACGCTTTCCTATGTCACTATAAACTGTACGCTTTCCTATGTCACTATAAACTGTACGCTTTCCTATGTCACTATAAAATGTACGCTTTCCTATGTCACTATAAAATGTACCCTTTCGTATGTCACTATAAAATGTACCCTTTCGTATGCCACCCTAAAATGTAAGCTTTCCTATGCCACCCTAAAATAGAAAATAAAATTTAAAAAAGGAAAATATGCATACCTGTTTGATTTTAAGCTTTTCTATGTGTTTATTGTATTCCTGAAGTTGTTTTCTATGTTGTGAATGCCTTTCCATACATTCAGTTACTGATTGTCTGTTGCTGCCGAAATTCGACTGCTCCATCACGCCCTAAAGTAGTAATGTCGTGCATCTCATAAGTTTAAACAATAATATTATTTATTTCTATCAATAAACCTAGTCAAGCATTTATAATATGCACATACATGTGCACATATATGTAGGATTGAGGAGAAAGCAACTTGTTTGGATTTGGTTGCAGATATTCAATTGAACTAAAGTGGGTTTGTGTAGTTTATTTTCAAGATTCATTATATTTTATTTGGTATAAACCTACATTATGGCAATGCAAATGTACATTTTATACCGACAACGTGTGTGTTTTACGCTTATTTGTCGTCGCTACTAGTTGCCTATATGAGCGACGCCTCCTGAAGAAATAGGTCATTTTAGATTGTTGGAGGATAGTGCAATGATACAAACAGAGACACATTCCAGAGTCTCCTCTGGTTATTTTACGTGCACGGTGTAAAGCACCGACACGAGACCTCGGCTTAAAGTCCCATGTGAAAGAATGTTAATTGTGTTAGGGTCAGACATGGGATCGAACCTGCGATCCCTGGATTACCAGCCCAGCGTGTGACCACTGGACTACATATCCGTCTGTATATACTGACAACATACAAACTGTGCCATTTTATCTTGATCGTTACTCGGGTATTACTATCATGAGTGAAGAAAATAATCCTTCACAAATTGCACTAATTTACCCAATATTTCGCACATTTTGATACCAAATTTGCCTTTATTTTTTTTATAATAGGAAATGCATTTAAGGCAAGTGTAACACGCTGGGCTGGTAATCCAGGGATCGCAGGTTCGATCCCCCGACTGACCCTAATAATATTAACAGACTTTCAGATGGGACGTTAACCCGAGGTCTCGTGTCGATGCTTTATACCGTGCACGTAAAAGAACCAGAGGAGACTCTGGAATGGGTCTCTGTCTGTATCATTGCACGCTCCTCCAACAAATCTAAAATGACTAATCTCTTCAGGTGGCGTAGCTCATATGGGCAACCAGTAGCGACGATACATAAACGTACAACACACACGAAGCTTTTAATCGTGTAAGGACTCCCAGAGCAATACTAGCTATATAGCTGACAGTTTACAATGTATCTTCAATATATTGACACACATAAGAAAGGAAACAGTACCTACAAGTATGTGGGGCAACCTAATATCACACACACAGGTTAAACCGAGGTCTCGTGTCGGTGCTTTACACCGTGCACGTAAAAGAACCAGAGGAGACTCTGGAATGGGTCTCTGTCTGTATCAGTGTACTATCCTCCAAAATCTAAAATGACTAATATCTTCAGGAGGCGTCGCTCATATGGGCAACCGGCAGCGACGATAAATAAACGTAAAACACACACACACACACTCCTAAGATGCATAGTTTCTTTTTGGTGTCAGAATATGTCCATTAAAAACTATTGGTGACCGCCATGACAACATTCGACTGGTCGTACGACAACATTCGACACGTCGTACGACAACATTCGACTGGTCGTACGACAACATTCCACTGGTCGTACGACAACATTCCACTGGTCGTACGACAACATTCGACTGGTCGTACGACAACATTCCACTGGTCGTACGACAACATTCCACTGGTCGTACGACAACATTCCACTAGTCGTACGCTAATAGCGTAACTGAAAGGGAAGCTCAACTGATCCATCAAACAAGGGTCGTACCTTCTGGTCCAGGAGCCAGTCCAAACACGTCTGTACCTCTGTATCGGCCATCCTCTTCTGCAAATATACAATGAGACAATTACACGTATGTACAAGAGTTAAATATTCTTCCTAGCACATTGTATACCAAACACGTTGGCCGTTTCCGGGGGAGCTAACGCTAACCAATATTCGTTGACAATCATGTTAGGGCTCGGGCTTAGCTATTACAGTAGGGGTTATAATAATAATAATAATAATAAAGACTATATTTAACGAGATAACTCATTTGAACAAGTAAGTAAATCTATCATGAGGCCCTCAAGAAGGGGTTAGATTTAGGGATTTAGCGTTTAAAAGCAAATATCACACCTGCATGAACACTTTAATATTGATACGGTGTGGCCTACCTACATATACTGGCTATATAGATTAGTTAGATATATATACTCATTATATGTATTTGGCAATAAACATTATATTATGTTTTATGCTTTAATAAACGATTGATATAGTTTAGCAGCGACCGATCGTTTTACGCTACATGGTTACCACTGTCCCCTTATTCTCGGGAGCTTGAACTTGTGTTCATTAAATGGTACCAAAAGCATTGTACTTCTATTCCAGAAAACCCATTTCTATACAAAGATATAGTTTAGATTTTAATTATTTTACAACGATTGCGAAACAAGTTCAAACAACTTATATTAATCACTTTCGTTGTCGTGGATGAAAGCGTATACAAAATATGTTGTCATTCGTGTGGGAGGAAACCGGAGTACCCGGAGAAAACCGACATGTCCGATCTGGTGACCACCGTACCATCTCACATTCTTCCTGTTCCGAAGATCCAACCCGGGTTGCATTGGTGAGAAGCGAGTGCGCTAACCACTGCCCTAATCTGGCAGCCAATACATATATATTGTATTTATATAGAGGACATAGATGGGTGGGGTAGAGCTCTGAGGCTATTGACAGCACCCTATGGGTGGATAAGGTGTCAAGCTCCTGTGGTTCCGTATTATGTTCATTTAAATATATGCATAATGATTTACATTGCAGTTATTTCCTACTTGCTATCACCTGGAAGTGATCAATTACAGGTTTGATGAGTCAGGAATTAAATAGCTCTATATTGTATAGGGATATGAATATGAATATTAATTTTATTATCACTAACCAAATAAATCAATACATTACATTTCATGTCCATACAATTCCGTACAGTGTACACCCCCAATCACAGGATACGAACCAGACATCATTATGAATAGAGTTGACTAGAGTGTGTTATTCCACGTGCGTTCCTGTGAGTACTTAGCCGCCGTTCCAATCTATTAATTTCTCACTTTTTTTACTTCTGGCAATACGACATATTATCTCAACTCAAAACTCAACTCAACTTTAATTGTCAACTCGGCAACATACAATTCGGAACCAGGGCCGTAGCCACACTAATGCACCACCGCGGCAGCTGCCTCCGTTAAAATTTCCGAAGCCAAAAAAAAAATATTAAATAAATAAAATGCAAAAAATATCACTTTGCTGTATAACATGTTGACTGCTAGAGAGTTGAAAGGTCAGTACATAATTATATCTAAACTCATTAATTCAGAAAACCTAGGAACTCGCTTCTAAACCCCAACAATTTAAGGGGGAACATATCCCCGAACCCCCTAGATAGCCTCGGTTGAAATTTGCCTCTGGCTACGCTACTGATGCCATTTACCTAAAACAATAAAACCTAATGCATGCAAAGATGGCTGACGGATGTGTAGTCCAGTGGTAACACGCTGGACTGGTAATCCAGGGATCGTAGGTTCGATCCCCCGTCTGACCATAATAAAATTAACAGTCTTTCAGATGGGACGTAAACCGAGGTCTCGTGTCGGTGCTTTACACCGTGCACGTAAAAGAACCAGAGGAGACTCTGGAATGGGTTTCTATCTGTATCATTGCACTATCCTCCAAAACTCTAAAATGACTAATCTCTTCAGGAGGCGTCGCTCATATGGGCAACCGGTAGCGACGATAAATAAAAGTAAAACCACCATCAATATGGCCCAAGTAATATCAATATGGCCCAAGTAATATCAATATGGCCCAAGTAACATCAATATGGCCCAAGTAATATCAATATGGCCCAAGTAATATCAATATGGCCCAAGTAATATCAATATGGCCCAAGTAATATCAATATGGCCCAAGTAATGGCATCGGTGTTAACACTATATTGTATATGGCTGACAAGGGAACATATATCAACGCCTGTTCCCACGCTAGCGAGTACTATGCCATACATGTTGACAGTTAATTGAGTGTCTACACACAAAGTCTTATAAATAGACAAAAGCAGATAGTTGTTTTTCAAGATATCCGAATTTTCAAATGATAACAATTCTATTAATGTGGGGATATTTTATAAGTACATGTATTTATTGTCTTACTATATCAACACAGATGTCCAGTGTAAAAACTGTATGTGTTGCTCTGCTCTAAAGATGGTAGTCACTTGTGCTTATTTATCGTCGGTGGAGAGGAGGGGGGTGGGGCAGTAGGGGCGGGGGGAAATATAGACTTCGCCATTCACTGTTATTGATGGGGGATTTTTAAAAATCAATTCATTGTGGGTGGCATTGAATATAAAGTAGAATTGTGAGCAGAGGGAGTTTAGGGGTCCAAGAATATCTATGTTATAATAGGAGGCCTGGACAATTGGTCAATGTTAGTGGGTGGGGGACATTGTTTTGAATCATTAGCAAAATTCATCGATACATAATGCCCAGTCGCTTATATCCCAATACCCATAATATGCAAATATAGCGGTAAATAATGCCCAGTCGCTTATATCCCAATACCCATAATATGCAAATATAGCGGTAAATAATGCCCAGTCGCTTATATCCCAATACCAATAATATGCAAATATAGCGGTAAATAATGCCCAGTCGCTTATATCCCAATACCCATAATATGCAAATATAGCGGTAAATAATGCCCAGTCGCTTATATCCCAATGTCCATAATATGTAAATATAGCGGTAAATAATGCCCAGTCGCTTATATCCCAATACCCATAATATGTAAATATAGCGGTAAATAATGCCCAGTCGTTTATATCCCAATACCCATAATGTGTAAATACAGCGATAAATAATGCCCAGTCGCTTATATCCCAATACCCATAATATGTAAATATAGCGGTAAATAATGCCCAGTCGCTTATATCCCAATACCCATAATATGTAAATATAGCGGTAAATAATGCCCAGTCGCTTATATCCCAATACCCATAATATGCAAATATAGCGATAAATAATGCCCAGTCGCTTATATCCCAATACCCATAATATGCAAATACAGCGGTAAATAATGCCCAGTCGCTTATATCCCAATACCCATAATATGCAAATATAGCGGTAAATAATGCCCAGTCGTTTATATCCCAATACCCATAATTAAATATAGCGGTAAATAATGCCCAGTCGTTTATATCCCAATACCCATAATATGTAAATATAGCGATAAATAATGCCCAGTCGCTTATATCCCATACCCATAATATGCAAATATAGCGATACATAATGCCCAGTCGCTTATATCCCAATACCCATAATATGCAAATACAGCGATAAATAATGCCCAGTCGTTTATATCCCAATACCCATAATATGTAAATATAGCGGTAAATAATGCCCAGTCGTTTATATCCCAATACCCATAATGTGTAAATACAGCGATAAATAATGCCCAGTCGCTTATATCCCAATACCCATAATATGCAAATATAGCGATAAATAATATTGAACGTCAAGCGATATTTAATTATTTCTGGATGTTACACGTGATCGTACACGTGATCGGATCAAATACATTCGCTTGTAGCACAGGTATACTATAAATGACACTGTCTCAAATATCGGTTCTTTCTTTATTAAGTCGTAAAATGTTAATATTGTATAGATGGATACCCTTAGGTAATGAAATTCATTACTGTATACCGAGACATAAATATCTCAATATAGAAAACCATAAAACACACAGATCCTGAGAACAGTTTCATTTACGTTAAAGTTTAGTTATGTACAGTATAGTTTTTTTTTAAACGGAATAATAAAACATTAATTCGTATAAGATTACTTCTCTACAGGTTGCCCATTTGAGTGACTGGCAGTTTACCTAACAACACCTTTCCTGGGCAGGCTCCAGCGGTTAACCAGTACTTGGTGCACCAACCTCCGTAAGAAACTGCCAACTTTTTCATATAAATGAGACACTGTCTTAGCGGGGCTCGAACACGTAACCGTGTATGTATGTATGTAGGTATGTATATATGTATGTTCCTTTAATGTCAAACCCCTCGCGAGGACGTATACATGTTTTCCTGGGCAGGCTTAACCGACCTAAGCGATTAACCAGTACTAAGCAATGTGTATGAGGTGCCTTGCTCAATGACACTGCATACGTGGCCTGACCGAGTATCGAACCCGGGACCGTTCGATTCCAAATCCGACGCTCTACCACTGGACCACGGACGCCACACTAAGTGTCTACAAGTCAGCGACTATAACCATTCGACCGGCGGACTCGTATAGCAATGTATGTCAGCGTTAGCTTTACATACGGATATGTAGTCCAGTGGTGAACGCGTTGGACATGTAATCCAATGATCGCAGGTTCGATCCCCCGTCTGACCCTAATAAAATTAACAGTTTTTCAGATAGAACTTTTCTAAAACCCGAGGGCTCGTGTCGGTGCTTTACACCACCGTGTACGTAAGCGAATCAGAGACGCTTCTGGAATGGGTCTCTAAAAACTTTCAACCGAAGACGTAAAAGAACCAGATGAGACTCTGGAATGGGTCTCTATCTGTATCATTGCACTATCCTCCAAAAATCTAAAATGACTATTCTTGTCAGGAGGCGTCACTCATATGGGCAATCGGTAAAACACACAGCGTTGTAGGATCATATATGTCACGTATCATATTCGTCACACGTGGAACAAATATGATCGTACATGTCACACGATCCACTGCTGTGACAACTGTGATCGAGTTGCATTTTATGTAACGTGAACTCCTATTTGTCACGCTTCATTATTTGTTTGATACGATCATGCATTTCACACACTTTTATAAACAGCATATATCGGAATCTCACAAGTTAGATACGTATTTGTTACAGATGCATGTCTAGTTTATATAGATTTACTTTACCTAGATTGCGAAACAAGTTCTTACTACTTGTATTAATCACCCTCGAGACCTCATTCCTGATGGAATCCATCGCCACGAGGCAGAGAGAAGAGACATGTGGAATTTAGATGCCTTGCCTAAGGGCACACTCGTAACGGCTCACGTGGATGGTAAACAACGGACATGTCGCACCTGAAGTGAACGCTTTACCACATCGCTATCACGACTTCCACACGCTGCGCGTCTTTCACCTCAAAGAGAGCTATATCTTGCGACATACTAGTAGACATAGTTTCCTTCATGTGTGGAGCTTTGTACATGCTAGTTGTGACGTTATTTGTAAATATTCATAAGTTGATTTGTGGGCAGATAACGTATCCTTCATGTGTGGAGCTTTATACATGCTAGTTGTGTCGTTATTTGTAAATATTCATAAGTTGATTTGTGGGCAGATAACGTATCCTTCATGTGTGGAGCTTTATACATGCTAGTTGTGTCGTTATTTGTAAATATTCATAAGTTGATTTGTGGGCAGATATTTAAAACGTATCCATCATGTGAGTTAACTCTGTCACCGCCAATGTCGCATAAAAGCGAATTTGCAAATATGTAGTCCAGTGGTAACACGCTGGACTGGTAATCCAGGGATCGCAGGTTCGATCCCCCGTCTGACCCTAATCAATTGTACAGTCTTTCAGAGGGGACGTTAAACCGAGATCTCGTGTCGGTGCTGTACATCGTGCACGTAAAAGAACCAGAGGAGACTCTGGAATGTTTCTCTGTCTGTATCATTGCACTATCCTCCAACAATCTAAAATGACTAATCTCTTCAGGAGGCGTCGCTAATATGGGTAACCGGTAGCGACGATACATAAACGTAAAACACACACACACGGAAAGAACCCGATCACACAGAACAGAACGTGACGTCTGATCAGGCTGCATGCTGATTGCTCGCCAGACAGTGGAGCTGAAGCACCTGTCCGAATAGCAAACAACATAGATCCTGATCAGACATAACAGAACGTGACGTCTGATCAGGCTGCATGCTGATTGCTCGTCAGACAGTGGAGCTGAAGCACCTGTCCGAATAGCAAACAACATACATCCTATCCTGATCAGACGCGGAGTTACGCCGTGGCTGCTCTGGATCTATGTTGTTTGCACATGCTCTGAATTTATTAGGCGCTGAAATAGTTAACATGTGTGTTCATTAGCTGAATCTGTTAATAAAGAATTAGTGCCAAAACCTGTTTTAATATTTTAAATAGAAGAATATTCTATTTTTGTAAATAATGTAATTGTGTTTAATATGATATATATGCATATGTTGTCTTACTTCCCAATAAATAGTTGATGCTCAGTTCATATATGTTCCGACCGACCATTGTGATATCTGAATCTTTTTCTTTTTCAACGAGTTAATAGTTCTGACTCGCAGGCCGTATTGCTAGTAAGTGATTACTTCCGGCGCACAGAAGGACAATTTACTTGTACTGCATTCATTACCTCCCTTGATGCATATTTATTTACACAATAATCAATAAAATAATAAATAGCGGTTTCCTAAAGCTACGATAAATGTGCATCTGATTGTTATTCACATCGACATTGTTATGATAACATAATTATATTAAAACAATAATTACCAATTTTTACAATCCAAGGTAAGTAATAAATGTTAAATGTTAAATCTCAACAAGGCAAGAAGTCCTCAATGCTCGACCAATTATGCAACACAATATGTTAGAAGAAAGTTTATATAAATGAAATATCTCCGCTTATCACTCACTCCTCCGCAGTGTTAGCCCGTAACTGATTGAAGGAAAACTTACAAATAAATCTCATTTGTTGTAAATACCTTCGTCTAGGCTTCATTAACTCCGCGCGATAGTGGGCATTGATCAATCTGCACAGGCAGAGGCTTTCTTATGTTAATAAGGTGGATGTATGAATAACGCCTACATTGGGCTTATCGAGGACATTTTTTAACCACAAAAGTACAGCTTACATGACTTTTTACTATATATCTCTACCCTTTATATTGACGCCATGAAATGCATTTTGGTTGCGCACGTATGAGCTTATGAACGTATAATCCAGCGCTATCTGATCCCGATATTCGTACATAGGAGGTTGTACAAAAACTGAAATAAAACATGAATTGATTGATGTATATATGAGCTCGGTGGTAATTACATGCACTGTAAAGTTGTATATAGTTTTACTCATCCCTCTTCGTGGAAAACCTGGATGAAAGAAAACAAGATGAAATCAATCTAGTCATGTGTATGCCTAGTCATATTTGCAACATAAATTAATAAGAAATCTAAAGAAATATGTCTATGCCATAAAATGTTTGCCTTTTATTAAAGTACAACTGTGAACCATCCTCATTTTGAAATTTTTTGTTATATTCAGGGTTAAACTTGTGAAATGCTTTAAATATCTCTCGTAAACTTAAATCACACCTAATTATATCTGTGTATGTAAAATATTGGATCCGTTTGAGGCATATATCTTACTTAAAACATACACCTATACAATAAGATCCTACTAATTAAAACGGTTAATATCGTACATGCACGCGTAGGATTTAATATAATACTCTGGATACTTATTTAATATGGATACTTATTTAATATAATACTAAACATCTGAATAACAAACTATCATCTAAAACTGGCGAAGAACCGCTCGTATGTTGAGTTCTTATAGAGAGTGTGTGTTTTACGTTTATCGTCGCTACCGGTTGCCCATGCTAACGACTCCTCGTGAAGAGATTAGTCATTTTAGATTATCGAAGGATAGTGCAATGATAGAGACAGAGACCCATTCCAGAGTCTCCTCTGGTTCGTTTACGTGTACAGTGTAGAACACCGATACCTCTGTCTAAAGTCCCATCTGAAATACTGTTAATAGTATTAGCGTCAGACGGGCGATCGAACCTGCTATCCATGGATACGCAGTCCACCGTGTTAACCACTGTACTACTCACCCATCTGTAATTGGTCTAACGCAACAGGATTTACAGGATTCTCTTAATAAGTTGGACCAATATTGTGATAAGTGGGGCCTTGAGGTAAATAAATCGAAGACTAAAATACTTGTCTTTAGAAAACGTGGTGGGTTAAAGCACAGTGATAAATGGATATACAAAGGCGAATAAATAGAAATAGTGAACGATTTTAACTACCTTGGTTGCACATTTAACTTTACTGGAACTTTTATATTAAATGACACAGTTTTATATGGAAAGGGATTAAAAGCTAGGAATATATTAACAGCAAATCTTTCGAGGTACAATGCCAAACCAACCAATTTAACACATTTAAAGAAAACATATACTGTGTTACACATTTGAGCTAAAACGAACATTCAATTAACTGCATACACTTCAATTTAAGTCAAATCAAGTGCTTGGTGCAAAACTAGTGTAACCACATGGATACAGTGAAGGGGTTGCGGTAGTTTTGCACTAATCTCTTGAATTATACTTTTAGGATGTTTTGAGATTATCCTCCAATAAAATCAACATTATTAATAATTTATATTAAACATTTAAAAGCTCCAATTAGTAAGCACACTTATAATAATACCTTATATGTATATATAAATGGGTAATGTATGTCAGAGATTTACACATGCAATACAAGATTGATTGGTTAGTATTATTATATTCATTTGTTTGTAGACCATAAACTGTTTATGTTTGTGTCTTAATAAACGATTCTTCCTCTTCTTCTTCTTGTAATATATGGACTTACTGCTTTTTATATACACTATTTTGTAATTACTGATGCCTTTCCGTGCCATTTTATTTAGAAAACAAGACAAGCACCTTTTCATCCACCTTGTGAAAGCTGATCTTATATTCATGGTTAACTTACGAAATGCTCATCTTATTCTTTAAAGCAGCATTACATCGTATGAAATAAAAGATATTTGAAAAAAATCAATGTTTACGTATGGGTAGCAATGCTGCTACACATTCTAACATTATACTTTGTATGCTTATGTTCATTTGGTAAACAGTGTTTTGTTTGCGATAAAACAAACTCGAAACCGAAAGTAGGACTTTCCGAGTCGATCGGTCACGCACTTGTTTACAACCGGAACGCATTGTCCGCACTTGTTTACATTCGGAATGCATCGTCCCCATTTGTCCCAGGTTGTCTTTTGTAATTAAATTACTTGATATGTTGATTCATACCTCTGTTAGCTAAGTCTTTTAGGGACATCGAAGATAGATTGATAGTCTTTCATGTTCAAAATATATACGTTGTTTTCTACATCCTCTGTTGTTTTACGCATGCGCTCTGTGCGTGTTTTCATTTCGTGTGTTGATAAACAAATTCGCGTATACGACGGTTTAAATTTATTGGAATTTTATCGTTTATGAGCGACTATTTCGATTTTTGTAAACACACACACACATTAGTATTTATATTTTACCCAAAACATCCTTTATTACGATGTAATACTGCTTTAACTCAAAACAGCTCAATATGCTGTGTGCAGTTATGCTTGTTGTAGATACGTTTATGTGTCATCGCAATGAATCGTAATAGTACATACTGATTTATTATAATCAGCATAGTCTAGGAGTCTAGGATCTAGCAGTGTTCCGCATTATGTTGCTTGTACAGATAACTGCATGTACATTGGAAGACGTGTTGCTAGATATACCCCATATTTAGTTTATACAAATTTATTTTAGCTCGAGTGCGAAACAAGTTCTTTCAACTTATATTAATCACTATCTAGACCTCATTCCTGATGGAATCCATCGCCACGAGGGAGATAGAAGAGGCGACGTGGAATTTAAATCGCAACGGCTACAGCGGGGCTCGAACTCCGGACCTTTCGCACCTGAAGCAAACTCGCATCCACTGCGCTATCACGACTTCCACTTTATTAGCAGTAAACGTGACTGAATAAAAAGCGTTGTAAAATAGAACTCTATATGTTATATGTAGAGACCACAATTCTTGATAGCAGCCGTGTAACATAAGTGGTGTGTTTTTTTATAATACGATGATACGTTTTTGCACTGCTATAGTGTGAGAATCCCATTTTAAATCTGAAAATTGTGTTTAAGTAAGCATTGCATTTGTATATGCCGGGTAAAAAACAATATCAGAATAGCGTCGTTTGTATTGTGTTGTCATAAACAATAGTGTTTATATTTTATCTATATTTAACTGCATACCATTTTCTATGTACCGTTTGTTTTATAACGATATGCAGACCTATGAATGTCATACAACGATGTGTCATCTGCATGCAGATCAAACGATACGAAAATATTACCTACTGAAGTTGGGTTATCATTTATAAACAGAATAAACAATAACTGACCTAATATTGACCATTGAGGCACACCTCATTTTATCGCGTTTTTGCTACCTGTTAATTTTTACAATCTTTAAACCATTTAATTATCACTTGATTTGTAATAATTATGAAATCTGATACTAATAAACACACATGTGTTCTTTTATGACAATTATTTTGGTAAATAAATGTTACACTATTATGCTATATTACTAAATATGATCACAGCCAACCTCCCTGGCGCATTATATAAGACTCTATCTTTCATTCTAATCCCTTTTCTGTACACGTGACGGCCGTTCAATAAGTCAAGTCTACTCGGTCACATTAGTTAATACAAATTTATTTTAGCTCGATTGCGAAACAAGTTAATAAAACGTATATTAACCACTATTGGAATACATCGTCGGAGATAATAGACACTGTGGAATGCGAATGCCTTGCATAAGGGCACAATGTATGTATGTATGTTCCTTTAATGTCAAACCCCTCGTGGGGACTTAGACATGTTTTCCTGGGCAGGCTTAGCCGACCTAAGCGATTAACCAGTACTAAGCAATGTGTGTGAGGTGCCTTGCTCAATGACACTACATACGTGGCCTGACCGAGTATCGAACCCGGGACCGTTCGATTCCAAATCCGATGCTCTACCACTGGACCACGGACGCCACCACAATCGTAACGGCTATAGTTGGGTTCGTACTCCGGACCTTTCGCACCTGAAGCGACATATTCGGCATCTCTCCGGGCACACGACATGTACACGGGACTAGACTTCCTATTAACCAAGTGTAATATTGAAGCATTCGGCATGTCCTCGTATCGTGACAGCAGTCAATGGCCCCACTGCCGAATGCCCCGATATGGTTTGATCAGGCTACCAGTGATACCCCAGTATACCACGATATCTGCCTGTACAGTCGACTGCTGCGTGAAATAAATCATGTAATTCAGAAAACGTAACAAAACAAGATCACTTCCTGTTCTATTTATAGATTTAGCATTGCTAACGAACACAGACATTCTGCTAATGCTTGAGAAGAGTTATCTGTGTTGATAAGATAAGACAAGATACATTTTATTTTGAGTCGGCAAGATATCAACAGTACAACACACGCTCTGAAAGAGCTTTTGTACCGACTATTAAAAGTGGTCTGAGAGGTTACCTTATAGCATCGCACCACCCCATCTAGTATCCAATTTGTTACGTCACGAAAGTGTATCCATAAAATTACAACGGTTGTTGACATGGCTGCGGTAGTTTCCTTATGGATTATTCCTTGTCGTGAATTACCTATCAATAGCACATAAATTATGCTTACAGCGAGATTTGTATGCTGGTAATTTTGGAAGCGTTAAACTAATTATTCGAAATTAAGCTGGTAGTTAAAGCTGCACAATGAATGCGCTACCGATTCGACATGCTTATAGATCAATCATGCAAAGATCTTAAAATATACTTATATAATTCATTATACGGGTCATGATTTTACTAAATCATATTACACGTCCTTCGCCTTGCCATGTAAACTATGCCATGTAAACTATGAAACGCTTAACTTGTAAGAAATAAATACTCTCAGTTCAAGTCCACTTCATCCTCATCCTTATCTAAAGAGACGTTTGATCGAATGTTTAATCCGACATCGCATGGCTATTTCTCCGTCTTGTAGCTGTGAATAATGTTGAATTATGATTCTATAGCAGCGTGTTATAACTATGACTTTAGATCTGTATCTTAAGCTCATAAAGCATGTCCCACACTGAATTTAAAGTACAATGTAGTTCGAAATTTAATATTATTCGGCGTAAATGATTTCTCTGTGTTTCCAGGATATATAGATGTCAATCGAGCGGATCCATCATCCGGGTTCTACGAACACAACAATTCTTGCACGATTTAGCACATGTTATATAACATAATTATGTGAATTGTTTAAGTAAATCCTTGAACCTGCGATTCACGAAGTTTGCAATTCAACACGCCCAGTGTGTGATAAGCCTATTGTTGACCGATGGACCTTGTCCAATTCACACCGACTACGTTTGAAGATTTATTATTTGCAAGTAAGTATAACATTTGCTAAGCAGGTTACCGCCGTTTGAATGCTTGTAATATCTTAATTGGAACAAAAAAACGTATTAACAATGTATAGCTGTTATATCATTATCAAGAATAGAACTTACTAAATGTGAGATGGTACGGTGGTTGCCAGATCGGACAGGTGGGTTTTCTCCGGGTACTCCGGTTTCCTCCCACACGAATGACCACATTTACGCTTTCATCTACGCCAACGAGTGTAATTAATATAGGTTGTTAAAACTTAAAACTTCGTAATCGTTGTAAAATAAATAAAGTTTAAAAAAACCCTTGCTAAAACAGATTACTTAACATTATCTCGAATACGACCTTGTTTTGACGTCACATACCATTCTATGCATGCTTACGTTTACTCTTAAGGTCATATCCTGTTCAATCTGACTAATTTCTAAATAGGTTGTTATCATATAACAGGCCTGTAGCCACACCGAGGCACACTGAGGCACACCGAGGTACACCGATGCACACTGAGGCACACCGAGGTACACCGAGGTACACCGAGGCACACTGAGGAACACCGAGGCACACCGAGGAACACTGAGGCACACTGAGGCAGCTGCCTCGGTTAAAATTTCCAAAGCAAAATAAAATAATTAAAAATTAAATAAATACAATGCAAACAATATCCCTTTGCTTTATAAAATGTTGACTTCTAGAGAGCTGAACGATCAGTACATAACTATATATCTAAATTTGAACGGATAAAATAAGCACAACAGAATAATCCTTCTTAATTCCTTTGGTGGCTGCCCAGTGGGCAATTGACGTCTAAGGGACGTTGTTTAGACGTCTTTTTCTGACGTTGGATAGACGTTGAAAAGTAGTTGAATTTGCAATTTTTTTAGACGTCATGAAGATGACGTTGAAATGACGTCATTTTCACAACGTTGTATCAACGTCATTTTCACAACGTTGTATCAACGTCATTTTCACAACGTTGTTACAACGTCGTCAACATGACGTCTAAGCAACTTTGAACTGACGTTGAAACAACGTCAAAACAACGTCATAAACCAGACGTTGTAACAACGTTACATGCAGACGTTGAAACAACGTCACAAACCGACGTTGAAACCACGTAACCTAACGTTGATTGATTGATTATTGGTGTTTAACGGCTTATCAACAGCTAATGTCATTTAAGGCCGGGCCAACAGGATGGATTTTCCCGTATTCAACCTCTCCACAATGAGGGAAATTCCCAAAATCAGAACTCAATATTTACATAACAATATATTCAGTCCTGAAATTAGAATATCCTGACCTGGTGCCAGGTCCATACCGCACCAGAGTCACTTAGCTCTGCCCCAAAGTAATAGGGTTAATTAGCTATATTAAAGCTTATTACTTCTTAATGGAGCATAACAGGATTTAGCTCTCAAGTACAGGGGGCATGTAAAGGAGGGCTAAACCATGTAAGTCGGCATTCCGGAAAGGATGAATACCGATCGTTAAACTACCCTTCGCTGCTCCCAACCAACCACCCAAGCCTAACGTTGAAGTAGCACCAAAATCATCCCAATCCTGAAACGACTGTCAAATAATGTGGCATTAACACAACAGTGTAAACAAGTCACAACACAAGCCCAGCCTTGTATTCACACGTTTGATGGATTATTGATATTTTACGGCTCATATGGATGTCTAACTTTGTCATTTGGGTCGCATACACACAGAAGCACATCTAGTGTTTTGTAACCTGTTAATCTGGATAGAAGTCAGCAAGAGGGATTGATTATAGAGCTTCAAATAAGTGTCAGTTTTCCGTAAAAGACAATTGTAAAAAATTGAAATTAACTTATTTCAATGGGTTGGTATACATGGAATTGATGAAAAAAGGTTTGAATGACAAGAATAACACTTCATTTTCAAAATAACGAGTCAAAAACCCAACATGTATCTGAAGCTCTTGTATATACTATTCCCAAACCTTTTGAGCTGGGCAACAACACTCAAAGACAAACGAAGAACAATTTAATTCTTTATTTTTTTCCTTGTCAAACAGCAAAAGGTTGTTCATGGCAGGAACTTTCACTACAGGTGATCACTGATCAGCCCTTCTTCCGCCACCACCTCTTCTGTCTGGTGCGTACTTCAAAACCGACCCAATTTCCAGTTTCTTGGCATGCTCTGTGCCTGGAAAGGACTTCTGGGCACTTGCTGAAATGAACATGAACTAATTGGGAGTGATTTTGATGTCACTTTAAGGGCCAATTCAGTTTTGACGGAAGAATGGATGGGGTGGGGGACACTATGGTAGAGGGGGGGGGGCACAGTATATGTTTGGCAAAGTTAGTTAGGCTATGATGCAAGTGTATTGCACACAAAAAGAACGGTATCCGAACAGAACCCCCTCGGACAAAACACCCTCAACCTAAAAATGACAACGTGGAGCGGGTTTCGTCCATGTAGTCATTTTTGTGCTGAGGCTGTTTGTCCGAGGGTGTTTTGTCCTTCACTAAAAAATAACCCGTGGCTATATCCACTGAGCCACACCGGCTCCTGGCACATTTTTACGTAAAACATGAAATATGTAGAATTTTCAAGTGACCGAAAATAGATTGTTCCGGGATACTCTTCGGCTAAGGGTACTGGACCAGTATACACCAGCGGGAACGTGTTGCCTTGATCACTATGTATAACGTTAAAGTTTGGAAATGATTAAAACATAGAGTAGATATATATATACCTTCAATTTTCATATTGTTTTAAACAACTTTCAAACAGCATGGCGCGCTCCGATGATGTATGAATTACATTCTGAGTTTGTAGTTTCGAATATCACAAATGGTAATATTGTTCCCATTTATGCTTCTCAAAAACAAAATTTTATTTTTTGAATATTAAGATATTAAATAATTTAATCCATTATTTATATATCAACAGATTATGGATCAATGCAAGTGATTCGAATATGCGCATATAGTAAAATGAGGTGAAACTGAACCAATTAATCGGGAATAGGTTAGAGTGAACCAAATTATAGAGCTCTACTACAGTATAGGTATTATAATCGCATCGGCTCGTGTGTACCTTATTCCTAGACCTACAGTACAGCGTTAAATATTCTTTTCAGGTGCGTAGCTACTATAAGGCCATGAATGTGCCAGAAAATGAAAACTCAAAAACCCAAAACTGCAATAAAGTGGGGAAGGGGAGGTATATGGGTATGAAGAACAGTATAGGATGTCCAGCTTGGATGTGGCATATTGCCATACATACACAATTATTTTTACTCCAAACTACGAAACTAGGTAACTATAGGGGTGTACAATTGGGGTAAAATATCACCATCACCATTTACAATGCCACAGTTCGTTTTTTCTCGGGGGAAGAGGGGAACACCCCGAGCCCCCTCCAGCATCATATAAATAATCTACTCGAACACTGAATTAAAGAGTTGATGTTCATGATCAGTGTCTCACTTTCAAGAATTTCAACAAGTCGTGCATATATTTTCATAGCCCCAAACAGCTAGGCATTAATATGCAGCTAACATCCATCCTAATGTGGCTTCAAATGTCAGGAAATCGCGTGCACAATCTAAACAAATCACGGGGGAACATGCCCCCGGACCCCCTAGACAAGTCGCACTTTCTGCTGGTTAGGCTGAAGAGGTCGCATGCTCTAGAGAAGAGGTTCGTCAGTAAATGGAGTTGTTCCTCTGAGTGGGCGGCAAGTGCAGCATCATCGCCAAAGAGCATGTATCTGATGAGGACTTCTCTTGTCTTGGATTTTGCCTTCAGGCGAGTGATGTTGAAGAGCTTGCCGTCAGATCTGGAGTGAAGCTAGTCTCCTTCTGTAGCTCTCTTGAATTGCATGCCTGAATAGCATGGCGAAGAAGATGCCGAAAAGTATCAGGGCGAGTACACAGCCTTGCTTGACACCGCTTTTGACCTCGAATTATGTAGAGGTTTCGCCATCATACTGCACAGTACTCTGCATGCCATGATGAAATGACTTTACGATGCTGAGGAGCTTGGATGGACAGCCAATCAGTGGTAGGATCTGAAATAGCCCTTCGTGGCTCAGCAGGTCGAACGCTTTGGTGAGGTTTATGATTAAGGCGATGTAGCTGTTGCTCTCGACATTTTTCTTGTAATTGCCTTAGTGAGAAGACCATGTCGGTTGTAGACCTCTTGGATTGCGCACTGCGATTCTGAATATACTTGGTCAGCTACGGCCCTGCTTTTAATACTTATATAATTATTATTCCAACCGTGTAGCCTGACGTTGTACCAATATCGGGTGTCCAACGTTGGCTAGACGTTCAATAATGGTTACCGAAGTGTCACGACCAAATTCCAACGTTGATAGAACGTTATGACAACGCTCTAGCCTGACGTTGTGTGGATGTCGGGGATCCGACGTTAAATAATGGTCACCGATGTCGCGAACAACAACGTACGATGTACTACATAGCCTGCCGTTGTATGAATGCCGGGTGCCCGACGTTGGATAGACGTTGTATAATGGTCAACAACGTCGCGACCAAATTCCAACTTTGATCCAACGTCCATCAAAGTACGTTCTAGTCTGACGTTGTATAGATGTCGGAAGTCCGACGTTGGATAGACGTTGGATAATGGTCACCAAAATCACGACCAAATCCCAACGTTGATCCAACGTCGTAACAACGTTGTAACCTGACGTTGTATGGATGTCGGGGGTCCGACGTTGGATAGACGTTGGATAATGGTCACCGACGTCGCGGCCAAATTCCAACGTTGATCCAACGTTGGTATGACGTCAGGTGTTTGCTGGGTGGCTGCATAAAGACAGATTTGACTGTATATGGTACAACGGTTTGCCAACACAATCCGTCAACATGACTTTAATTATCGTTCATGGAAGATACAAGTACTAAATTGATGAGAAGCATTCATTGATTTCATATATTTGCTTTATGTGTTTATTTACTATTTGGACTTCACGTGATTGTTAATAATTTCGTTGTACATACTTATATTAACGAACAAAAACTGTAATAGTTTCTTTCCAATAAAATTGTTTCAATAAATAAAGTGATTGTTTATTATACAATTTCTGACTTATGAGACACCATTTTTTATGAACATCAGTACTTTCCGAATCCTATGCTTGTATGCCAGGAGCCAGGATGGTAGGCAATTGCTAACCATTATTTAACTAGCTGGCGGCTCACCAACCGGCCATATCAGAACGACCCCTGACGAGATTCGAACCTTAGACCTCCCGCTACGTAGGCGGACGCCTTAACCACTAGGCCACGGAGACGGATAGATGTGATATCGCTGTAATTCAGATTTTGAAAAGTGGTCTATTCGGCCGCTGTTAACACTCGCATTTCATCGCTATCACCAGAACCGGCTACAATGGTGATATGTGAGAGCGAGCTATCTCCGGTACTCCGGTTTCCCCCCACACTAAATAAGACCACATTTACGCTTTCATCCGCGCCACCGAGAGTGATTAATATAAATTGTTAAAACTTGCTTCGCAATCGTTTTACATTTATGTATCGTCGCTACCGTTTGCCCATATGAGCGACGCCTCCTAAAGAGATTAGTCATTTTAGATTTTGGAGGATAGTGCATGATACAAACAGAGACCAATTCCAGAACCTCCTCTGGTTCTTTTACGTGTAAAGCACCGACACGAGACCTCGGTTTAACGTCCCATCTGAAAGACTGTTCATTTTATTAGGGTCAGAGGGGGGATCGAACCTGCGATCCCTGGATTACCAATCCAGCGTGTTACCACTGGACTACAGATCCGTCCGTTAATCGTTTATATATATATAAATAAGGTTTAAACTTATATGTGAGAAAAGTGTCCGTCGCTTGCGGACGTTGTAGAATTGGGTACTGGTTTCTACCCAGGACATATGGGTGGTCGTCTCCACCATAACATACTGACTGTGCACGTTAATGCTCCGGAGTGGCCCCTGTACACATCAAATGAGGAAGAACTCGCAACTTGTGAACCGTTCGCTTCTAACCAATGTAACTCCGGTTCGATTCTCCGACCGGCAAGTATGTGAGATGGTTTATACTTTCAACTCAAGGACATTATTTACACCACTATGCCTCGTATTTAGAATTAGCAATTCATTTTGTGAAGTTAATTTGCATTAATTGTACGTGCAAATATTCGAAATTGTTTGTTTTGCAATACATTAAATTCAACATATTATACTCGTGGTGATTTCATACCATGGTGCTCATTCATGCAGATGATTCTAGATTCTATGTTGGTAGGAGTTGTATTATTGTCTGGTTGATTCGATCACCATCGGCTCTCAACAATGTAACTCGATCTCCAACTGAGAAGTATGTGAGAAGGTACGGACGTCGCCAGATTAGAGAGATGAAAGTCACCGGTTTCCTCCCACACGAATGACAACATACATGTATATGCTTTCACTCTCGCCAACGCCAGCGATTAATACATTTGTTTAAACTTGTTTCGATTCAATCTTGTAAAGTGTAAATAACGTGCATAGTTTTTGATGTATTATTGATATCATGTCGGCGTGTCATGCTTCCTGGTTCATGTGCATCGTTCTGTTCTCCATAAACACCACCATTAACCTTACATATCCTCACAGTGATATTGATTGACATCTATACCCTGTATGTTAATGTAATACTTATCAATTACAAACTATATTCATTTCAGAAGGCCATGTCAAGAAACAACTTATTCGCCAATAAAAATAACATAAATTCGATGTATATTACATGCATTTGTGTCTGGTATCAAGTAGTGAATAGTTGGCTCACGGGCGTTTGGAGTCTCAACAATAACTACTAGCTGATATTTGTTTGTTTAATATAATACTTCTGGAGGCGTCGACCTGGAGTTGTGGGGACTATTTAATACAATACTTCTGGAGGCGTCCACCCGGAGTTGTGGGGACTATTTAATACAATACTTCTGGAGGCGTCCACCGGGGTTGTGTTGACGACTTAATACAATACTTCTGGAGGCGTCCACCCAGGGTTGTGGGGACGATTTAATACAATACTTCTGGAGGCGTCCACCCGGGGTTGTGGGGACGACTTAATACAATACTTCTGGAGGCGTCCACCCGGAGTTGTGGGGACGACTTAATACAGCGTCGACCCGGAGTTGTGGGGACTATTTAATACAATACTTCTGGAGGCGTCCACCCGGGGTTGTGGGGACGACTTAATACAATTCTTCTGGAGGCGTCCGCCCGGAGTTGTGGGGACGACTTAATACAGCGTCGACCCGGAGTTGTGGGGACTATTTAATACAATACTTCTGGAGGCGTCCACCCGGGTTGTGGGAACGACTTAATATAATTATTCTGGAGGTGTCCACCAGGAGTTGTGGGGAAGACTTAATAAATACTTCTGGAGGCGTCCACCCGGAGTTGTGGGGGCGACTTAATACAGCGTCGATACGGAGTTGCGGGTGCGACTTAATACAATACATATGGAGGCGTCCACCCGGAGTTGTGGAGACGACTTAATACAATACTTCTGGAGGCGTCCACCCGGAGTTGTGGGGACGACTTAATACAATACTTCTGGATGCGTCCACCCGGAGTTGTGGGGACGACTTAATACAGCGTCCACCCGGAGTTGTGGGGACTACTTAATACAATACTTCTGGAGGCGTCCACCCGGAGTTGTGGGGATGACTTAATACAATACATATGGAGGCGTCCACACCCGGAGTTGTGGGGACGACTTAATACAATACATCTGGAGGCGTCCACCCGGAGTTGTGGGGACGACTTAATACAATACTTCTGGAGGCGTCCACCGGAGTTGTGGGGACGACTTAATACAGCGTCGACCCGGAGTTGTGGGGACTACTTAATACAATACTTCTGGAGGCGTCCACCCGGGTTGTGGGGACGACTTAATACAATTCTTCGAGGCGTCCACCCGGAGTTGTGGGGACTACTTAATACAATACATCTGGAGGCGTCCACCCGGGTTGTGGGGACGACTTAATACAATTCTTCTGGAGGCGTCCACCCGGAGTTGTGGGGACTACTTAATACAATACTTCTGGAGGCGTCCACCCGGAGTTGTGGGGACGACTTAATACAGCGTCCACCCGGAGTTGTGGGGACTACTTAATACAATACATCTGGAGGCGTCCACCCGGAGTTGTGGGGACGACTTAATACAGCGTCCACCCGGAGTTGTGGGGACGACTCAATACAATACTTCTGGAGGCGTCCACCGGGAGTTGTGGGGACGACTTAATACAATACTTCTGGAGGCGTCCACCCGGAGTTGTGGGGACGACTTAATACAGCGTCCACCCGGAGTTGTGGGGACGACTTAATACAATACTTCTGGAGGCGTCCACTCGGAGTTGTGGGGACGACTTAATACAATACTTCTGGGTGCGTCTACCCGGAGTTGTGGGGACGACTTAATACAGCGTCCACCCGGTGTTGTGGGGACGACTTAATACAATACTTCTGGAGGCGTCCACCCGGGGTTTGGGGACGACTTAATACAATACTTCTGGAGGCGTCCACCCGGAGTTTGGGGACGACTTAATACAGCGTCCACCCGGAGTTGTGGGGACGACTTAATACAATACTTCTGGAGGCGTCCACCCGGAGTTGTGGGGACGACTTAATACAATACTTCTGGATGCGTCCACCCGGAGTTGTGGGAACGACTTAATACAATACTTCTGGATGCGTCCACCCGGAGTTGTGGGGACGACTTAATACAATACTTCTGGATGCGTCCACCCGGAGTTGTGGGGACGACTTAATACAATACTTCTGGATGCGTCCATCCGTAGTTGTGGGGACGACTTAATACAATACTTCTGGAGGCGTCCACCCGGGGTTTTGGGGACGACTTAATACAATACTTCTGGAGGCGTCCACCCGGAGTTGTGGGGACGACTTAATACAGCGTCCACCCGGAGTTGTGGGGACGACTTAATACAATACTTCTGGAGGCGTCCACCCGGAGTTGTGGGGACGACTTAATACAATACTTCTGGATGCGTCCACCCGGAGTTGTGGGAACGACTTAATACAATACTTCTGGATGCGTCCACCCGGAGTTGTGGGGACGACTTAATACAATACTTCTGGATGCGTCCACCCGGAGTTGTGGGGACGACTTAATACAATACTTCTGGATGCGTCCATCCGTAGTTGTGGGGACGACTTAATACAATACTTCTGGAGGCGTCCACCCGGAGTTGTGGGGACGACTTAATACAATACTTCTGGATGCGTCCACCCGGAGTTGTGGGGACGACTTAATACAGCGTCCACCCGGAGTTGTGGGGACTACTTAATACAATACTTCTGGAGGCGTCCACCCGGGTTGTGGGGACGACTTAATACAACACTTCTGGAGGCGTCCACCCGGAGTTGTGGGGACGACTTAATACAATACTTCTGGAGGTGTCCACCCGGAGTTGCGGGGGGGGGGGGCGTATTAATAATAAATGTGAAATATATGCGGCATACGTAAGTGTACATGGAGAAGCAGAATGTTACATTAATATCAAATGGTCGTTCTAGCTGCTCTAAATAGCATACACATTACGTATATAGCAAACATCTAGACGAATATCTCGAACATAGATCTACCATCTCTAAATTGATTATTCATAATTTGAATAAAGTTTCAGTGAGAACACAGCATGGTGGTAGTTTAAGTATATAGCTGATACAAAATGCACACTATAGTTCATAATAAATAAACGTCCTACAGTGCAGGGGAATGTTTGATTAAGTGATCTCTACCTTGTACTGTATGGGTAGATTTAAGATTGAATACAAGCTGGTGATTCATTTTGTTCGCTTCAAATGACGTAAAGAAAGTTTTCTTTTATTACCAGCATGAGATGATCGTAATTTCTCACGCCCGTGCTAATTATGGATATAACTTGCTATCACACACTTATATACGAATTGTAATACTTAGAGCGACATTACATCGCAAAAAGCAAATAAAATACATTTTCCCTGTATAAATGCATAGCTACTACACACTATTCTGAATACATTCTAACACTAACATTGAATCAATAAACAGTGTTTGTGTGGTCTACAAACTTTCAAAATTGAAAATAGGATTTCATATAACCGTCGTCCATGCTCCTGAATTGACGTTTGTTTGTCATCGGGGTCAATACTAAACGCGAAATAATGTCGTTTAGAGATAATTTAACTAAAATTAGTCTACAAATAAATATGCATAGGCACACATGTGAGATATAGCGGTAAATCTGTACCATAAATCGTGTTATTCAGGATACACGAATTTTATTACGCATGGATGTCGACCCTATTTTGTTATGTCAACGACGTATACGACGCATGTTTATTAGTTGAACTACTCAGTTTGTGGAGGCAACTATTTGGAAATAAATTATACCATATAATAGGAAATTACATTATGTAGACATTTGCGTTTTCATTGATGTAGTGTCTCTTTAAATACCACTATTACAAATGTTTCACATTTATTGTGAAATTAAGATGTTGTATGCCATTCTGCAATTAAGTATTAGTTTGTTATTTTACGAACCAGTCTACTGTTGGAACATGCAGATGCTACTGAAGCTAACGTTCTGCTCCAAGATAAGGATACGGATATGTATACAGTCAGACCTGTCTTAAAGCAGCCAGCCAAGGGAATCTCAGAAAGTGGCTGTTTACCACATGTGGCTGCTTAATAGAGGTCAAATATATAATAAAATAACATAATGGGAATATGAAAACTGGCTGTTTAATACAGGTTGGCTGCTTAATAGAGGTGACCACTAACACATGTTGAGTGTACTGTAGTTTAAACAAATTTAGTTTAGCTTGATTGTGAAACAAGTTATCACAATTTATATTAATCACTCTCGAGACCTCATTCATATTATATATAGTTTCTCTACTGTTCAGCTTTAACATTACTATATAATTCCATATATCATCATATTCCATAACATATTATATATAGTTTCTCTACTGTTCAGCTTTAACATTACTATATAATTCCATATATCATCATATTCCATAACATTTTATATATAGTTTCTCTACTGTTCACTTTAACATTACTATATAATTCCATATATCATCATATTCCATAACATATTATATATAATTTCTCTACCCACTAATTTACTATACATATATTTTACTGCTGTCAACGTATCACGATATAAACTGATCCCATGTTGTGTTAGGAATACATATTTTGTCTTTTATCATTGCTAGATGTTTCTCTATTTCTTTTCTCTTTCCGATAATATATAAAATGAATAAATACAGGGGCACTTCTATTTCATTTACATTTATATACAGTCAAACCTGTCATAAGCAGCCAGCCAAGTGAATAACAGAAAGTGGCTGCTTAGCACAGGTGGCTGCTTAATAGAGGTCAAATGTATAATAAAACAACATATTGGGAATATGGAAACTGGCTGCTTAATACAGGTTGGCTGCTTAATAGAGGTGACCACTAACACAGGGTTGACTCTATGTAGTATTTGCCTGGTATCAGAATAACATTAAAACGATTTGTGTTTGCGAGGTTTCCGTTAGGCAACAAATCATCGAACTGTAGCTGTATTAGGAATTACAACAATCTATTGCATTAATATAGAACTGTTCATCTGCAGGGGTCGTGAGATCAATCCCTATTAGGGAGAAGAAGTATATATTAAGTATAATTTCGTTCTAATCCCTTTCAGTCTACTGCTGTTAAATTATATGTAAACTGTTCATTTCTTGGTTACATGTAAAAATACTGAAAATAAATAATTTGTAAACCAGATCAATCCCTAGTCTCTAAACAATCGTATCAACAGTGGTTCAGACTCATGTATAACAACTATGGGTGTTTCTTGTCAGAGTGTAAAATACCGCAACGTTAAAATACCGACAATCATTAAAAACAAAGAGTTCCAACTAAAATGACCATTATACTTTTCGGGATAAATCAGACTTTTTCTGCCAAGGGAGGTAACAGAAAAAACAGGGTTGTCGCTCATTGTGTAAGCATTAAATTATGTAATCTAACGCGACTGTTATTGATGTAATGTACAATGAAAGAGGGTTAAATAACAAAACGACATTCCGTAATTAAATATGTGATTTATGCAATGAAGTTAGACAGATGAAGTGTTAGTTGTTGGCCTACCTAAACATACAATCAAACCTGTGTTAAGCAGCCAGCCAAGGGAGTCAGAGAGAAAGTGGCTGCTTAATAGAGGTCAAATATATAATAAAACAGCAGATTGGGAATCTGGAAATTAGCTGCTTAATACAGGTTGGCTGCTTAATGGAGGTGACTACTAACACAGGTTTGACTGTATTTATTCATTCGTACATATCTATTGTATACAGAATGAAGATGGGTTTAATGGAAAGCGTAAAGTGTTAGTACTTACGGTGGTAAACAGTTTTATATCCATATACAGCATAATGAAATCAGTTCACTATTCAATCCAAGAGTTAAGACGTAACCAATTGAATGATGAGCGAGCTTATGTTACCCTCACCGCTGGCAAACCATATGGGCGAGCACGTATAACTAATTTAAAACTCTGCACAGTTTTTCGTATAGTTCGAGTATGGGTGTTGATCAGCTTAAGCGATGACAATACACAATCCCGCTGCGGTTTGCATTAACGGTGTGATTCAGAGTGCTGGACAATTTGCCCACAATAAAATAACTATATTAATTGCACGGTGATTTCGACATATCTTTGTCAATTGACCACAAGGTCAGTAATACATGTATGTAATTATTTGGATATACGAAAGCCATCATAAAACTGTAGGTAGTAATTCCGATTACAGACGTACACTACAAAGCGTGGAAACTATTTCATTTTCACACGCATTTATTCAGTCGAGACGTTTGGCAATTATGCATTCTAATTAAGCTACGAGTTGTTTACATGTAACATGTCAACTACTACATTGACAATGTTATGCATTGCTGGAGTTAAGTTAATTCTTTACTATATTGCTATTTCGTCAAAATGGATGTAATTTGTTTAAAGTAGGTATAAATAATGCAGATTTATGGAATATGATATTTATCGAATTGATCATTCATGGCACGTACATCATATGATATATCTTTATTTCGTAATAAGCCGTTTCTGGCCCATGAACAAAGCATCAATACAAAAGTTTACAATGTGAAATATGTCTGGTAATATGGTGACGGACACTAATCTCAACAAACATGTATGGTAATATGGTGACGGACATTAATCTCAACAAACATGTATGGTAATATGGTGACGGACACTAATCTCAACAAACATGTATGGTAATATGGTGACGGACACTAATCTCAACGAACATGTATGGTAATGTGGTGACGGACATTAATCTCAACAAACATGTATGGTAATATGGTGACGGACACTAATCTCAACAAACATGTATGGTAATATGGTGACGGACACTAATCTCAACGAACATGTATGACAATATGGTGACGGGCACTAATCTCAACGAACATGTATGGTAATATGGTGACGGACACTAATCTCAACGAACATGTATGACAATATGGTGACGGGCACTAATCTCAACGAACATGTATGGTAATATGGTGACGGACACTAATCTCAACGAACAAGTATGGGAGAGACATACAGTCTTATAAACAAAAACAACACACAAAAAAACAATTGAGTATAAATCATTGAAAACAATATTAACTATTAAATAGATCTGGTTCGATATTGACCAATGATCTACGACGTTCAACTTCAGATGCTTTAAAAACGTATAAGATCATTTCCGAACTGCATTTCCAGTTAGTAATTGCATTAATTTAACAAATTTAACCATATTAGGTATATGCCAATACTATTTCTTGATGTAAAGTGTTCTTAAATCAGTATAAAGTGAGCATTCAATAATTAAATGGTATTCATCCTCAAATGTGTTACATACATTGCATTTCCTTTCATATAAACAGCTATATATGTGTGCTAACCTCTAAAAGTGAAGGCATATGTAGTTAACATCTATGTGTAATTACAAATAGCGTGGAATATGCTTACTTTTTAAAAACCATACTTAAATATACGTAATAAATGTATATAAAATATGTGTGTGTTACGTTTATTTATCGTCGCTACCGGTTGCCCATATGTGCGACTCCTCCTGAAGAGATTAGTCATTTTAGATTTGTGGAGGATAGTGCAATGATACAGATAGAGACCCATTCAAGAGTCTCCTCTGGTTCTTTTTTAACGTACACGGTGTACAGCACCGACACGAGACCTCGGTTTAAAGTCACATCTGAAAGATTGTTAATTTTATTAGGGTCAGACGGGGGATCGAACCTGCGATCCCTGGATTACCAGTCCAGCATGTTACCACGTCTAAACTAAATATACATAATGCTATTACTAATCATAGTATAATTTAGTTCATGCTTTTTTGCAATACAAACATTCAATCAAAGTTTCTTTAAGATAATACAATAATTCATATGAAAATTGATCCCAGTGTTATCTTTAGTAAATCATCATTTACAGAGTTATTGGTGACTTTGTTATAAACATACATAAAGGGAGGTAATTTACAAATGGTAATTTAGTTTAAACTTTATACATTTTACAACGATTGCGAAACAAGCTTTAACAACTTATATTAATCACTTCAACATTACAATATCTTGGCGTGCAGCATATTCTAAGTCAACGCATATGGGGCTTTAATATATTATGTATAAATAAATATATGCATGAATAACGAGTTCTTTACCTGGAATCATATTATCAGTTTGGAGTAAAAGCAACAACATTCAATTCCAAACGTAAATATATACACTTAGCATAAACTAACAAGATGGGGCTTTAATAGATGTATAAGTAAATATATGCACTTATAATAAACTAACAAGATGGGGCTTTAATAGATGTATAAGTAAATATATGCACTTATAATAAACTAACAAGATGGGGCTTTAATAGATGTATAAGTAAATATATGCACTTATAATAAACTAACAAGTTGGGGCTTTAATAGATGTATAAGTAAATATATGCACGAATCAGAAAATAAGAAAACGAGTTCTTTAAAATAAACTAATGAGAATTAATTAATCTTATTGTTGTTACCTCTGTTTTACTCCACTGATACTCCGTCCGCAGGCGAACAGCAAATACCCCCGACAGCGAGATGCGGGTTCATATATAGAACATATATACCCCTACACGTATGTAAAGTATTCAAATTCAGTTTCTTGAATAATGAAATGTGATCCGGTTACAAACGTTCTATGACTGATCACCCGCTTGTGCGACGTCATCTTAGCTGTAATTAATCGTGTTTTATGGTTGTACATGACATATGATACTTTGCTACATTCCTTCCATTTGTGATTACGCAGCATAAATATACCACATAGCCAAGTCTCCCGACTACAGCCGACAGCCGACAAGTTGAATATAATGATAATTAATATTATTAGAAACTAAATATTTCACTTTTACAAATACGATATAAGATTGCAGGTTGCACACACAAGAACGTATAAGAACACATTTAGCTTAGCTCGATTGCGAAACTAGTTCTTCCAACTTAATATATTAATCACGCTCGAGACCTAATTCCTGATGGAATCCATCGCCACGACGGAGAGATAAGAGGTAACGTGGAATTTAAATGCCTTGCCTAGGGGCACACTCGTAACGGCTCCAACGGGGCTCGAACTCCAGATCGTTTGCACCTGAAGCGAACGTGCATCCACTGCGCTATTACGACTTCCACAACAATTGAACTTGAAGTCGCAAATTTAAATAAATCTGTTATGATGAAATATCGCATTTTGCGAAATAGCGAATTCGCAATTGAATAGAAATTATATTAAGAATTTGATATATTATTCAGATTTAATTGAGCTCGATTGCGAAACAAAACATAATTCTTACAACAATTGTGTACTCGCTCTCGAGACCTCATTCCTGATGGAATCCATTTAAATGAGAGAGAGGGATATATATATATATATATATATATATACATAGAGAGAGCGAGAAGAGGCAATAAGGGAGCTTGTCAATCGTAACGGCTATAGCTGGGTGTTTTTAATTATCTTTTCCTAAATTGAATTTCGCTATATCATATGTATTAAAGCTTTAAGCTATGTTTGTTTAATCCTTTTCTGACTTCAACTGCTTCCGGGCCTGCTACCCACCCGTCTGTTCGTCCGTCCGTCCACACATACTCCGTCATTCCGTCCGTCCATAATTAATATCATCATAAATATGCAAAGACATAGTTGTCTTGACTGTTTTTTTTAAGTAAATTGTATAATTATATTCTAAATTCCATTTCACATTAACACGTGACAATGGTCATGTGACTAGCCATTCAAGAAATAAGTTATTCTTAAAAAGAAACTTAAATTTCTTTTCTGTTAAGAAAAGGGAAATCACATTGTATGCGAGTGCCCCGTAAACCTTGAGCAACACTGGTTGGGTAACGAATACAATTATACCATTGTATGCGAGTGCCCCGTAAACCTTGAGCAACACTGGTTGGGTAACGAATACAATTATACCATTGTATGCGAGTGCCCCGTAAACCTTGAGCAACACTGGTTGGGTAACGAATACAGTTATACCATTGTTTCAATTGCCAGTCAGTTTGACAGGAATTTAACTTAATAGAAAATGAATGAACACAATTATTTCTAGGACATATACAGAAACGTTTTATATGTATTGCGTGTGGCAAGTTCAATGTATTTACAGCTCTGTCCCCCCGAGGCCAATGTCAAATGTCAAACACGAGTGTGTAGCACGATATAAATGGTATGTAATTTCTATATACATGTACTCGTTTAGCAGCTACTGTCTAAAGCAGTGCCACTTAGGATCTGTAGTCCAGTGGATAACACGCTGAACTGGTATTCCATGGATCGCAGGTTCGATCCCCCGCCTGACCCTAATACAATTAACAGTATTTCACAAGGGGACTTTAAACCGAGGTCTCGTGTCGGTGCTATACACAGTGTAGGTAAAAGAACCAGAGGAGACTCTGGAATGGGCCTCTGTCTGTATCTTTACACTATCCTCCAAACATATAAAATGACTAATCACTTCAGGAGGCATCGCTCATATGGACAACCGATAGCGAAGATAAATAAACGTAAAACAAACAAAAGTGATGATATATGGAATTGTCTAGTAGAGTAGAAAAGGGAAATGAGAGAATTATTGACAATCAGTCTATATTACAATGTTCAGATATGACAAATAGGGGTATCTTGAACATAAATATGAACTCAACTTAATGCCAGCATTTCACAGAATCTAATAAATATAGCAACGACAATACACAAGGGTGATGCAGACTGTATACAATATAATCTGAAGTAATAATAGTAGAAATATGTGATACAGACTGTGTACACTATCATCTGAAGTAATAATAGTAGAAATATGTGATACAGACTGTGTACACTATCATCTGAAGTAATAATAGTAGAAATATGTGATACAGACTGTGTACAATATCATCTGAAGTAATAATAGTAGAAATATGTGATGCAGACTGTGTACAATATCATCTGAAGTAATAATAGTAGAAATATGTGGTGCAACACAAACACAAAAAAAAAAACAGACTGTGTACAATATCATCTGAAGTAATAATAGTAGAAATATGTGGTGCAGACTGTGTACAATATCATCTGAAGTAATAATAGTAGAAATATTGATTAGTTTTGTATTGTTTCACCTTAAGTGGAGAATTTTAAACTATTGGATAGTTGGAGCGTTTTGAACCGAGTGAGGCAATGAATTCCAAATAGATGATCCTGAAAATGCAAATGTAATAACTTGCAAATATGATAATAACTTTCTATATTGTATGTGTTATCACTCAGAAGATTTATTGTTGAAAGTTAAACAAATTAACATGTAATTTCATAGCGATTATTAGATCTTTGTAAAATTACTTTTAGATTGTTTTTGCATCATATTATTCAATTATCGCCATTGGCACATATACCATCATATTCCATAGCATATTATATACATACTGTCCCCACATAAGAAATATCATGCAACAATATCATACCGCTTAATTAGTCATGTTGTTAAATATATAACCTTACACTAATAAAGGTTGTTGTGGTATAGTGTGTCTACTTTTCAGCTTTAACATTACTACATGTATATAATTCCAATGTACAGTGTTCACTTATAGTCCTATCTTTTGTTTGCATTTGATTTGTATATAATATTATGTAGATTGACTTTTGTTAAATGAGTTCTCTCGTAAACTAAAGTATTTAATAATATTATTATTATTATTAAATATACACATGTGTGATTTTACGTTTATTTCTCATCGCTACCCGTGTGGCCATATCAGCGACACAGCGATGACAGGATTAGATATATATATTTGGCCACATGAGCGACACAGCGATGACTGGATTAGATATATATATGTGGCCACCTGAGCGACACAGCGATGACTGGATTAGATATATATATGTGGCCACCTGAGCGACACAGCGATGACTGGATTAGATATATATATGTGGCCACCTGAGCGACACAGCGATGACTGGATTAGATATATATATGTGGCCACCTGAGCGACACAGCGATGACTGGATTAGATATATATATGTGGCCACCTGAGCGACACAGCGATGACTGGATTAGATATATATATGTGGCCACCTGAGCGACACAGCGATGACTGGATTAGATATATATATGTGGCCACATGAGCGACACAGCGATGACTGGATTAGATATATATATGTGGCCACCTGAGCGACACAGCGATGACTGGATTAGATATATATATGTGGCCACATGAGCGAAACAGCGATGACTGGATTAGATATATATATGTGGCCACATGAGCGACACAGCGATGACTGGATTAGATATATATATGTGGCCACATGAGCGAAACAGCGATGACGGGATTAGATATATATATTTGGCCAGATGAGCGACACAGCGATGCCGGGATTAGATAGTTATATGTGGCCATATGAACGATCCAGCGATGCCGGAATTATATATTTATATGTGGCCATATGAACGATACAGCGATGCCGGGATTATATATTTATATTTAGCCACATGAACGATCCAGCGATGACTGGATTATATATTTATATTTAGCCACATGAACGATCCAGCGATGCCGGGATTAGATATTTATATTTGGCCACATGAGCGATCCAGCGATGACTGGATTAGATATTTATATTTAGCCACATGAACGATCCAGCGATGACTGGATTAGATATTTACATTTGGCCACATGAGCGATCCAGCGATGACTGGATTATATATTTACATTTGGCCACATGAGTGATCCAGTGATATGCTGGGCCCGAGTTGTATGCATTTTTATGTATAGGGGAAACCCCACTTTTATATGGTAGTATAGGTCCTAGGCTTTAAAAAATAGTTGGGTTCTCGCTCGAAAACCCTATAGATTTTCCCAGCATGCCCCAAAAGTTGGCCATCGGGCGAGAAACCATACCGGTCATATCTCGGCCATTTCTTGAGCGATGTTGACACTCTTTTTATATATAGAGGTTTTTTTGGGTGTGAAACACGTTTAAAACAATATAAAATTTATATGGAGTCTCTATCAAGTGATTCCAATGTCAATCGAAAATACAGACCATGTTCCTGCACATGTTCTATATTCTCCACCGGGCGAGAAGCCATCAAATCTCGGCCATTTCTTGAGCGATTTTGACAATCTTTTTTTTAAATAGAGTTTTGTTTGGCTGTTGAACATGATTTAGTTGATTTGAGAACTTGTTTACATGATAGGGGCTCTGAAGTTCTTCCGGAGAAACTAAATCAGGTCTGAAATTTTTAATGACACAAATTTATTAAGATTTAACACCCACATCACAATGAAACAGATCTAATTATATGGATTGGTGCAGGCATCATCTTGCAACGTCATGCACTTGCAGAAAGGGGTACAGCCTACCTCCTCCATGCGGCATGTACATGTGGCTCGAGCACACTAGCCACATTGACTGGAACAAGGCACTCGTTCTCTATCTGATACCCAAAATGTAGTGGATCTATGATGACGGGTTGGAAGATGTGGATAATCGAGTTTGTACCGAATAAGGCTCACATTATTTGTGGAAGCACGTTTGAGGTAAATTTTGATGTGATGAGCCCTTGGTCTTATGATATATTTGGGCACGAAGCTGTGTGAAAGACGAATATTGGTTACTCTCTATTAGAACCAACACAATGAATTTTTCAGCATCAGCCTTGGTCTCGGGTGTACTTGTCATTTCTCTACCGAAATTTCTAAGCAATTGGGTGGGCTGGGCTGGGCTTTGAGGGCAGCTTTCTTGGTGCCTACTTTGCTCGTTGCATCACATCCAGTCAAGCAGTGCAAGGCGGGAAGGACATTGCAAACGTTTTGCCGCATCCACCTCGCATCCAGAGCTCGCTTAGTCCTGCTTCTGTCAGGATAGGTAAGTGGGATAGTATGGCCACAGCAACGTCAGTGTCGTTGGACAAAACTACACAGGTTTTGTAGCTTGCCTTAGCACAGTTGAAAGCACGGAGAACCAGCCACAAGTCTGCCTCGTCTAACTGTGAGTACAATTCAGGAAGTACTGTTCTGTTGCCTTTATACAAGGAAGTACATGGCCAGTCGTCGCCCTGCATTGATAGCAGTAGGGTGTGGTAAGTCCATGGCGAGACCAGAGACATGTTTGTAAATAAGCTGTTCCAGCATCATCGTGTTCTGTTGTGATGGCCAGAGGTTAGCCATCTGTGAAAGTGGAGACTCGGGTGTGATTTCAGTTAACACAATCGAAGGTGCAGTACACCTTCTCTCGTGTTCTTGGTCTTTTATGGAAGGTTCTCCAGTAGTATGTAGTATAGATGTCAAAGACATAGTCACAGCGGCCATGTTTGTGGTAGATCGCTAAAGACTTTTGCATGAGTGTGAGCAGGACACCGAATGCCTTCAGCCCCTGAAATGGTAGGCTGCGGACTAGGGCCATGTCGTCGATAATAAATGCAGAATTATCACAATGCATATACTGCATATCAGCATCAGTCAGGACAAGCTCAAGCTCACGTATGCGCAGACTTTTCTCTGGGTGGGTCAAGTAGCCGTCGGCGTTAAATATCATGGGACTAGGTACAATATCATACTTGAGGAGCTCATTCGTTGTAATGTGCCTGTGTCGAGCAATGTCAATAGACTTGTCTGTGATGTTGACTTGTCTCACAGTTTGCTTTGCAGTTGACTTCGGCTTGTTGTTCTTTATGCTGATCATTGTATGGATCTTGCGGCGGCTGATCGGACTGTCTAGTCGTACATTCCTCGTGATGAAGCGCTCATGGTGAAAATGCTCATAAGCTTCTTTCCCAATGTCTGTCGCATTCAGCAAATCACTTCTTATGTTTTCAGGCATGCCTTGTTTGGTTACAAAGTTGTGAAGCTTCTTTGGGCTAATCAGTTGAGAAAGGCTCTTTCCTCAATAAAGCGGACACAGTTCTGGATATTTTCTTCGCTCTTGTTCGTGTAGGATTGTGATGATTCATGATGTACATAGGCTTCTGACGTGTGTTCATGAACACCTGTAATTTCACGAAGCAAGTTGTTCACACCCATCAACTCGTGAAAGATCAGATCCCATTGGGCGACAAATTGTTTCCGCTTGCAGTGCCCAATGATGCTGTCACTGCATTTTGAAGAAAGATCTATTGTTTGCTCGAACTTTTGGTCACCCCCCCCCCCACAGCTGTAATGACACCAAGCTTGTCCTTCACAGAGACGGAGTTACGTTCTGCAAAGTTCTCATACACCTCCTGAGGCAAGTTTCTGCAGTCTTCAAGGTAGACTGTCCCCCAGCGAAGGTAGTGTGTGCAGTCCTAGGTGGCAAATTCATACAGTGCCCGCTGCATGGCATCGAGGTGGGGTCCCAAGAACCCTCTCTGTCGGCACGAAGAAGATCTAAGACCACCTGGAACCGAGACAAGTACTGGTACAAGAATTTGAAATTCTCGCACTCCTTGACTCATGACTCTATGAACTCATCAAGGTCACTCATCAGCTGAGTAGAAGAAGCTTTGAACTGATCGAGCAACTTCTTGTTGCGCTCTCGGGCTCCATATTTCATTGCACTGCGGCGGCTGGCTAAAAGCCTATATTCCGTGATATATTTGTCAATTCCAGTACTCTTGAAGAATTCCTTCAACAGTAGGCGCTGCATCGCTTCGGCCAGGATCTTTTGAGCATCAAGCGACCGAGCGTAATGGCCCGCATTAAGAATCGCGGTCTGGATTACAGATGGCCATAGATATGTGTCTCAAGCCATACATGCTCTGCACCACTTCCTTCGATGCTCCTGCCATAGCACTTAAGCACGTTTTTCGCAGTGTGGAACGTCCCTAAGCACAATATGATGCACTTGAACTCATCTGGTTTCCGAAGCTGTATCATGTTTGCTATACTGTACACCTTCTCATCGGCAGAGAGTGGAATATATGATTGTACTAGTTGAGAACACAGGGACTTGATGTTATTCAACTCTGTGTATACAACTTCCCCGTTGTTGGTGTCAAGTGGCACTACGGGCGTAAATGCAACTTGCTTGAGTGGGACATTGTCATCCGTCCAAACCGCATTACTTGCACTCCATTGCATAGTTTGACTTGTCGGATATACCAAGTCCGCCATGTGGCAATCACGGGGTTCCAAGTTAAGTCTGCATATAGCCCAAGCCATATCGGATAGTCTCTTGTCCCGCCTAACGTCATCGTAGACTGCTGGTTGATCGTGGCCTTTGTAGGATGTAAGTAGGTTATACTTTTTCATATTTTCTCCAAATTATTGTAGCTGCATGGCAATACTTCCTTTAGGGCTTTCGGACCATGAACAACTGATGTGTCAGAGCGCTTGGGTTTGGATAAGACGACCTTAGGCGTATGCTGGTAGAGGACACACACCATATCGTGTTCAGATGAAATTGCATCTTCGTTGTCCCAGTTATCCATTGCTGCTGATGTGAAGTTCCCTGGGTCAAAATGGGCTGGCAACTTCATGTCTGCTTCATTTTGACAGTGACCATGGCCATGTCATGCTGGTACCGGCGAAGTTCCGTGTAGCTCATAGCTAGCGCCTGTCGATTCAAAGAGGTGACACAGATTTTGCCACCGCGTCCTTTTTCTGCCAGAATGGTGAATGTAGAACATGTCGCGCCTGGAACATGGTCTGTATTTTCGATTGACATTGGAATCACTTGATAGAGACTCCATATCGATTTTATATTGCTTTAAACGTGTTTCACACCCAAAAAACCTCTATTTTAAAAAAAGATTGTCAAAATCGCTCAAGAAATGGCCGAGATATGACCGGTATGGTTTCTCGCCCGGTGGGCAACTTTTGGGGCATGCTGGGAAAAATCTATAGGGTTTTCGAGCGAGAACCCAAATTTTTTTTAAAGCCTAGGACCTATGCTACCATATAAAAATTAATTTTCCCCTATACATAAAAATGCATACAACTCTGTCCCAGCCCCAGGAGTATTTGGCTATATGAGCGATCCAGCGATGACGGGATTAGATATTACTGTTACATTTGGATGATAGTGCAATGGTATAGATAGAACATACAGGGGCTACTCTTGTACCTGTACGTACATCGTGCGAGAACTCGACATATTGACTGCTAACTGTCAGTACAGCATGGTATATATACACGTATGTTTTTATTAAGGTCTATGAAGTTGGCTTGCGGATGGTAGTTCATTATTCAAAAGTTTATTCGCTAATATACACATCTAGAAGTTTATTCAGAAGTGTATTCGCTAATATACACATCTAGAAGTGTATTCAAAAGTTTATTCGCTAATATACACATCTAGAAGTTTATTCAGAAGTTTATTCGCGAATACACATCTAGAAGTTTATTCAGAAGTGTATTCGCGAATACACATCTAGAAGTTTATTCAGAAGTTTATTCGCTAATACACATCTAGACGTTTATTCAGAAGTTTATTCAGAATTTATACAAGCCCCTATAAATGCATATTTGCGCTACAGTAGTTTGATCGATCGTGTATTGTACAGCACTTGGGAATACGCCGTTTCTTCAATACTTCCCGGAAATGTGCACATACAACAGGACATTTAGATTGTTCAGTGGGAATACGCCATCTCTAAGACTTCCCGGAAATGTGCACATACAACAGGACATTTAGATTGTTCAGTGGGAATACGCCATCTCTAAGACTTCCCGGAAATGTGCACATACAACAGGACATTTTGATTGTTCAGTGGGAATACGCCATCTCTTCAAGACTTCCTGGAAATGTGCACATACAACAGGACATTTAGATTGTTCAGAGGGAATACGCCATCTCTTCAAGACCTCCCGGAAATGTGCACATACAACAGGACATTTAGATTGTTCAGAGGGAATAAGCCATCTCTTCAAGACCTCCCGGAAATGTGCGCATACAACAGGACATTTAGATTGTTCAGTGGGAATACGCCATCTCTAAGACTTCCCGGAAATGTGCGCATACAACAGGACATTTTGATTGTTCAGTGGGAATACGCCATCTCTAAGACTTCCCGGAAATGTGCGCATACAACAGGACATTTAGATTGTTCAGTGGGAATACGCCATCTCTAAGACTTCCCGGAAATGTGCACATACAACAGGACATTTAGATTGTTCAGTGGGAATACGCCATCTCTAAGACTTCCCGGAAATGTGCACATACAACAGGACATTTAGATTGTTCAGTGGGAATACGCCATCTCTAAGACTTCCCGGAAATGTGCACATACAACAGGACATTTAGATTGTTCAGTGGGAATACGCCATCTCTAAGACTTCCCGGAAATGTGCGCATACAACAGGACATTTAGATTGTTCAGTGGGAATACGCCATCTCTAAGACTTCCCGGAAATGTGCACATACAACAGGACATTTTGATTGTTCAGTGGGAATATGCCATCTCTTCAAGACTTCCTGGAAATGTGCACATACAACAGGACATTTAGATTGTTCAGAGGGAATACGCCATCTCTTCAAGACTTCCCGGAAATGTGCGCATACAACAGGACATTTAGATTGTTCAGAGGGAATAAGCCATCTCTTCAAGACCTCCCGGAAATGTGCGCATACAACAGGACATTTAGATTGTTCAGTGGGAATACGCCATCTCTAAGACCTCCTGGAAATGTGCACATACAACAGGACATTTTGATTGTTCAGTGGGAATAGGCTATCTCTTCAAGACTTCCCGGAAATGTGCACATACAGCAGGACATTCAGATTGTTCAGAGGGAATACGCTGTCTCTTCAAGAATTCCCGGCACATACAGCAGGACATTTAGATTGTATCCATTAGGCACCAAGAAGTTTTAAGTTTTCGATTACATCCATTTTCCTTTTGTATACAATAGATATGTACTGTACATTATGAACGAATACATATGCTTAAACCAAAACCCATGTTGTTAGCACCCACCGTACCTATATCCTAGGACCCCATCTCTATAATTATATAAGCTATATAACATGGTTGTCGGTTCCTTGTGGATACTGTAACTCTAAATTCTGACATAATTTCTATACGTCAACATAGCATACTTCTATAACTGTAGCATTAGAAAGAAACATATTACCTTGTATCTCTGCCTGTAACAGCCTCCAGTTGAAAATATCTTCCAGTAGGCACATATTAATTTATCGTCTGCCGTGTTATGGCGACTCTCGCTTTCACGAGACATGCGTGAGAGTTTGTCACGTGCTTCCTCTTAGACTCCGACATTCACAACAGTTGCATTAGAATCAGATTAAATGTCATATGTTATAATGTGTGTACTTATGTACGTATATATCGAAGTCAACTCTTTATCTAAGAGATACAGACTGTGATGCTTACACCTCTCACAGTGTTGAAACACAATATCCGTGTCCGTGTTTAGCTGGTGGATAACACAAATATAATACAAGCATTTGAATGATGTAAGTTGATCCTTTAAGACGATTGCAATTTTCATTCTTTTCAGCTCATTTCTTACATAAACATTACAATAGCTTGTAGTGTAAGTAAATCACATACAGTAGTATAAATGTAACACGTGTATGATATATGACACTGTATGTACCCACAGGACATTTTGTTTATTAAATTCGGAAACCAGTTTCACATTTTATGACAATTAATGAGACTAGAAATAATATAGCATTGCTCAAACAAGTTAGTTTTACGATGTTCAATGACTGATCGGCCGATTGATATATATAAAACATTTACTTCGTGTTCACCTTATTTTTTCAAGCCCAACTTAATCAATTTAAACTCACTTCCCTCAGCACGAAGCTGGTCTATATATTTCAATTGACTGTTGTATTCATTTGAGATGCCACCAACATAGCAATAGACATCCAACACCCTTCCCTTCACCCAAACCGAAACAACCTACAATATGTTACATTATGTAGATAATCGCCATACAATTTGATAATGTATCCACCATTCTACTTATAAAAACGTTCTGCATGATTTATATTATTCTACGTCAAATGCTATATAGGATATGTAAGTTTCACGGTCCTTTGCTTTATTTTTATGGTAAATTCAGTTTGATATCGTGTTGCTAAAGTAACTTTTGAATACATAACAATCATTATAAAACTTTTTTCCAATCTCAAAACTCAGTCTCAATCGTCCGATTGGTTCAGCTGACAGTAACACTCAGAATCAACCAATCAGATCACTTGAGCTTGAGTTTGAGATATGCGAACAGTTTTATAGCCACGGGGCCAGGATAAAAACATTGATTTCTGTGTTTTCTTTACGTTTTCGTCACTGCATATCCCTGACAAATGTCTGTCCGTACGTCCCTCGTGTTATGTTGTAGTAAATTACAGTATCGTATCCGTATCCGTGTACCCCTAACACGACGCCTTAGTACATCAAAGTCGTAACAGTCGTATATCCTCTAAACGTATAATGAACTCACAGTACGTCACAGTACGTCACAGTCGTTTATCCTCTAAACACATCATGAAGACACAGTACGACACATTCGTATATCCTCTAAGCGTATCATGAAGACACAGTACGACACATTCGTATATCCTCTAAACGTATCATGAACTCACAGTATGTCACAGTCGTCTATCCTCTAAACGTATCATGAACTCACAGTATGTCACAGTCGTCTATCCTCTAAACGTATCATGAAGTCACAGTAGGACACAGTTGTATATCCTCTAAGCGTATCGTGAATTCACACACGTCAAAGTCGTATATCCTCTAATTTTATCGAGAAATTAAATGTTATATCCAGGTTACACCTCTAACGTGACAACTCTGTCAGCGGCAGTTATATATCTAACGTGACAACTCTCTCGGCGGCAGTTATATATCTAACGTGACAACTCTATCAGCGGCAGTTATATATCTAACGTGACAACTCTCTCGGCGGCAGTTATATATCTAACGTGACAACTCTGTCAGCGGCAGTTATATATCTAACGTGCAGTTATATATCTAACGTGACAACTCTGTCAGCGGCAGTTATATATCTAACGTGACAACTCTGTCAGCGGCAGTTATATATCTAACGTGACACCCCTTGTGAGTGAACCCTTAACATTACAATATGTGCGTCGCTACCATAAGAGTGGTGTATCCTTGCACCTGAGTTGTATGGTTAATAATATACATCTATACACTGATGGTGATGCACTTACAACGACATATAATAAATAACACAGGGAGGATTGTCCATATATATAATGACTTCTGCCTTGCATATGTCCGCCAAATCTCACGTGTTAAAGGTATAGTACTACATACACTCATTTATTATACTTAAATAGTCATCATGTTGCTTTAGGTTGACTTGTTTGTTTGTTGTTTGTTTGTGTGTTTGTTTGTTGTTTGTTTGTTTGTTTGTTGTTGTTTGTTTGTTTGTATGTGTGTATGTGTGTATGTTTGTATGTTTGTATGTTTGTATGTTTGTTTGCCTGTTTGTTTTGTGTGTGTGTTTGTTTGTTTGTGTGTGTGTTTGTGTGTGTTTGTGTGTATGTTTGTATGTGTGTTTGTGTGTTTGTTTGTTTGTTTGTATGTGTGTTTGTTTGGTTGTGTGTGCGTTTGTTTGTGAGTTTGTTTGTGTGTTTGTTTGTGTTTGTTTGTGTGTTTGTTTTGTGCGCGTTTGTGTGTTTTTGTGTGTGTTTGTTTGTTTGTTTGTTTGTTTGTTTGTTTGTTTGTTTGTTTGTTTGTAGCTATGATGGGCAAGTGATTTGAAGCCTACTACCATAGCCACTCGGCCACGGTGGTGTATCCCGATACAACTCACGTTTCTGTACTGTGGATAATTGATACAACATACATCGAAAATCCCAGTTTATCCGGGTCCATGTCCGTACCGCAGATTCTGTTCGGAGGGGCATCCGGTGTATGCGTCCACCAATAATACCTTGAGAGTCGCTGTTTGACGTAAGCAGTCGGTGCGACTTTAAATGTTAATAAAAATAGTTAGACCTTTAAGAGTATAAATTTGCTAAAATAGTCTGTACCGACACATAGATTCATAATCCGAGTGATATTTCGTAAAAAAGTGTACCGTGTGTATTAGACCCGATCGAAATACCTTAGTAACCCTTGTATTTAGACTGATGTGACGTCACAAGCGAATGCGCCATATTGTATTAGGTATACACGTGTATGAATGTGCACTGTTTATTGTAATATTTCTGGTGTATTTAATGTGATTTTTTGGTGTAGTACGCATTCGTAGATCATACCACGCCATCAATATGGTTCTGTTTGGACCGACGAACAAGAAGCGCCGGAAGAAAATGTGGGGACACTTGTTAAATCGTTCGCAATATGTGGTAAGCATCAATTCTAGACTGTGTAGTAAACAAGGAACACATGGCAGACCTCCACACATACACCCCGATCAATCACAGCCGATGTTGCAATTACATTGGGCGTGGTAAAGGAGTGTGGAGTGCAGAGGTCAGCCTGACCCTAACTTTAAACACCCCGACCAATCACAGCCGACGTTGCAATTACATTGGGCGTGGTAAAGGAGTGTGGAGTGTAGAGGTCAGCCATACCCTAATTTTAAACACACCCGATAACGATGCGGTTCATACCCCGATGGAAACTATTAATCCGCGATTCATTACTTATATTTACATTAAGTATTCTTTTCAATGATCAATTCAATCATACTTCGCATTTATTATGGATTTAGTCCAGATTTGCGAGTGGCTGTGTGCCTGGACCTGGTAAATAGATCATCATTGGCACGGCGTAAGCTGTACGATACGAATTTTCTTGCGAGGAACGTTGAACACTGCGAATGCGCATGCCCGTAACGTCAAGTAGTGCCCATGTGAGCTATATATCACTAATGACATTCATACGAACATGGATACAATCAGAGCATTATCATATACGATCATCGAAGGAAATACAATAGCGCTGTAAACAGTGTACGATAGCAACACCTTTAATGAATGACCGGAGGAGTAATGTGTATGTGTGAAGCCATTTATCTACCATGAAAGCTCATCTACATCCAATGAGTCATGAAAATGTCCATCCATCCAATAACTTTATCCATGCATAGTAGTCTCCGCCGACGCATATGGACGACTGTATCGTGTAAGTTGATTACAGTGTAGTATCGGGAATGCAGCATGTAGCTGTGTTGTAGTGTAGATGCTAGCTAGTGTGTAGTTATTTGATAGTTGCGGATATTCATTTGTCACCCCAAGGTTCTTCTTAGGGTCTCAATTCCCACTGATGGTAATCCCGCAGCGGATCCGGCAGTTAGCATCTGGTCATCTATGTCGCTCCAGGACCAGCACATACCACTTCTATAGTACAGCGATGCTGGAGCGAGTGTCCCATGTCGCAAGGTCAACAACCAAAATGTCCCGGAATTCTACACTGCTGCTGCTATATGTGCCCCGGTCGCGATGTGCACGCCGTGATATCAGAAGAAAAAGGTTGCTATATGTGCCCCGGTCGCGATGTGCACGCCGTGAGATCAGCAGGGACAGGTTGCTATACGTGCCCCGGTCGCGATGTGCACGCCGTGAGATCAGCAGGGACAGGCTGCTATATGTGCCCCGGTCGCGATGTGCACGCCGTGAGATCAACAGGGACAGGTTGCTATATGTGCCCCGTCGCGACGTGCACGCCGTGAGATCAGCAGGGACAGGTTGCTATATGTGCCCCGGTCGCGATGTGCACGCCGTGAGATCAACAGGGACAGGTTGCTACATGTGCCCCGGTCGCGATGTGCACGCCGTGAGATCAGCAGGGATAGGTTGCTATATGTGCCCCCGTCGCGACGTGCACGCCGTGAGATCAACAGGGACAGGTTGCTATATGTGCCCCGGTCGCGACGTGCACGCCGTGAGATCAGCAGGGACAGGTTGCTATATGTGCCCCCGTCGCGACGTGCACGCCGTGAGATCAGCAGGGACAGGTTGCTATATGTGCCCCGGTCGCGATGTGCACGCCGTGATATCAACAGGGACAGGTTGCT
>CM026389.1:11877940-11938227 GCA_014843695.1 Archivesica marissinica | reverse complement strand
GCACGCCGTGAGATCAGCAGGGACAGGTTGCTATATGTGCCCCGGTCGCGACTTGCACGCCGTGAGATCAGCAGGGACAGGTTGCTATATGTGCCCCGGTCGCGACGTGCACGCCGTGAGATCAACAGGGACAGGTTGCTATATGTGCCCCGGTCGCGACGTGCACGCCGTGAGATCAGCAGGGACAGGTTGCTATATGTGCCCCCGTCGCGACGTGCACGCCGTGAGATCAGCAGGGACAGGTTGCTATATGTGCCCCGGTCGCGATGTGCACGCCGTGATATCAACAGGGACAGGTTGTTACATGTGCCCCGGTCGCGATGTGCACGCCGTGAGATCAGCAGGGACAGGTTGCTATATGTGCCCCCGTCGCGACGTGCACGCCGTGAGATCAGCAGGGACAGGTTGCTATATGTGCCCCGGTCGCGACGTGCACGCCGTGAGATCAGCAGGGACAGGTTGCTATATGTGCCCCGGTCGCGACGTGCACGCCGTGAGATCAGCAGGGACAGGTTGCTATATGTGCCCCGGTCGCGACGTGCACGCCGTGAGATCAACAGGGACAGGTTGCTATATGTGCCCTGGTCGCGACGTGCACGCCGTGAGATCAGCAGGGACAGGTTGCTATATGTGCCCCGGTCGCGACGTGCACGCCGTGAGATCAGCAGGGACAGATTGCTATATGTGCCCCGGTCGCGATGTGCACGCCGTGAGATCAACAGGGACAGGTTGCTACATGTGCCCCGTTCGCGATGTGCACGCCGTGAGATCATAAGAGAAAGCTTGCTATATTTGCCCCGGTCGCGACGTGCACGCCGTGAGATCAGCAGGGACAGGCTGCTATATGTGCCCCGGTCGCGACGTGCACGCCGTGAGATCAGCAGGGACAGGCTGCTACATGTGCCCCGGTCGCGACGTGCACGCCGTGAGATCAGCAGGGACAGGTTGCTATATGTGCCCCGGTCGCGACGTGCACGCCGTGAGATCAGCAGGGACAGGTTGCTATATGTGCCCCGGTCGCGACGTGCACGCCGTGAGATCAGCAGGGACAGGTTGCTATATGTGCCCCGGTCGCGACGTGCACGCCGTGAGATCAACAGGGACAGGTTGCTATATGTGCCCCGGTCGCGACGTGCACGCCGTGAGATCAGCAGGGACAGGTTGCTATATGTGCCCCCGTCGCGACGTGCACGCCGTGAGATCAGCAGGGACAGGTTGCTATATGTGCCCCGGTCGCGATGTGCACGCCGTGATATCAACAGGGACAGGTTGCTACATGTGCCCCGGTCGCGATGTGCACGCCGTGAGATCAGCAGGGACAGGTTGCTATATGTGCCCCCGTCGCGACGTGCACGCCGTGAGATCAGCAGGGACAGGTTGCTATATGTGCCCCGGTCGCGACGTGCACGCCGTGAGATCAGCAGGGACAGGTTGCTATATGTGCCCCGGTCGCGACGTGCACGCCGTGAGATCAACAGGGACAGGTTGCTATATGTGCCCCGGTCGCGACGTGCACGCCGTGAGATCAACAGGGACAGGTTGCTATATGTGCCCTGGTCGCGACGTGCACGCCGTGAGATCAGCAGGGACAGGTTGCTATATGTGCCCCGGTCGCGACGTGCACGCCGTGAGATCAGCAGGGACAGATTGCTATATGTGCCCCGGTCGCGATGTGCACGCCGTGAGATCAACAGGGACAGGTTGCTACATGTGCCCCGTTCGCGATGTGCACGCCGTGAGATCATAAGAGAAAGCTTGCTATATTTGCCCCGGTCGCGACGTGCACGCCGTGAGATCAGCAGGGACAGGTTGCTATATGTGCCCCGGTCGCGACGTGCACGCCGTGAGATCAGCAGGGACAGGTTGCTACATGTGCCCCGGTCGCGACGTGCACGCCGTGAGATCAGCAGGGACAGGTTGCTATATGTGCTCCGGTCGCGACGTGCACGCCGTGAGATCAGCAGGGACAGGTTGCTATATGTGCCCCGGTCGCGACGTGCACGCCGTGAGATCAGCAGGGACAGGTTGCTATATGTGCCCCGGTCGCGACGTGCACGCCGTGAGATCAGCAGGGACAGGTTGCTATATGTGCCCCGGTCGCGACGTGCACGCCGTGAGATCAGCAGGGACAGGTTGCTATATGTGCCCCGGTCGCGACGTGCACGCCGTGAGATCAGCAGGGACAGGTTGCTATATGTGCCCCGGTCGCGACGTGCACGCCGTGAGATCAGCAGGGACAGGTTGCTATATGTGCCCCGGTCGCGACGTGCACGCCGTGAGATCAGCAGGGACAGGTTGCTATATGTGCCCCGGTCGCGACGTGCACGCCGTGAGATCAGCAGGGACAGGTTGCTATATGTGCCCCGGTCGCGACGTGCACGCCGTGAGATCAGCAGGGACAGGTTGCTATATGTGCCCCGGTCGCGACGTGCACGCCGTGAGATCAGCAGGGACAGGTTGCTATATGTGCCCCGGTCGCGACGTGCACGCCGTGAGATCAGCAGGGACAGGTTGCTATATGTGCCCCGGTCGCGACGTGCACGCCGTGAGATCAACAGGGACAGGTTGCTATATGTGCCCCGGTCGCGACGTGCACGCCGTGAGATCAGCAGGGACAGGTTGCTATATGTGCCCCGGTCGCGACGTGCACGCCGTGAGATCAGCAGGGACAGGTTGCTATATGTGCCCCGGTCGCGATGTGCACGCCGTGAGATCAGCAGGGACAGGTTGCTATATGTGCCCCGGTCGCGACGTGCACGCCGTGAGATCAGCAGGGACAGGTTGCTATATGTGCCCCGGTCGCGACGTGCACGCCGTGAGATCAGCAGGGACAGGTTGCTATATGTGCCCCGGTCGCGACGTGCACGCCGTGAGATCAGCAGGGACAGTTGCTATATGTGCCCCGGTCGCGACTTGCACCCGTGAGATTAACAGGGACAGGTTGCTATATGTGCCCCGGTCGCGACGTGCACGCCGTGAGATCAGCAGGGACAGGTTGCTATATGTGCCTCGGTCGCGACGTGCACGCCGTGAGATCAGCAGGGACAGGTTGCTATATGTGCCCCGGTCGCGACGTGCACGCTGTGAGATCAGCAGGGACAGGTTGCTATATGTGCCTCGGTCGCGACGTGCACGCCGTTAGATCAGCAGGGACAGGTTGCTATATGTGCCTCGGTCGCGACGTGCACGCCGTGAGATCAGCAGGGACAGGTTGCTATATGTGCCCGGTCGCGACGTGCACGTCGTGAGATCAGCAGGGACAGGTTGCTATATGTGCCCCGGTCGCGACGTGCACGCCGTGAGATCAACAGGGACAGGTTGCTATATGTGCCCCGGTCGCGACGTGCACGCCGTGAGATCAACAGGGACAGGTTGCTATATGTGCCCCGGTCGCGACGTGCACGCCGTGAGATCAGCAGGGACAGGTTGCTATATGTGCCCCGGTCGCGACGTGCACGCCGTGAGATCAGCAGGGACAGGCTGCTATATGTGCCCCGGTCGCGACGTGCACGCCGTGAGATCAGCAGGGACAGGTTGCTATATGTGCCCCGGTCGCGACGTACACGCCTTGAGATCAGCAGTGACAGGTACATTGCGACACTCAATACATATGTATGACTAGGCGCACTTAATCGCCGGCACATTTGTCAAAATCTCATTCCATTGGAAGGTTGCAAATAACTACAATTCTACTGTTAAGCAGACACATGGACTTGATGCCGTGATCGCTCGCTCACTCGGCAACACTTACTAGTCAAAATGCTATATGCTCTTGTGTGAGTGTGTTTTACATGTATTTATCGTCTCTACAGGTTGCCCGTATGAGCGACGCCTCCTGAAGAGATTAGTCACTTTAGATTGTTGGAGGTTAATGCAATGATACAGACAGAGATCCATTCCAGAGTCGCCTCTGGTTCTTTTACGTGCACGATGTACAGCACCGACACGAGACCTCGGTTTAACGTCCCATCTGAAATACTTTTAATTGTATTATGGTCAGACGGGGGATCGAACCTGCGATCCCTGGATTACCAGTCCCGTGTGTTACCACTGTACTACATACCCACCTGTTATTGTGTGTATTGTCATTTGCTAAATAAAATATGCTTAAACCAAGCGCTTTAGCTCTCCAGCGCATATATTCAGGGACGGGTCTAGGATTGGTCAAGGGGGTATTATGTCTGATGGGGTGTGGTAGTGAACAAATGTCTAGACCTGAAAACAATTAGTAAGAAGTTAACATTTACTTATTTCTCTTATTTTGTGGATAGCAGACTATTTTAGTCATCCTCGAGCTAAAGAAGAAATTGAAATTAACAGATAAAAATCAAGTTTCCAAGTTTGTGATGTTCGATACGTGGAACTTGAACCTTATATGACATGAAGTCACCCTACGGCAAAATAAATCCATGCAATTAACAGTGAACATGACTTGACAATCACAACTGTTGAATATGACCCAACATAATGTTGTTTCGAACTATCGTAATTCTTGCGACGCTCCTATGTAAGTACCTTTATATATGTATTAGCTTAGTTGATTTATATATATATTACTAGTTCGATCCCCCGTCTGACCATAATGAAATAAACAGTCTTTCAAGTTGGTCTTTAAACCGAGGTCTCGGGTCGGTGCTTTACACCGGGCATGTAGAAGAACGAGAGGAGATGCTGGAATGTGTTTCTTTCTGTATCATTGCACTATCCTCCAGACATCAAAACTGACTAATCTCATCTGGAGGCGCCGTTCATATTGGTAACTGGTAGCGACGATAAATAAACCTAAACATACACTGTCTAGGTTTATCTTACTCACTTCCGTTCTGATATTTCTTAGCATAGCTGTGTCAGTAGGTTTGGTTTTGTAGACTACAGATTTCAAATAGTTCCACAAATAGAAAGCACAATGATGTAGATCCGGGCTATGGGTCGGTCATGTTACACCAAACTACCTCTGGATATCTCCTTGATATAATGTTCATGCATGCAATCTAAGACCTTGTTAGACGTATGAGGCGTATCCCGGTCCTGCATGAACCACATAGTAGCCATGTCTACGGATCGCCTATGAAGCTCCTGAATAATTTGTTTCTTTAAAAGCGATAAATGTATCAAATGTATCGCTGAATGCATACGGACAAATCACCACACGTGACGACATCGCACACCACACTGTGATATTTTCACTGTGTAATGGTCGCTCAGTAAAACAATGCGGTTGCTCCTCAGTCCACTATCTCATGCCCTGTTTATAATCGTGACAGATAACAGAAAATGCGACTCGTCACTAAACCAATCATCTTGGAAAGCGTCAGCGTAACTGTCTGCAATGCCGCATGCCCAGCAACAATATGAGATTATTTCCACCTTGTCTGTATAGACGTTTCATGATTTGTGTCTTGTACGGGAAAAGTGTGTTTGTTTACCTAACAACACCTTTCCTGGACATGCTCCAGCGGTTAACCAGTTCTTGTTGCATCAACCTCCGTAAGAAACTGCCAACTTGTTCATATAAATAGAAACGGCTTGAGCGACGCTCGAACCCGTGACTAGCAGTGATGATAGATTATATAGTGATATACAAGTGCAGCGACATTAACCACTCGACCAATCAGTAATGATACAGTTATGTTCTCTTCTATTCTGATAAGTGTAGCCAACCTGATTTCACTGCTTACACTTTCATGTGATTCCAGGTTGTATATGTGCAACAGATGGACTGGACCCGAGAAAGTGGACTGTGAAGATTAAGCAAGGTAGTAGTGTCATATGTATCGGGACAATCGTCAGCAAATTCTATGTTCTCACTACTGGTAGCTGCATGTGAGTCTATCTTTAAAGTCTAGCATTCAAATACATCAACTATTCAAAGATACGTAAGTCATGTTGAAATAATATTTTATGCGAAATTACTCGGTATAATAATGTCCCGTATTCTATGCCAGCGACATTAATAATACAATGAAACATGTGCTAACCAGTCAGCCAAGGGAATCACAGAAAATGACTGCTTAATAGAGGGCAAATGTATAATGCAAATTCCCCCGTCTAATGTTACGGTTTGCCTTAAACAGCAGTTATTGCAAGACATAGATCACATATAACATACAACGTACATAATACATAATGCAACGGATAAACTACGATGCTAAAACTATCTTTTATAAAAACCTTTTCCTTTTGGGTTTGGGTGAAGGTTCTACTTTGTATCTACTTTGGGTTGTTATATGTGATTCTGTTCTTCTGGGTGAGTGAGAGATTTAAACCAATAAGTAGCCTGAGCCTCAGCATGTGATTGGAAAAGTAAGTTTTAGAATCTCCAGACTTGGTCAATGTCAGAAACTCGATTATTCACACAGCATAACGGTTCGGATAAGATAGAAACGTATACAGGTCTGCACGTGTACGATCGAGAATAAGTCTACTCTTGAACGCACCGTACACGTGCACAACACATGCCCTATCATATACTTAGCCGCCGAAACAGAAACGTAACTAGCCTCATCAACATTTTACATATCAGTGTTGATTACGTATATCTGGTCATTTATTTAAATGTGTTCACCCATATGAGTTTAACTTGTCTATTAATGGGCATAAATAAAGAGGCATATATTCATTTGGAACATAATTAGTGTTAGGGTTCGATGGCTGTGTGTACCTAATGTTGAGATTTCAAATGTCTGTGGTTACAACTATGTTTATATTTTTTGAGAACAGTACCAAGGATGCTGGTCAATACAAACTCGTACTCAACACCCGGACAACACGGCTGGTATCCGCAATACTACAGGTAATTAACGTGCAACGTAAGTGACAGGGACACAACCCCTACCCTCCCCCAGACACAACCCCCACCCTCCCCCAGACACAACCCCACCCCCCAGACACAACCCGTACCCTCCCCCAGACACAACCCCCACCCTCCCCCAGACACAACCCCACCCCCCAGACACAACCCGTACCCTCCCCCAGACACAACCCCCACCCTCCCCAACACCCCCACCCTCCCCAACACAACCCCACCCCCCAGACACAACCCTACCCTCCCCAGACCAACCCCTACCCTCCCCCCAGACACAACCCCTACCCTCCCCCCAGACACAACCCTTACCCTCCCCCCAGACACAACCCTACCCTCCCCCAGACACACCCCCTACCCTCGCCCCAGACACAACCCCCACCCTCCCCAGACCAACCCTACCCTCCCCCAGACACAACCCCTACCCTCTCCCAGACACAACCTCCACCCTCCCCCAGACACAAACCCACCCCCAGACACAACCCCTACCCTCCCCCAGACACACCCCTACCCTCCCCCCAGACACAACCTTACCCTCCCCCAGACACAACCCCTACCCTCCCCCCACTCACTCCATGTTTTAACGTTGGGAAGAGCTCTAATGATGTAAGAACATGTGGCTCGGCCCATTTTTGCTTTCGTTGCATATATTGTATTTACATGTAGATTCTGTGTAATAATAGAGCAAAAATGGCTGTCCGATTAGCGCAGTGGTTAGCGCGCTCGCTTCTCACCAATGCAACCCGGGTTCGATCCTCGGACCAGGAAGTATGTGGGATGATATGGTGGTCGCCAGATCGGACATATGGGTTTTCTCCGGGTACTCCGGTTTCCTCCCACACGAATGACCACATTTACGCTTTCATCCGCGCCAACGAGAGTGATTAATATAAGTCGAGGACGACTTTCTGCTTCTCTTTCGTATATCTACATCAGTAGTCCCACCATCGAGGACGACCTGCTGCTTCTCGTTCGTATATATACATCAGTAGTCCCACCACAGTGGACGACCTTCTGCATCTTGTTCGTATATCTACATCTGTAATCCCACCATCGAGGACGACATTCTGCCTCTCGTTCGTATATCTACATCAGTAGTCCCACCATCGTGGACGATCTTCTACATCTTGTTCGTATATCTACATCAGTAGTCCCACCATCGTGGACGATCTTCTACATCTTGTTCGTATATCTACATCAGTAGTTCCACCATCGTGGACGACTTTCTGCTTCTCGTTCGTATATATACATCAGTAGTCCCACCATCGTGGACGACTTTCTGCTTCTCGTTCGTATATATACATCAGTAGTCCACCCTCGAGGACGACCTTCTGCTTATCGTTCGTATATCTACATCAGTAGTCCCACCCACCATCAGGGGCAGTAACGGACTAATGTTGATAATAGAGACGGCCGCTAACCAGACCTAGTAGAACATCCGTGAATAGCAACAATATGTCTTATACTAGAACATTATTTTAAATGCACAACACATATTAAAGTATTCACATATTAAGCCGTTATATCACGTTTATATCGGACAACATTGACAAATGCTGACAGAACGTGTTGTCCAGGCAACCCTTTTTTGCTATATTTCCTTATATATGTATATGCATGATTGTGTACAATATATTGATTTCATCTATATATACTAATACCATAAAAACTGTGCACTTTTATATTGAACGTTACTTACTTGTATTCATTATATACCCAATATTTCGCACATTTTGATACCAACTTTGGATATAAAGTTTACCTCTAAGGCAAGTGCACAATTTCCTTTTGGTGTCAGTATATATAAATATATATAAATAGAACAAATACAATATTATTAAACTAAGGATCTTCGTTGAATACCAAATCAAGCAATTTTAATTTATAAATGTATACAGTATAAACTATATTCAATTTTCAATGATTGCTAAACAAGCTTTAACAACTTATATTAATTACTCTCGTATGCACGGATGACAGCATATTTGTTGTCTGTCATTCGTGTGGGAGAACACTGAAGTACCCGGAGAAAAGAAAAACCACAACACCGATCTAGCGACCACCGTACCATCTTACATGCTTCCCAGTCCGAGGATCGAACCTGGGTTACCTTTGGTGAGAAGCTAGCGTGCTAACGACTGTGCTAATCAGACATGTAGGGAAAGACTAAAACTAACTTCAATTCATTTTCTATGCAGAGTCCAGTAAGCCAACTACTTGTTCTTCTGAAAGTCGATAGGAAGATCCATCTATATTCAGGATACTTTAATACTAGAAGACTGCCCACTGCACAGTTAGCCAGAAAAGCGATATGGCATGCACAGCAGAATATTGTACATAGTTCGGGAAAGGGAGGTAACAAACTTTAATTTTAAAGAAGCACACAATCGGATTCGATAATTTGCGTATTATATTGTTTCCAAATATCATGAACAGAAACGATATAATTAGACTGATAACGTAACGTCGTATACGACATTTGTGTGTGTTTTACGTTTATTTATCGTCGCTACCGGTTACCCATATGAGCGACACCTCCTGAAGAGATTAGTTATTTTAGATTTTGAAGGATAGTGCATGATACAGACAGAGACCCATTCCAGAATCTCCTATGGTTCTTTTACGTGCATGGTGTAAAGCACCGACACAAGACCTCGGTTTAAAGTCCCATCTGAAAGACTGTTAATTTTATTAGGGTCAGACGTGGGATCGAACCTGTAACGACATGTGTTAGCATAACACGTTTATTTAAGCACAATATGCGCATGCGTCAAACAAGTGTATCCTGGACAGTGAAAGGTGTGAGAGGTATAAATATGACTACACTATGTGTATACTGTCCGACAGACGGATCTGTAGCCCAGTGGTAACACGCTGGACTTGCTCATATGGGTAACCGGTAGCGACGATAAATAAACGTAACACACACAAGTATACGGTCCGCCTCTGTCGTAGAGTAGTTGACTTATATACTACTGTAACCTATCATCACTGATTGTCACGGGTTCGAGCCCCGCCCAGACCTTGTCTCATATATATGAAAAAGTTGGCAGTTTCTTACGTTTGTTGGTGCAGCAAGTACTGGTTAACCACTGGAGTCTGCCCAGGAAAGGTGTTGTTAGGTTTAACTGCCCGTCGCTCAAATGGGCAACCGGTAGCAACGTTGACTTTAAATAACAAAATGTGTATAGACGGGTGGTTAACACGTTGGACTGTGAATCCATGAATTGCAGGTTCGATCCCCCGTCTGACAATAATATTATGAACAGTATTTAGTTTTGGACATTAAACTGAGTGTTACCGAACCCCCGAGACTGCTTCCTGACCAGCTAAGTTTAACAGGATACAATCAAAACACCAGATGCGCAAAAAACAGATATAAAAATACAATCCACAACTTACAGGTACAAGTTTATTTTTACCGTCATCATAGCCAGTTCCTAATTAAATTCCTATCAAAAATGAAATGTTAACTAGAAGTACTTTACTTGTCAACCAAAGATTATACAACCTTTTTTCTTTACGTATAAAGAAACCGATTGACACATAGTGGTTCGAACCTTCTCGAGTACGAATCATTAAATTTATACGGAACTCAATATAGCTAGTACTTTCGCTGCATATTAAACAATTACTTATACAATAAGGCGAAGGATTACATCTCTTGATTTGATTAACTTACACCAAGAGGCACCATGAGAACACTGGGCGGCTAAAAGGCTGAACACCCAATCGAAAAAGTGCTTCTTTTTCAGAAAGGTAAAATGTCTGACAAATTTAATAAACCTAATTTGCTACATTTCCCGAAGAGACGCAAAGCGGCGGAAAGGATATCTACCGGGGGGGCATCGTACTGAGGTATCGTCGCAGTGCTATACATCGTGCACATAAAAAGCCAGAGGAGACTCTTTAATGTGTCTCTGTCTGTATCATTGCACTATCCTCGTGAAATACGCTATCAAAATATATTGAACATTTATGGGATCCCAAATCTGGACATACCGGTTTACAATCGTGAAATTACTCATGATTGAGTTAGTTGAATGTGTGAAATATGTCAACATGTATGGGTACAATAAAACACATAGTGGCATTAGTTGATGGAGCGGAGCTATTGTGGATTATCTCCCCGAGGGAACACTTGCCACAATACCCCACCCCTCAACAAGCATGTATGAATATTTGTAGTCCATATAAATATATTCAATATAGAAAGCAATTATATACTGACACAAGAAAGAAACTGTGAACTTGCCTTAGAGGTCAAGTTTATATCCGTATTGAAAAATATATAGGCACATTTGGTATAAACATGTGCGAAATATTGGGTAAATTAGTACAACGTGTGAGGGATTATTTTCTTCACTCATGATAGTAATACCCAACATTTGCAACGAAACAGTAACTCTCAGTATAAAAGTGCACAGTTTTTTATGGTGTCAGGGTATATAATGGTTAGTATTATTGACTTTCAACTAAACAGTGCTGAAGAAGATATATATTGACGTTATCGGCCACGTTCAGTGTAAGAGGAAATACGGGGCGTCAAAATACCGACAAGAACACCATATATGTTACGTGTCGAAGGAGATCAGAACATACAAAAGCCCGGTGAGTACACATTAATTTAATTGAATTCTCCATCCGCCTGCAGTAACTTACTGTCCAATGTTCCGTGAATATACATTGCTTTACTCTTAAATCCTCCTGTCGTATACATTGATTAACTTTCAATTCCTCCGATCGTATGCAGTAACTTACTTTCAAATCCTCCGGTCAAATACATTGATTTGCTTTCAAATCCTCCGTCCGTATACATTGACTTACTTTCAGAACCTCCGTCCGTATACATTGACCTACTTCCAATTCCTCCATTCGTATACATTGACTTACTTCCAAAACCGCGGTCCGTATTCATTGACCTACTTTCAAAACCTCCGACCTTGTACATGGACTTACTTCCAAATCCTCCGGTCGTATAGATTGAATTTCTTTCAAATCCTCCGTCCGTATACATTGTCCTACTTTCAAATCTTCCGTCCGTGTACATTGACTTACTTTCAAATCCCCCGTCCGTGTACATTGACCTACTTTCAAATCATACGTCCGTATAATACATTGACTTACTTTCAAATCCTATGTCCGTTTACATTGACGTACTTCCAAATCCCCCTTTCCACATCTGACAATGCGCTCCATTAAAATAATCATTTCAAACAATAGATCTGGGGTGGACAACCGCTTCTAACCAGAGACACATCAAACACATGGCGGTTGCTGGGTTTTGCGTCGGCTGCAGAGAACATTTGTCAAAGAAAACGAAACTATCAGCAAGCGATATTCATTGTGCCGCATCTCAAATGGATAAAAGCTGAATTAAGAAAAAATGGTAAATATGTCAATCATTTGTTATATTTCATTTTCCTATAAACATGTCAAGAATTTCTTTTATCCTACTTTCATGCATATTAGTTGTCAAAAACAACCTGCCTAATTATAATAAACCTTTCGTGGCGTATAACGCGGCAGAGCATCGCTTTGTATCGTTTCTAAATCCCGCACAATAAATTAAAATTTAATATGAAATAGGCACTACCTCAAACTTCCCGTTCTTTAAATTAAGGGTTTATGTTAAAATCAATTACTGAACTATACATAATATAAGGAATATAACTCCATCACAACGATACCCGCAATAATAAGAGGATATTTGTTTGTGTCAGTGTATGATTGCATTTATTTCACTGAATGAACAATGAAGGCATTATATCACGAGTGACGATGACGACTATAGCTAGTATATATTATTCGAGCATTCACCTCAGCAAATAAAGGCTAAAAGTGTTTTATGATAAATGACGCCATATTACACGTCACAAATCACGTCACTGCAGATTGAGTCCAAAAACGTTCACGTCGGCAACATTTCAACATGCAGCGGCAAGATACAAGTCCAAAACGGTGACATCGTGTGAATCACATCAACTGTGAGAATGTATCACATGAGCGTACTGGCAACACATAGTGGGTCTTAACTGAACCACATACAAAACTCAAACTCTGTATATTCGACTGACACCCATTTTGAACACTAATATTCTTTCTTACCAGACTGCGGATCCCTACCGACTATAACCAATGGGACAATTACCCTGGATGAACCCGGACTCACTACCGAAGGGGAAACAGCCACCGTTGTGTGTCATTACCGATATGATCCGAGCAAAAGTTCAATTTACTGTCTTCCTAAAGGAAAATGGCAGACATCAACTTGTATACTGAAAAGTAGGTTGTATCTCTTCATATGCCATTCCAGTGAGAGAAGCCGGTCTGCTACTGCCAATGAATACACCATACCAGTATGTCGATCCTCTGAAGTGATTCCCTCTGTTTGTATCGTTGTTTCCTATGCATCACATGCTATAAATTATTAAAATGTCTCCATATATATCACATGAAGAGATTAGTCATTTTAGATATTTGGAGGATAATGCAATTATACAGACAGAGATCCATTCCAGAGTCTCCTCTGGTTCATTTACGTACACAGTGTAAAGCACCGACACTAGACATCGGTTTAAAGTCCCATCAGAAAGACTGTTAATTGTATTAGGGTCAGACGGGGGATCGAACCTGCGAGAGTTAACCACTGGACTACTATGTCGATATCTAACTCTGTAACTGGACACATTCATTGACGTTATAGTATATTTGCACTTGAATGCAGTTCTGAGTGACAGTTCGCTACTAGTTAATTTAGTTATCCAGTGATTTAATTAATCATGTTTCACCGATGTTTCTCTGCGTCCTTATGACATTGTCCTCTGACGGCGGACTCGATAATGAATGCTCCGGCTACCGCTAATCGCTGACACTCCCAGTAGGTAGAGTTATCAGCTCATGTCAGCAACATCCCTCTGTCGGCCATGTCCCAAGCTCGTGTGACTCAATTAGACGTCTCATTTATCCTGAGGACCAATGCATCCGAATTAGGATTAGGAGCAATGTTTTTACAAGTGTGTTATTAATGTGAGGCCATTTTCTGACCCATGACCAAATCATCAATACCACGAAAGCAGTGAAGCGTGTATGCATGATAATGAACACTAATATCAACAAACAGTTCTGGAGGAGACATTCAACAAGTATTCACAATTGGAAACAAATAAACATCACTGTTTATAAATTATCAAATACCTGACGTCGTTTCAAATGTTTTAAAGACATATGAAGATAATTTCCGAACTGCATTTTCAATTTCAAATGCTATTAACTAAACATATTAAGTCTACATCAATAATAATTATAGATATATCACGTTCTTAAATCACTATAAAGTGAACGTTCCGTAAATATAATGATATTCATTCTCTAACTTACATGTATTACACACATTGCATTTTCCTATTTTATTTACAAGGTTGTGATTATCCTGCCTCGGCGTCAGATGCAACAGAGACATATACTCAGGGATATCTTATTGGTTCTATTGTGACATATACATGTGATCCGAATTTCGAACACACTGCCGGAGATTTAATCAGAATTTGCCAAACTGACGGTACCTGGAATGGAACAGTACCCACGTGTACCAAAGGTATATGAAAATATTTTTCTCAAACATTCTTGAGTCTCTACTTAATAGCCTGACTACCAATGTTCCAATTTGAGTCTCACACCTCACGCATGCAAAGTAAACTATAGCACCAGTATATATCAAATATTCGGCCCCATCTTGGCCTTCGTAGGGATGCATAGCCGTTTCTTATAGTGAACAGTTATCTCCCTTTGGATATAATTATTACAATTTGGTTTCTAACATGACTCGGCATTTTGTCTGTATACACAAATAATGACTTTACAGTAAATATAAATATCGTTTGGCGAGTTACTAGCATTTTTGTAGTTTTGTGACGTCATTTACGCACAATAAATAAAACACAAACTATGTTTGCGCCCTTTAGATATTTTGGTCATGTTAGCTTCAAAATTATATTTGTATTTGCGTTATTTATAGTCGACTTAAACATGGTTTATCGTTCAGAGCGCCGAATGCCAAATGGTGTTTTATTCGCCAATATATAATTGAAAGACAAATATTATTTCTTATATACACTTAATGTTCCGTAAGATTCAAATATTGCACCATAACGGTTAAATCGGACAGCAAGTATTCCCTGATATTGCACAATTTAGGCATTCCTAAAATTTAAAAGGCAACATGGGAATGGATAATTCTACAAGTGCTTGTGGTTGCTTGTGTGGCATATGCATACATTTATGCAATAAAATAATCTCCGTTACCTAGTGGTCAAACCGCCTACGGAGCGGGAGATCGATGGTTCGAATCGGTTGCTGAAGCGCAAGCTAGTTAAATAATGGTTAACGATTGCCTACCAGCATGGAGCCTGACCTACAAGCACAGGATTCGGGAAGTACTGCTGTTGATAAAATAAGGTGTGTCATAACTTACAAATGGCTGGCCCTTTCAATAGTGGTGACACTATAAAGAACAAAAACTTTCTACATGTATGTGGAATGAGATTGATGACTATCAGTAATTGTGCTTAGATGTATTATTGAACTATATCATTATATAAGATTGAAACGTGTATCGCAGATGTAAATATGTTAAACTTTGTCACCTACGCTAAGTAGCGCATTGCTGTGAGTCCCTTGGCTAGCTACTTAAGACATCCTTGAGTGTATATTTGACTGACACCCATTTTGAACACTACTATCGGCACTCTGCGAAACCGTCTTATATTTATAAATAGTAATTCAACAAACCACAATCAATGACCAATCACCAAGTGTATGTGCCAGCCAGTCACCAAGAGTATGTACCAACCAATCACCAAGTGTATGTGCAAACCAATCAAAATGTGTATGTGTCAACCAATCAACAAGTGTATGTGTCAGCCAATCACCAAGTGTATGTGCAAACCAATCACCAAGTGTATGTGCAAACCAATCAACAAGTGTATGTGCCAGCCAATCACCAAGTGTATGTGCCAGCCAATCACCAAGTGTATGTGCAAATCAATCACCAAGTGTATGTGCCAGCAATCACACAGTGTATGTGCCAGCAATCACACAGTATATATGCTAGTCAATCACCAATTATATATGCCAGCCACTCACACAGTGCATGTGTCAGCCAATCACCAAGTGCATGTGCCAGCCAATCAGGAAGTGTATATACCAGCCAATCACACAGTGTATGTGCTAGAAATCTGTCACAGAATGACACCGGGGACGGCTTCTATCATAGTCATGTAGACCAAAACGTCCCTTTTATCCGGTGGACCGATACGTCCGAATCAGGATTAGGAGCAATCTTATTACAAGTGTGTTATTAATGTGATGCCATTTTCTGACCAATGAACAAATCATCAATACCATGAAAGCAGTGAAGCATGTATGCATGATAATGAACACTAATATCAACAAACAGTTGTGGAGGAGACATTCAACAAGTATTCATCATTGCAAACAAATAAACATAACTGTTGATATATTAACCAATATATGACGACGTTCCAAATGTTTTAAAGATATATGAAGATAATTTTTTCAAATTGAATGTTCATTTTCAAATGCCATTAACCAAACATATTAAGTCTACATAAATAATAATTCTAGATATATCACGTTCTTAAATCACTATAACATGAACGTTCCGTAAATATAATGATATTCATTCTCCATCTTATATGTCTTACACATGTTACATTTCCCTTTATATTTAAAAGGCTGTGGCACTCCTGCTTTGGCGTCAGATGCAACAGAGACCTATACTCAGGGATTTCTTATTGGTTCTATTGTGACATATACATGTGATCCGAATTTCGAATACACTGCAGGAGATTTAATCAGAATTTGCCAATCTGACGGTACCTGGAATGGAACAGTACCCACGTGTACCAGAAGTATATTTTTTCTAAAACATTCTTGAGTCTCTACTCAATAGCTTAATTACCAATGTTCCAACTTGTGTCTCACACCACATACATGCAAAGTAAACTATAGCTACAGTATATATCAAATATTCGGCCCCATCATGGCCTTCTTAGGGATGCATAACCCTTTCTTATAGTGAACAGTTATTTCCCTTTGGATATACTTATTACAATTCGGTTTCTAACATGACTCGGCATTTTGTCTGTATACACAAATAATGACTTTACAGTAAATATAAATATCGTTTGGCGAGTTACTAGCATTTTTGTAGTTTTGTGACGTCATTTACGCACAATAAATAAAACACAAACTATGTTTGCGCTTTTTAGATATTTTGGTCATGTGAGCATCAACATTATATTTGTATTTGCGTTATTTATAGTCGACTTAAACATGGTTTATCGCTCAGAGCACCGAATGCCAAAGAGTGTTTTATTCGCCAATATATAATTCCAAGACAAATATTATTTTTTATATACATTTAATGTTCCGTAAGATTCAAATATTGCATCATAACGGTTAAATCGGACAGCAAGTATTCCCTGATATTGCACAATTTAGGCATTCCTAAAATTTAAATGGCAAACATGGGAATGGATAATTCAACAAGTGTGTGTTGTTGCTGGTGTGGTCTAGACATACATTTATGCAATTAAACAATCTCCGTTACCTAGTGGTCAAACCGCCTACGGAGCGGGAGATCGATGGTTCGAATCGGTTGCTGAAGCACCAGCTAGTTAAATAATGCTTAACGATTGCCTACCAGCCTGGAGCCTGACCTACACTCACAGGATTCGGGAAGTACTGCTGTTGATAAAAAATAGGGTGTCTCATAACATAACAATGGCTGAAAATTGTGCTTAATTGTATGATTTATTATATAATTATATAAGATTGAAACATGTATCACAGATGTATATATGTTAAACTCAGCAACTGCGCTAAGTAGCGCCTTGCTATGATTCCCTTGGCTAGCTACTTGGTTGTCTGCATGGTTGTCTGTATATTGGACACCCATTTTGAACACTAATATCCGCAGTCTGCGATCAATGAACAATAACCAAGTGTATGTGCCAGCCAATCACCAAGTGTATGTGCCAGCCAATCACCAAGTGTATGTGCCCGCCAATCACCAAGTGTATGTGCCAACCAATCATCAAGTGTAGGTGCCAGCCAATCATCAAGTGTATGTGCCTGCCAATTACCAAGTGTATGTGCCAACCAATTACCAAGTGTAGGTGCCAGCCAATCACCAAGTGTATGTGCCCGCCAATCACCAAGTGTATGTGCCAACCAATCACCAAGTGTATGTGCCAACCAATTACCAAGTGTATGTGCCAACTAATCACCAAGTGTATGTGCCCGCCAATCACCAAGTGTATGTGCCAGCCAATCACCAAGTGTATGTGCCAGCCAATTACCAAGTGTATGTGCCCGCCAATCACCAAGTGTATGTGCCCGCCAATCACCAAGTGTATGTGCCAACCAATTACCAAGTGTATGTACCCGCCAATCACCAAGTGTATGTGCCCGCCAATCACCAAGTGTATGTGCCAGCCAATTACCAAGTGTATGTGCCCGCCAATCACCAAGTGTATGTGCCAACCAATTACCAAGTGTATGTGCCCGCCAATCACCAAGTGTATGTGCAAACCAATCAACAAGTGTATGTGCCATCCAATCACCAAGTGTATGTGCCAGCCAATCACCAAGTGTATGTGCAAATCAATCACCAAGTGTATGTGCCAGCAATCACACAGTGTATGTGCCAGCAATCACACAGTATATATGCTAGTCAATCACCAATTATATATGCCAGCCACTCACACAGTGCATGTGTCAGCCAATCACCAAGTGCATGTGCCAGCCAATCAGGAAGTGTATATACCAGCCAATCACACAGTGTATGTGCTAGAAATCTGTCACAGAATGACACCGGGGACGGCTTCTATCATAGTCATGTAGACCAAAACGTCCCTTTTATCCGTTGGACCGATACGTCCGAATCAGGATTAGGAGCAATCTTATTACAAGTGTGTTATTAATGTGATGCCATTTTCTGACCAATGAACAAATCATCAATACCATGAAAGCAGTGAAGCATGTATGCATGATAATGAACACTAATATCAACAAACAGTTGTGGAGGAGACATTCAACAAGTATTCATCATTGCAAACAAATAAACATAACTGTTGATATATTAACCAATATATGACGACGTTCCAAATGTTTTAAAGATATATGAAGATAATTTTCAAATTGAATGTTCATTTTCAAATGCCATTAACCAAACATATTAAGTCTACATAAATAATAATTCTAGATATATCACGTTCTTAAATCACTATAAAATGAACGTTCCGTAAATATAATGATATTCATTCTCCATCTTATATGTCTTACACATGTTACATTTCCCTTTATATTTAAAAGGCTGTGGCACTCCTGCTTTGGCGTCAGATGCAACAGAGACCTATACTCAGGGATTTCTTATTGGTTCTATTGTGACATATACATGTGATCCGAATTTCGAATACACTGCAGGAGATTTAATCAGAACTTGCCAATCTGACGGTACCTGGAATGGAACAGTACCCACGTGTACCAGAAGTATATTTTTTCTAAAACATTCTTGAGTCTCTACTCAATAGCTTAACTACCAATGTTCCAACTTGTGTCTCACACCACATACATGCAAAGTAAACTATAGCTACAGTATATATCAAATATTCGGCCCCATCATGGCCTTCTTAGGGATGCATAACCCTTTCTTATAGTGAACAGTTATTTCCCTTTGGATATACTTATTACAATTTGGTTTCTAACATGACTCGGCATTTTGTCTGTATACACAAATAATGACTTTACAGTAAATATAAATATCGTTTGGCGAGTTACTAGCATGTTTGTAGTTTTGTGACGTGATTTACGCACAATAAATAAAACACAAACTATGTTTGCGCTTTTTAGATATTTTGGTCATGTGAGCATCAACATTATATTTGTATTTGCGTTATTTATAGTCGACTTAAACATGGTTTATCGCTCAGAGCACCGAATGCCAAAGAGTGTTTTATTCGCCAATATATAATTCCAAGACAAATATTATTTTTTATATACATTTAATGTTCCGTAAGATTCAAATATTGCATCATAACGGTTAAATCGGACAGCAAGTATTCCCTGATATTGCACAATTTAGGCATTCCTAAAATTTAAATGGCAAACATGGGAATGGATAATTCAACAAGTGTGTGTCTAGGCATACATTTATGCAATTAAACAATCTCCGTTACCTAGTGGTCAAACCGCCTACGGAGCGGGAGATCGATGGTTCGAATCGGTTGCTGAAGCACCAGCTAGTTAAATAATGGTTAACGATTGCCTACCAGCCTGGAGCCTGACCTACACTCACAGGATTCGGGAAGTACTGCTGTTGATAAAAAATAGGGTGTCTCATAACATAACAATGGCTGAAAATTGTGCTTAATTGTATGATTTATTATATAATTATATAAGATTGAAACATGTATCACAGATGTATATATGTTAAACTCAGCAACTGCGCTAAGTAGCGCCTTGCTATGATTCCCTTGGCTAGCTACTTGGTTGTCTGCATGGTTGTCTGTATATTGGACACCCATTTTGAACACTAATATCCGCAGTCTGCGATCAATGAACAATAACCAAGTGTATGTGCCAGCCAATCACCAAGTGTATGTGCCAGCCAATCACCAAGTGTATGTGCCCGCCAATCACCAAGTGTATGTGCCAACCAATCATCAAGTGTAGGTGCCAGCCAATCATCAAGTGTATGTGCCTGCCAATTACCAAGTGTATGTGCCAACCAATTACCAAGTGTAGGTGCCAGCCAATCACCAAGTGTATGTGCCCGCCAATCACCAAGTGTATGTGCCAACCAATCACCAAGTGTATGTGCCCGCCAATCACCAAGTGTATGTGCCAGCCAATTACCAAGTGTATGTGCCCGCCAATCACCAAGTGTATGTGCCAACCAATTACCAAGTGTATGTGCCCGCCAATCACCAAGTGTATGTGCAAACCAATCAAAAAGTGTATGTGCCAGCCAATCACCAAGTATATGTGCCAACCAATTACCAAATGTATGTGCCAACCAATCACCAAGTGTATGTGCCCGCCAATCACCAAGTGTATGTGCCAGCCAATCACCAAGTGTATGTGCCAGCCAATCACCAAGTGTATGTGCCCGCCAATCACCAAGTGTATGTGCCCGCCAATCACCAAGTGTATGTGCCAACCAATTACCAAGTGTATGTGTCCGCCAATCACCAAGTGTATGTGCCCGCCAATCACCAAGTGTATGTGCCAGCCAATTACCAAGTGTATGTGCCCGCCAATCACCAAGTGTATGTGCCAACCAATTACCAAGTGTATGTGCCCGCCAATCACCAAGTGTATGTGCAAACCAATCACCAAGTGTATGTGCCAGCCAATCACCAAGTGTATGTGCAAATCAATCACCAAGTGTATGTGCCAGCAATCACACAGTGTATGTGCCAGCAATCACACAGTATATATGCTAGTCAATCACCAATTATATATGCCAGCCACTCACACAGTGCATGTGTCAGCCAATCACCAAGTGCATGTGCCAGCCAATCAGGAAGTGTATATACCAGCCAATCACACAGTGTATGTGCTAGAAATCTGTCACAGAATGACACCGGGGACGGCTTCTATCATAGTCATGTAGACCAAAACGTCCCTTTTATCCGGTGGACCGATACGTCCGAATCAGGATTAGGAGCAATCTTATTACAAGTGTGTTATTAATGTGATGCCATTTTCTGACCAATGAACAAATCATCAATACCATGAAAGCAGTGAAGCATGTATGCATGATAATGAACACTAATATCAACAAACAGTTGTGGAGGAGACATTCAACAAGTATTCATCATTGCAAACAAATAAACATAACTGTTGATATATTAACCAATATATGACGACGTTCCAAATGTTTTAAAGATATATGAAGATAATTTTCAAATTGAATGTTCATTTTCAAATGCCATTAACCAAACATATTAAGTCTACATAAATAATAATTCTAGATATATCATGTTCTTAAATCACTATAAAATGAACGTTCCGTAAATATAATGATATTCATTCTCCATCTTATATGTCTTACACACGTTACATTTCCCTTTATATTTAAAAGGCTGTGGCACTCCTGCTTTGGCGTCAGATGCAACAGAGACATATACTCAGGGATTTCTTATTGGTTCTATTGTGACATATACATGTGATCCGAATTTCGAATACACTGCAGGAGATTTAATCACATAATCACCAATTACATTAACCAAACATATTAAGTCTATATCAATAATAATTATAGATGTATCACATTCTTAAATCACTATGAAGTGAACGTTCTGTACATATAATGATATTCATTCTCCAACTTACATGTATTACACACATTGCATTTTCCCTTTATATTTACAAGGCTGTGGCACTCCTGCTTTGGCGTCAGATGCAACAACGACATATACATGTTCCGTTTTTATTTACAAGGCTGTGACTTTCATGCCCTGGCGTCAGATGCAACAGATACATATACTCAGGGATTTCATATTGGTTCTGTTGTAACATATACATGTGATCCGAATTTCGAACACACTGCCGGAGATTTACTGAGAGGTTGCCAAGCTGACGGTACCTGGAATGGAACAGTACCCACGTGTACCAAAAGTATACTTTTACTCAAACATTCTTGAGTCTCTACTCAATAGCTTGACTACCAAAATTCCAACTTGTGTATGACACCACATGCATGCAAAGTAAGCTATAGCTACAGTATATATCAAATATTTCGCCCCATCATGGCCTTCGTAGGGATGCATAACCGTTTCTTATAGTGAACAGTTATCTCCCTTTGGAGATATTACAATTTGGTTTATAACATGACGCGGCATTTTGTCTGTATACACAAAGAATGACTTTACAGTGCTTAAATGTAAATATGGTTTGGCGAGTTACTAGTATTGTTGTAGTTTTGTGACGTGATTTACGCACAATAAATAAAACACAAACTATGTTTTATATATGTTGGTCATGTTAGCATCAAAACAATATTTGTATTTGCGATATTTATAGTCGAATAAAAATGTGTTATCGTTCTGAGCCCCGAATGCCAAACCATGTTTTAGTAGCCAATATATAACTCAAAGACAAATATTATTTCTTATATAAACTTAATGTTCCGTAGGATTCAGACAGTGCATCATAACGGTTAAATCGGACAACAAGTTTTCCCTAATATTGCACAGTTTAGGCATTCCTAAAATTTAAATGACAAACAAGTGCTTGTTGTTGCTGGTGTAGCATAGGGATACGTTTCTGCAACAATACCGTCTCCGTTACCTAGTGGTTAAGACCTCCGCCAACGGAGCCGGAGATCGAGCGTTCGAACCTCGTCCTGGGTTCGTTCTGATATGGCCGGTTGGTTAGTCGCCAGCTAGTTAAATAATGGTTACCGATTCCACCTGACCTACAAGCATAGGATTCGGGAAGTATTGATAAGAACAATGTGTCTCATTAGGTCGAAAATGGATATTGGTTAAGACGTCCAATAAAGGAATAAAACAATCTCCGTTACCTAGTTGTTAATGCGTCCGCCTACGGAACGGGAGATCGATGGTTCGAACCGGTTGGTGACCCCGCAGCTAGTAAAATAATTGTTAACGATTGCCTACCAGCCTGGAGCCTGACCTACAATCACAGGATTCATTAAGTACTGCTGTTGATAAAAATAAGTTGTCTCATAACTTACAAATGGCTGGCCCTTTCAATAGGGGTGACACTATGAAGAACACATACTTTCTACATGTATGTGGAATGATTGATGACTATCAGTAATTGTGCTTAGATGTATAATTGAACTATATAATTATATTAGATTGAAAAGTGTATCGCAGATGTAAATATGTTAAACTCACTATGTCACCTATGCTAAGTAGCGCATTGCTGTGAGTCCCTTGGGTAGTTACATAAGACATCCTTGGGTGTATATTTGACTGACACCCATTTTGAACACTAATATCCGCACTCTGCGAAACCGTCTTATATATATATAAATAATAATTCAACTAACCACAATCAATGACCACTCACCAATTGTATGTGCCAGCCAGTCACCAAGTGTATGTGCCAGCCAATCACCAAGTGTATTTGCCAACCAACAAGTGTATGTGCCAGCCAATCACCAAGTGTATGTACCAGCCATCACACAGTGTATGTGCTAGTCAAACACCAAGTATATATGCCAGCCAATCACACCGTGTATGTGCCAGCAATCACACAGTGTATGTGCCAGCAATCACACAGTGTATGTGCTAGTAAGCACACAGTGTATGTGCCAGCAATCACACAGTGTATGTGCCAGTAAGCACACGTGTATGTGCCAGCAATCACACAGTGTATGTGCCAGCAATCACACAGTGTATGTGCCAGTAAGCACACAGTGTATGTGCCAGCAATCACACAGTGTATGTACCAGTAAGCACACAGAGTATATGTCAGTAAGCACACAGTGTATTTGTCAGTAAGCACACAGTGTATATGTCAGTAAGCACAGATGGTATATGTCAGTAAGCACACGGTGTATGTGTCAGTAAGCACAACGTGTATGTGTCAGTAAGCACACTGTGTATATGTCAGTAAGCAAACAGTGTATGTGTCAGTAAGCACACAGTGTATGTGCCAGCAATCACAGTGTATGTGCCAGCAATCACACAGTATATGTGCCAGCAATCACAAAGTGTATGTGTCAGTAAGCACACAGTGTGTGTGTGCCAGCAATCAAACAGTGTATGTGTCAGAAATCACACAGTGGATGTGCCAGTAAACACACGGTGTATGTGCCAGTAAGCACAACATGTATGTGCCAGTAAGCACCAAGTGTATGTGTCAGTAAGCACCAAGTGAATGGGCCAGCAACCACACAGTGTATGAGCCAGTAATCACAAAGTGTATGTGTCAGTAAGCACAAAGTGTATGTGTCAGTAAGCACAAAGTGTATGTGTCAGTAATCACACAGTGTATGTGTCAGTAAGCACACAGTGTATGTGCCAGTAAGCACAACGTGTATGTGCCAGCAATCACACAGTGTATGTGTCAGGAAGCACCAAGTGTATGTGCCAGCAATCACAAAGTGTATGTGTCAGTAAGCACACAGTGTGTGCGCCAGCAATCAAACAGTGTATGTGTCAGCAATCACACAGCGAATGTGCCAGTAAGCACACGGTGTATGTGCCAGTAAGCACAACATGTATGTGCCAGTAAGCACCAAGTGTATGTGTCAGTAAGCACCAAGTGTATGGGCCAGCAACCACACAGTGTATGTGCCAGTAATCACACATTGTATATGTCAGTAAGCACCAAGTGTATGTGTCAGTAAGCACAAAGTGTATGTGTCAGTAATCACACAGTGTATGTGTCAGTAAGCACTAAGTGTATGTGTCAGTATGCACACAGTATATGTGCCAGCAAGCACCAAGTGTATGTGTCAGTAAGCACAAAGTGTATGTGTCCGTAATCACACAGTGTATGTGTCAGTAAGCACTAAGTGTATGTGTCAGTATGCACACAGTATATGTGCCAGTAAGCACAACGTGTATGTGCCAGCAATCACAAAGTGTATGTGTCAGTAAGCACAAGATTATGTGTCAGTAAGCACAAAGTGTATGTGTCAGTAAGCACACAATGCATGTGTCAGTAAGCACACAGTGTATTTGTCAGTAAGCACAACGTGTATGTGTCAGAAATCACACAGTGTATTTGTCAGTAAGCACTCGGTATATGTGTCAGAAATCACAAAGTGTATGTGCCAGTAAGCACAAAATGTATGTATCAGCAAACACACAGTGTATGTGCCAGTAAGCACAGAGTGTATGTGCCAGCAATCACACAGTGTATGGGTCAGTAAGCACACGGTGTATGTGCCAGCAATCACAAATTGTATGTGCCAGCAATCACCATGTGTATGTGCCAGCAATCACCAAGTGTATGTACCAGAAATAACACGGTGTATGTGTCAGCAGTCACACAGTGTATGTGTCAGCAATCACACAGTGTATGTGTCAGTAAGCACACAGTGTATGTGTCAGTAAGCACAAAGTGTATTTGTCAACAATCAAACAGTTTATATGTCAGCAATCACACAGTGTATGTGTCAGTAAGCACAAGGTGTATGTGTCAGTAAGCACAAAGTGTATGTGTCAGTAAGTACACAGTGTATGTGCCAGTAAGCACAAAGTGTATTTGCCAGTAAGCACTAAGTGTATGTGCCAGTAAGCACAAAGGGTATGTGCCAGTAAGCACAAAGTGTATGTGCCAGTAAGTACAAAGTGTATGTGCCAGTAAGCACACAGTGTATTTTTCAGTAAGTACACAGTGTATGTGACAGTAAGCACAAAGTGTATGTGCCAGTAAGTACACAGTGTAGGTGCCAGTAAGCACAAAGTGTATGTGACAGTAAGCACAAAGTGAATGTGTCAGTAAGAACAAAGTGTATGTATCAGTAAGTACACAGTGTATGTGCCAGTAAGCACACAGTGTATGTGTCAGTAAGTACACAGTGTATGTGCCAGTAAGCACAAAGTGTATTTGCCAGTAAGCACTAAGTGTATGTGCCAGTAAGCACAAATGGTATGTGCCAGTAAGCACAAAGTGTATGTGCCAGTAAGCACAAAGTGTATGTGCCAGTAAGTGCACAGTGTATGTGCCAGTAAGCACAACGTGTATATGCCAGTAAGCACACAGTGTATGTGTCAGTAAGCACAAAGTGAATGTGTCAGTAAGCACACAGTGTATGTGTCAGTAAGTACACAGTGTATGTGCTAGTAAGCACAACATGTATGTGCCAATAAGCACAAAGTGTATGTGCCAGTAAGCACAAAGTGTATGTGCCAGTAAGTACTAAGTGTATGTGCCAATAAGCACTAAGTGTATGTGTCAGTAAGCACACAGTATATGTGTCAGTAAGCACACAGTGTATGTTTCAGTAAGCACAAAGTGTATGCGTCAGTAAGCACAAAGTGTATGTGCCAGTAAGCACAAAGTGTATGTGCCAGTAAGTACACAGTGTGTGTGCCAGTAAGCACAACGTGTATATGCCAGTAAGCACACAGTGTATGTGTCAGTAAGCACAAAGTGAATGTGTCAGTAAGCACAAAGTGTATGTGTCAGTAAGTACACAGTGTATGTGCCAGTAAGCACAAGGTGTATGTGCCAGTAAGCACAAAGTGTATGTGCCATTAAGCACAAAGTGTATGTGCCAGTAAGTACTAAGTGTATGTGCCAATAAGCACTAAGTGTATGTGTCAGTAAGCACACAGTGTATGTGTCAGTAAGCACACAGTGTATGTTTCAGTAAGCACAAAGTGTATGCGTCAGCAATCACACAGTGTATTTGTCAGTAAGCACACGGTGTATGTGTCAGAATTCACACAGTGTATGTGCCAGTAAGCACAAAGTGTATGTGTCAGCAATCACACAGTGTATGTGCCAGTAAGCACAAAGTGTATGTGTCAGCAATCACACAGTGTATGTGCCAGTAAGCACAGAGTGTATGTGCCAGCAATCACACAGTATATGGGTCAGTAAGCACACAGTGTATGTGCCAGCAATCACACAGTGAATGTGCCAGTAAGCACACGGTGTATGTGCCAGCAATCACACAGTGTATGTGTCAGTAATCACACAGTGTATGTGCCAGCAATCACAAAGTGTATGTGCCAGAAATCACCATGTGTATGTGCCAGCAATCACCAAGTGTATGTACCAGCAATCACACGGTGTATGTGTCAGCAGTCACACAGTGTATGTGCCAGTAAGCACCATGTGTGTGTGCCAGCAATCACACAGTGTATGTGTCAGCAATCACGCAGTTTATGTGCTAGTAAGCACACAGTGTATGTGCCAGTAAGCACACAGTGTATGTATCAGTAAGCACAAAGTGTATGTGTCAGCAATCACACGGTGTATGTGTCAGCAATCACACAGTGTATGTGTCAGCAATCACACAGTTTATGTGCCAGTAAGCACACAGTGAATGTGCCAGTAAGCACAACGTGTATGTGTCAGCAATCACACAGTGTATATGCCAGTAAGCACAAAGTGCATGTGTCAGTAAGCACAAGGTGTATGTGTCAGTAAGCACACATTGTATTTGTCAGTAAGTACACGTTGTATGTGCCAGTAAGCACAAGGTGTATGTGTCAGTAAGCACACAGTGTATTTGCCAGTAAGCACACAGTGTATTTGTCAGTAATTACTCAGTGTATGTGCCAGTAAGCACACAGTGTATGTGTCAGTAAGCACAAAGTGTATGTGCCAGTAAGCACAAAGTGTATGTGCCAGTAAGTACTCAGTCTATGTGTCAGTAAGCACAACGTGTATGTGCCAGTAAGCACACAGTGTATGTGTCAGTAAGCACAAAGTGAATGTGTCAGTAAGCACACAGTGTATGTGTCAGTAAGTACACAGTGTATGTGTCAGTAAGCACAAAGTGTATTTGCCAGTAAGCACTAAGTGTATGTGCCAGTAAGCACAAAGTGTATGTGCCAGTAAGCACACAGTGTATTTTTCAGTAAGTACACAGTGTATGTGCCAGTAAGCACAAAGTGTATGTGCCAGTAAGTACACAGTGTAGGTGCCAGTAAGCACAAAGTGTATGTGCCAGTAAGCACACAGTGTATGTGTCAGTAAGCACAACGTGAATGTGTCAGTAAGCACAAAGTGTATGTATCAGTAATTACACAGTGTATGTGCCAGTAAGCACACAGTGTATGTGTCAGTAAGTACACAGTGTATGTGCCAGTAAGCACAAAGTGTATTTGCCAGTAAGCACTAAGTGTATGTGCCAGTAAGCACAAAGGGTATGTGCCAGTAAGTACAAAGTGTATGTGCCAGTAAGCACAAAGTGTATGTGCCAGTAAGCACACAGTGTGTTTGTCAGTAAGTACACAGTGTATGTGCCAGTAAGCAAAAAGTGTATGTGCAAGTAAGCACAAAGTGTCTGTGCCAGTAAGTACACAGTGTATGTGCCAGTAAGCACAACGTGTATAATCCAGTAAGCACACAGTGTATGTGTCAGTAAGCACAAAGTGAATGTGTCAGTAAGCACACAGTGTATGTGTCAGTAAGTACACAGTGTATGTGCCAGTAAGCACAAAGTGTATTTGCCAGTAAGCACTAAGTGTATGTGCCAGTAAGCACAAAGTGTATGTGCCAGTAAGCACACAGTGTATTTTTCAGTAAGTACACAGTGTATGTGCCAGTAAGCACAAAGTGTATGTGCCAGTAAGTACACAGTGTAGGTGCCAGTAAGCACAAAGAGTATGTGCCAGTAAGCACACAGTGTATGTGTCAGTAAGCACAACGTGAATGTGTCAGTAAGCACACAGTGTATGTATCAGTAATTACACAGTGTATGTGCCAGTAAGCACACAGTGTATGTGTCAGTAAGTACACAGTGTATGTGCCAGTAAGCACAAAGTGTATTTGCCAGTAAGCACTAAGTGTATGTGCCAGTAAGCACAAAGGGTATGTGCCAGTAAGTACAAAGTGTATGTGCCAGTAAGCACAAAGTGTATGTGTCAGTAAGCACACAGTGTATTTGTCAGTAAGTACACAGTGTATGTGCCAGTAAGCAAAAAGTGTATGTGCAAGTAAGCACAAAGTGTCTGTGCCAGTAAGTACACAGTGTATGTGCCAGTAAGCACAACGTTTATAAGCCAGTAAGCACACAGTGTATGTGTCAGTAAACACAAAGTGAATGTGTCAGTAAGCACACAGTGTATGTGTCAGTAAGTACACAGTGTATGTGCCAGTAAGCACAAGGTGTATGTGCCAGTAAGCACAAAGTGTATGTGCCAGTAAGCACAAAGTGTATGTGCCAGTAAGTACTAAGTGTAAGTGCCAATAAGCACTAAGTGTATGTGTCAGTAAGCACACAGTGTATGTGTCAGTAAGCACACAGTGTATGTTTCAGTAAGCACAAAGTGTATGCGTCAGCAATCACACAGTGTATTTGTCAGTAAGCACACGGTGTATGTGTCAGAATTCACACAGTGTATGTGCCAGTAAGCACAAAGTGTATGTGTCAGCAATCACACAGTGTATGTGCCAGTAAGCACAAAGTGTATGTGTCAGCAATCACACAGTGTATGTGCCAGTAAGCACAGAGTGTATGTGCCAGCAATCACACAGTATATGGGTCAATAAGCACACAGTGTATGTGCCAGCAATCACACAGTGAATGTGCTAGTAAGCACACGGTGTATGTGCCAGCAATCACACAGTGTATGTGTCAGCAATCACACAGTGTATGTGCCAGCAATCACAAAGTGTATGTGCCAGAAATCACCCTGTGTATGTGCCAGCAATCACCAAGTGTATGTACCAGCAATCACACGGTGTATGTGTCAGCAGTCACACAGTGTATGTGCCAGTAAGCACCATATGTGTGTGCCAGCAATCACACAGTGTATGTGTCAGCAATCACGCATTGTATGTGCTAGTAAGCACACAGTGTATGTGCCAGTAAGCACACAGTGTATGTATCAGTAAGCACAAAGTGTATGTGTCAGCAATCACACGGTGTTTGTGTCAGCAATCACACAGTGTATGTGCCAGTAAGCACACAGTGAATGTGCCAGTAAGCACAACGTGTATGTGTCAGCAATCAAACAGTGTATATGCCAGTAAGCACAAAGTGCATGTGTCAGTAAGCACAAGGTGTATGTGTCAGTAAGCACACAGTGTATGTGCCAGTAAGCACAAAGGGTATGTGCCAGTAAGCACATAGTGTATGTGCCAGTAAGCACAAAGTGTATTTGCCAGTAAGCACACAGTTTATTTGTCAGTAATTACACAGTGTATGTGCCAGTAAGCACACAGTGTATGTGTCAGTAAGCACAAAGTGTATGTGCCAGTAAGCACAAAGTGTATGTGCCAGTAAGTACTCAGTGTATGTGTCAGTAAGCACAACGTGTATGTGCCAGTAAGCACACAGTGTATGTGTCAGTAAGCACAAAGTGAATGTGTCAGTAAGCACACAGTGTATGTGTCAGTAAGTACACAGTGTATGTGCCAGTATGCACAACGTGTATGTGCCAGTAAGCACAAAGTGTATGTGCCAGTAAGCACAAAGTGTATGTGCCAGTAAGCACAAAGTGTATGTGCCAGTAAGCACTAAGTGTATATGTCAGTAAGTACACAGTGTATGTGCCAGTAAGCACACAGTGTATGTGTCAGTAAGTACACAGTGTATGAGCCAGTAAGCACAAAGTGTATGTGCCAGTAAGCACTAATTGTACGGGCCAGTAAGCACAATGTGTATGTGCCAGTAAGCACAAAGTGTATGTGCCAGTAAGCACACAGTGTATGTGCCAGTAAGCACAAAGTGTATGTGTCAGTAAGAACAATGTGTATGTGTCAGCAATGAAACAGTTTATGTGTCAGCAATCACACAGTGTATGTGCCAGTAAGCGCACAGTGAATGTGCAAGTAAGCACAAAGTGTATGTGTCAGCAATCACACAGTGTATGTGCCAGTAATCACAAAGTACATGTTTCAGTACGCACAAAGTGTATGTGTCAGTAAGCACAACGTGTATGTGTCAGTAAGCATACAGTGTATGTGTCAGTAAGCACAACGTGTATGTGTCAGTATGCACACAGTGTATGTGCCAGTAAACACACAATGTATGTGCTTGTAAGCACACAGTGTATGTGTCAGTAAGCAGAACGTGTATGTGTCAGTAAGCACCAAATGTATGTGCCAGTAAGCACCAAATGTATGTGTCAGTAAGCACAAAAGTGTTTGTGCCAGTAAGCACCATGTGTATGTGCCAGTAAGCACCAAGTGTATGTTCCAGTAAGCACCAAGTGTATGTGTCAGTACAAGTATGTGTATGTGCCAGTAAGCACCAAGTGTATGTGTCAGTAAGCACCAAGTGTATGTGCCAGTAAGCACCAAGTGTATGTGTCAGTAAGCACCAATTGTATGTGCCAGTAAGCACCAAGTGTATGTGTCAGTAAGCACCAAGTATGTGTATGTGCCAGTAAGCACCAAGTGTGTATGCCAGGAATCACCAAGTATATGTGCCAACAATCACCAAGTGTATATGAATCACCAAGTATATATGACAGCAATCACCATGTGTGTATGACAGCAATCACCAAGTTTATATGACAGCAATCTCCAAGTGTATATGACAGCAATCACACAGTGTATGTGCCAGCTATTACACAGTGTATGTGTCAGCAATCACACAGTGTATGTGTCAGCAATCACACAGTGTATGTGTCAGCAATCACACAGTGTATGTGTCAGCAATCACACAGTGTATGTGTCATCAATCACACAGTGTATGTGTCAGCAATAACACCGTGTATGTGTCAGCAATCACACCGTGTATTTGTCAGCAATCACGCAGTGTATGTGTCAGCAATCACACAGTGTATGTGTCAGCAATCATGCAGTGTATGTGTCAGCATTCACACAGTGCATGTGCCAATAAGCACAAGTATATGTGTCAGCAATCACACAGTGTATGTGTCAGCTATCACACAGTTAACGTCATGACAACATGTGAGTAGGTTAGTCAGCTCTTCAGCATCAACTCATCAGCGTATTCATGAATAACTAGCCAAAGCAGTTTCGATTGTGCCCTTAGGCAAGGCATTTCCATGTTGCCTCTTCTCTCTCCCTAGTGGCGATGGATTCCATCAGGAATGAGATTTCGAGAGTGATTAAGTTGTATGAACTTGTTTCGCAATCGAGCGAATAATAAATATGTATAAAGATAAAACCCCATCCCATTTGAATGATGGAGACAGCTGTTTATCATGAACTCATTAGCATATTCATGATCTAACTAGTCAAGCCCCATGTGAGTGATGTTGTCAGCTCTTGTTTCAACAATTCATTAGCATATGCTTGTGTTAACTAGTCACGCCCCCTGTGAATCGGCTTAATCTTATTAGCATATTTATGTGCTAATTATCGATCCCCTTATTAAATTGTTAATGAGATCGTCATTTGCATTTAATAACATTATGTTGGTACCTTATTGTTGTTTTCTAGTATATTCTAATATTTGTTATGTTAATAACAATATTTGGGTCGCTTGCAACTCTAGATCATAATAGAAGAAGGATCGACATCGCTGGTGTTTTTATTACCTCCCTTGGCAGATAAAGTCCGATTTATCCCGAAATGTATATTGGTAATTTTAGTTGTAATGCTTAATGTTTACTGTTTTTCCATAACCAGACGTTGCTGTATGGTAAGTGTGATCCAATATATGCTATTAACTTGTAACAAATATTTACAGTAAAGTGTTCATTGGATATACCATAGGATATCTGTCGAGATTTAATTATTATAAGATGAGAAAACGGATACAAATTAATAGCATGGGATACAAAGTTAACAACGATAAAAACAGAGGAAACCAATTAAGAGAACCTATGTAGTCTGGGAACAGGTGTTGATACATTTTAAATTGTCCGTCATATATTTATCTTAACACACAAACACAGACAGATCTGTAATCCAGTGGTTAACACGTTGGACTGGAATCTGGGTAGCGCAGGTTCGCAGGTTCGCAGGTTCGATCAACCGTCTGACTCTAACAAAATTAACCCTCTTTCAGATGGGACGTAACACCGAGGTCTCGTGTCGGTGCTTTACACCATGCACGCAGAAGAACCAGAGGATACTCTGGAATGAGTATCTGTCTGTATTATTGTAATATCCTCCAACAATCTAAAATGACTAATCTCTTCAGGAGGCATCGCTCATATGGGCAACCGAAAGCGTCGATAAATAAACGTAAAACACACACACACGCACACGCACACGCACACGCTCACGCACACGCACAACACACACACACACACACGTGTTTCTGATAATATAAATTTCGTTTTATCATTAAAACAGTGAAACATCGATAGACTGGAGGAACCCTCTACGAGTACTCAGTGTGCAGTAACTGACCAATGGTCCTCAATATAATTTATTTTTCCGTTTATGTTTGCATCTCGCTTAGCACCATTATTATAACCTGCATTACTCTAAGCACAATGTTTGTTATTCACTATTTGCAACAGTGACCGACTGCTACGATCTCTTCAAGTACAAAGCCATTCAACAAGGCGTTCATACTGTATTCTTATGGGATTCATCACAGGAAGTAGATGTCTTCTGCGCGAATGGTGGATGGACGGTAATAAGTTCATAATGATTTATGAAGTATCATGACCGTATATACTGTAACACCTCTCATAAAGACAGCCCCTATATTAAGACCATCCATCCATTTGAAGATTCGTCTGCGGTCTTACTATAGGGTATTATTGTACTAGAACTGGATCGAGTAATCGGCAGTTAACAGCCCGCGCACGAATATGATATATTGAATAACCCGTTATTGTTCGGAGGATAACCGTTATACATGCACATTCAAAGCAAAGTCGTTTTGAGCAAAACCCATCCTGTAATACATTTGCTTCAGTCAGCTAAATTTTCCATCTCCGTTAATTTCTACAATATGTCGAAGTTAATCAAATTTACGTTTCTACGCATGCGCTCACCTGAACGAAGTAGGGGACGTTATCGAAATCATCTAATTTCGGGTACATTCAGTATATTGCTACCTCTCCGGAGGGTAGAACTACAAACATTTAGCAAAAGAGTTCTTAGAAAATAATAGTTATTACATTTGAGCGTACACGTATTTCAAGTACTGTTTAACTGTCATGTTTTAGGTGTTCCAATCCAGAGGTAATACTGACACGGACTTTAATATGGATTTTGCCAGTTACACAACAGGGTTTGGAGATCTCCCCACAAACTTCTGGCTAGGTGAATCATTATTTTATTCAATATTTAAATATAGTCTACGGAGTTACTTCCATTGTGGAGGATTTCTGAATCACTTATTCTACAGATTTACTTCCTGTGTGGAGAATTTCTGAATCATATATTCTACGGAGTTACTTCCTGTGCGCAGAATTTCTGAATCACATATTCTACAGAGTTACTTCCTGTGCGCAGAATTTCTGAATCACATATTCTACAGAGTTACTTCCTGTGCGCAGAATTTCTGAATCATATATTCTACAGAGTTACTTCCTGTGTGGAGAATGAATTTCTGAATCACATATTCTACAGAGTAACTTCCTGTGTGGCGAATTTCTGAATCACATATTCTACAGAGTTACTTTCTGTGCGCAGAATTTCTGAATCATATATTCTACAGTGTTACTTCCTGTGTGGAGAATGTCTGAATCATATATTCTACAGAGTAACTTCCTGTGTGGTGAATATCTGAATCACTTATTCTACAGGGGAATTTCTGAATCACTTATTCAACATAGTTACTTTATGCATAGTTTTGTTTCATTTACTTTGTTTTGTGGTTTACAGTCGCACCAACAACTTATATCATATTGTGACATGCCAGCCCTTATTGGTGGAGGAAGACCCCGGACGTCACTTTTGAACAGTATTTCAGGCACCCGGGTTGAACCGCCAACCTCCCGCAAGCCATCTAGATAGTTCCTCATATATGAATGAATTCGACATCCCAGTTGGATTAGAACCGAGAAGCGGTGAGGGACAGGTGATTTGAAGTCAATGACAATCACCAATCTGTCACGGTGGCTTCCTAACTCTGCATAGTATGCAGTATATCGGCAACATCTTAAAGCGACCTTACATCGCAAAAAGCAAATACAATGTATATGTCCACGTATAAATGCATAGTTACTACAAATTCTTCTAAATACATAACATTGAATCAATAAACATTGCTTTTGTGGTATGCAAACTTTCTAAAGTGAAAGTAGGATTTCATATAACGTTCGTCCACGTTCCTGAATTTACATCCACACTCCTGAATTGATGTGTGTTTGTTCTTGGAGTCAATACTAAACATACAATACTTTCGTTTACAGATAATTTAACTAAGATTAGTCAAAAATATATACTTAGTCTACAAATAAATATGAATAGTCATAAATGTGAGATATCACGGTAAATATATACCATATCTCGTGTTATTCGGGATTACCGCATTGTATTACGCATGAATGTCGATCCTATTTACATTATTTTGTTATGTCAACAAACCTCGTATACGACGTTTTTTTATTGTTGAAATACACAGTTGTTGAGGCAAATATTTGGAAAGAAATTAAAACCATATAATAGCAAATTACATTCTGTAGCAATTTACGTTTACACCAATGTAGTGTCGCTTTAAAGTAAATAGGACTCGTCGTACCTGATGATTTGATATCTTTATTATTAGACAACACCTTGCCGTGTGTCTATCCGCAACGGGTATATACCTTATGAACTAAGAAAACGTATGTTAAATGAACTATGACAGACATTGGTCACTCCACTAAATCACTGCCAGCTAATAAATACGCCAACCTTTCTTTAGGGCTGCAATATATACAGGAAATGGTAGCACAAGGTCCCACCCAATTACGGCTGGACCTTATTGCGGGTGATGGAACCAGCGTGTATGAGAACTTCCAGTCTTTTAGCATTGGCGATGGCCCTGACTACATATTGAACATTTCTAATGGTACAGGTACAGCAGGTAAGCATTTAAAGTTATAACGGTGTGACTTACAAATAGGATTTATTTCCAGTAAATGGCATATGTAACGTAGCGGATGTGTGGTTCTCTATTCCTTGGCCATGAGGGATCGTTAGTGTGAAAAGTCCAGGAACACCAAATGCATGTATTACTAATTAAAACGTTGATTACTTATTAATATTAGAATGCTTCAAACTTACAACATTCTAGCCAGAACACGAGAGACAATGTTGCGCTAGTAACAAGCATGGCTTGTTGCTCATTACAAAAACATGAGAGCTACTTCATACCCCTTAATTTGATGGAATGTGCAAACAACATAGATCCAGATTAACAGCGGCGTAACGGCGCGTATGATCAGATCAGGATCTATGTTGTTTGCTATTCAGCCAATTACTTTAGCTCTACTATTCGAATAGCAAACAGCGTAGAGTCTGGTCAGAGAGTTATTTACTATATGCCGTGTGCAATGAGGATATCATAATTCACTAGACTAATCAATTCATCAGACATTCAGAATGTTACAACATGACCATTCTGAAACCAATCAGAATTCACTAGTCTAATCAATTCATCGCATATTCATACTGTACGATCATGGCCATTCTGAAACCAATCAGAATTCACTAGGCTAATCAATTCATCGCATATTCGTACTGTACGATCATGGCCATTCTGAAACCACTCAGAATTCAAAAGGCTAATCAATTAATCGCACATTCAGATTGTTACATCATGACCATTCTGAACCCAATCAGAATGTACTAGGCTAATCAAATCATCAGACATTCAGATTGTTACATTTTGACCATTCTGAAACCAATCAGAATGCACTAGGCTAATCAAATCATCGGACATTCAGATTGTTACATTTTGACCAATCTGAAACCAATCAGAATGCACTAGGCTAATTATTCCTTATCGGAAGCTACCAGTTTCACTCATTGATTATTCGTAACGTTCTATATGCAGTTATAATATTTCAATAACAACTGGTTTGATCTTACTACATTGTTGGTAAGTAAAATAAACTAATATATTATAAATTAGCTGGCAACCATTGTTATAGGATCTGGTCTGATTTGATAGCCCGGTACTCTGCTAGCTACAAATTGGCTGGCAACCATTGTTGAAAGATCTGGACTCATGATGAAACCCGAGTAATCCAAAGGAACACAGTGTGGTTAATGTTATTGGGTGGTTTTATGCCAACCTAAATGATGTTCCAATATATAATATACACTAAGAAGATGTATTGAATGTGTGCACGTAAAGCGTAAAACAATAATACAAATAACAAGAAACACGTGTTACATATTGTATTTCAGTGTACACAAGAAACACGTGTTACATATTGTATTTCAGTGTACACAAGAAACACGTGTTACATATTGTATTTCAGTGTACACAAGAAACACGTGATACATATTGTATTTCAGTGTACACAAGAAACACGTGTTACATATTGTATTTCAGTGTACACAAGAAACACGTGTTACATATTGTATTTCAGTGTACACAAGAAACACGTGTTACATATTGTATTTCAGTGTACACAAGAAACACATGTTACATATTGTATTTCAGTGTACACAATAACACCGAACATAATTGACCCTATGACAATATGACCTTATGACAATATGACCCTATGCCAATATGACACTATGACCCTATGGCACTATGACAATATGACCCTATGACACTATGGCGCTATGACCCTATGACACTATGACCAAATTACACTATAGCACTATGACCCTATGTCACTTTGACCCTATGACACTCTATGACGCTATGACCCTTTGACATTATGATCATATGACACTAGGCACTATGACACTATGCCAATATGCCCTATAACACTATGCCGCCATGTCCAATGACACTATTACACTATGACACCATGACACTATGAATCTATGTCACTTTGACAATATTAACCTGTGACAATATGACCCTATGATAGTATAACACCATGACACCATGGTACTATGACAGCTTGGCACACTTTGACACTATGACACCATGACGTCATGTCACTATGACACCATTGCACTATGACACTTTAACATACTGCATTTGCTGAACGTCATATCCCTGTGAATATAAACGAAAATGTAGTACATGCGAGTTTCCAGTTTGTTTATGTTTATGACAACAATGCTTGATAAAACATGCAAGTTGATGTACATCCATTAATTGCATTGCTGTTATGAATTGTTACGGAGAAACGGAGCTACGAAGTTACTGCCCCTGAATACTCCCTAGATGTATGGGTCTCTCGAGTAATTTCCTCTGTTTTTATCGTTGCATCCTTTGCACAACATGCTATCACTTTTCTTCCACTTAAATAATCTGTAACTAACATGATTTGGATAAAAACACAATTATCATAGCACAACATCTGGTTAGGGAACAACAGTAACAACAAAGGATTCCAACTGAAAGGATCGCTATTCAGTTATGGATACATTGGCCATTATCTGCAAAGGGAGGTAAATCAAGCGAGGTCATTGTGACTGTCAGTTTGCACTTACCTTTATTGTACCTTCCACTAAATCCATTAGGTTGTAAAACAACAAATAAATTGCCTAGTAAATACATAGTAAAAAGTAAAAACATACAATCTGTTCATATATATTTTCAATCTTTCATTTCTTCTGATGCCACATCCACTGACAGATGCAACACAGCAAGCATCACCCAAAAGTAATGATTTTCATTATACCAGTCCTCACTTGTGAATAACGTCACTGTGTTTACACACTGTATTCCTCCGCAAAATAATACAGTATACCAACCTTCACCTTGCAATGGCCTGATTTCTTATACCACATCTTTTCTACACATCAACTAATCTGAAGTCTTCTCAAGTCACATACTTTCTCAAAAAAGCACAAAAACTATACACTGTCTGTCATGAGGATGCATTTTTACCAAAAAGAAAAATGAACTATATATAAATATGCCTATTTACGTATATACTTTCCATTGGTCAAATGCCGTCACGCACTGACCCTACATGGGATTATGAATATCGCATGTAGTCCACTGAGTTATGTGGGGTCAGTGAAATATATAATGCCGTGTCCCCTATAGATTTTACTGACCCCATATAGCTCCGTGGAGAGTCAGTAACAAACACTATAATTAATAATATGTGACTGAGTATGAAACACCATGCTTGCTATTTTACAGGAGATTCGATGTCCTATAACAACGGATACCCCTTTTCAACCTACGATCGTAATCATTCCAGCGAGTGTGCAGTCAAGAATCATGGTGGGTGGTGGTACACGCCCGCATATTACTGTGCATACGCAAATCTCAACGGAGACTATGCCACTCCCGGAACTACGAGTGCATATAATAGCGGATGGGGCGGAATGATATATTACCAGCTTAATGGAACGGAATCGATCAGGATGTCAACAATGATGTTTAGACGTGTTTAAAAATTATACTTGAACAGTTCCAGGCGAATTTATTATAACAATGTCTGAACTATTGCTATGTTGGGCACCAAGCGCATTTCTCAACCAAATAACAGCTGAAGTGCAATATAAGATCTATGACGGAACAATCCTGACCAACAACGTTTCTTGTTGCACAAACGTTTACAACAAGAAACGTTCCTCGTCAGGATTAACTGGTAAGCAAGTCTTGATTGTATTTCAGCTTTTATTTATAACATGTAATACCAATAACAATATTTTAACAGACAGACATGAACTTTTTTTTTTCTCCCAGGTACATATGTGCAGCATGACACAACACAACAAAGCAGACACAAATATTTAGCCAATGATGCTTCAGATAATGACCTGAAAGGAAAACAGTTGTATAGCTAATCATGTCATACATGTAAATGTAAACATTACTGTGGGATTAACTAAATATACTTATTGTATACGGCTAATGTCGATATTATTGTATTATCCTCTAGGTACTGTGACGTATAAATGAATGAAACATAGTATAATATCAATCTGACACATGATGAGACAACATAGTCCCATCATGCGGATTACACTTCTTGACTTTAGGTAAAAAGGTCTCATGTCATGTAGTACGGCAATAGCTTTTGTAGCAATTGTTTACTGTTTGTGGACGATAATTGGGTTTTATCTAATTATTACAAGGCGACAAGAGTGTATATATATCAGGCTTTTATAACATACTATGATTCTAAGTGATTACGGTTTAGTTTAAATAAATAGTGTTGCTCAAACCCAACTTCCCCATTATTACATAACCTACAAACTCGTAGTATATTGAGGAAGTGCCGAAATCACCAAGAAGAACTCTATCTAGGAAGGCGGTTCCAACACACCTGGATGTTTCCAGAAGGAGGTGATTACCAGGTACGAAACCGAAAGAGCGTCAACTAGTTTAAAGCTGTTCAACACGTCAAAGTCTACAGCTCTCCCAACACGCCAGCGTCTACGGCTGTTCAACACGTCAGAGTCTACAACTGTTCAAGACGTCAGAGTCTACAACTGTTCCACACGTCATATTCTACAACTGTTCCACATTTCAGAGTCTACAGCTATTCCACACACCAGAGTCTACAGCTGTTCCACACGCCCGAGTTTACAGCTGTTCAACACGTCCGCGTCTACAGCTGTTAAACACGCCCGCGTCTATAGCTGTTCCACACGCCAGAGTCTACAACTGTTCCACAGGTCAGATTCTACAACTGTTCCACATTTCAGAGTCTACAGCTGTTCCACACGCCAGTGTCTACAGCTGTTCCACACGCCATAGTTTACAGCTGTTCAACACGTCCGCGTCTACAGCTGTTAAACACTACCGCGTCTACAGCTGTTCCACAAGCCAGAGTCTACAACTGTTATACACGTCCGCGTCTACAGCTATTCCACACGCCAGAGTATACAGCTGTTCAACACGTCAGAGTCTACAGCTGTTCAACACGTCATATTCTGCAATTGTTCCACACGCCAGAGTCTACAACTGTTCAACACGTTAGAGTCTACAATTGTTCCACACGTCAGAGTCTACATCTGTTCCAACGTCATAATCTACAGATGTTCCACACACCAGAGTCTAAGGATGTTGAACACGTCCGCGTCTACATCTGTTCCACACGCAAGAGTCTACAGCTGTTCCACACGCCATAGTCTGCAGCTGTTCAACACGTCCGCGTCTACAGCTGTTCCACACGTCAGAGTCTACAGCTGTTCAATACGTCAGAGTTTACAGCTGTTCAACACGTAAGATTCTACAACTGTTCCACATGTCAGAGTCTACAGCTGTTCAACACGTCATATTCTACTGATGTTCCACACGTCAGAGTCTACAGCTGTTCCACACGTCATATTCTACAGATGTTCCACACGTCAGATACTACAGATGTTCCACACGTCAGATTCTAGAGATGTTCCAGACCTCATATTCTACAGATCTTCCACACGTCAGAGTCAACATCTGTTCAACACGTCAGAGTCTACAACTGTTCCACACGTCAGAGTCTACAGCTGTTCAACACGTCAGAGTCTACAACTGTTCCACACGTCAGAGTCTACAACTGTTCAACACGTCTGCGTCTACAGCTGTTCCACACGTCAGAGTCTACAGCTGTTCAACACGTCCGCGTCTACAGCTGTTCAACACATCAGAGTCTACAGCTCTCCCAACACGCTAGTGTCTACGGCTGTACAACACGTCAGAGTCTACAGCTGTTCCACACGTCAGAGTCTACAGCTCTCCCAACACGTCAGCGTCTACGGATGTTCAACACGCCAGAGTCTACGACTGTTCAACACGCCAGTCTACGACTGTACAACACGTCAGCGTCTACGGCTGTTCAACACGCCAGAGTCTACTGCTGTTCAACACGTCGGAGTCTATAGCTGTTCCACACGTCAGAGTCTACAGCTGTCCCAACACACCAGAGTCTACGACTGTTCAACACGCCAGCGTCTACGGCAGTTCAACACGCCAGTCTACGACTGTACAACACGTCAGCGTCTACGGCTGTTCAACACGCCAGAGTCTACGACTGTTCAACATGCAAGCATCTACGGCTGTTCAACACGCAAGCGTCTAAGGCTGTTCAACACGCAAGCGTCTAAGGCTGTTCAACACGCAAGCGTCTAAGGCTGTTCAACACGCCAGAGTCTACGGCTGTTAAACACGCCAGAGTCTACGACTGTTCAACACGCCAGAGTCTACAACTGTTCAACACGCCAGCGTATACGGCTGTTCAACACGCCAGCGTCTACGGCTGTTCAACACGCAAGCGTCTACGGCTGTTAAACACGCAAGCGTCTTCAGCTCTCCCAATACACCAGCGGCTACAACTGTTCAACACACCAGCGTCTACGGCTGTTCAACACGCCAGAGTCTACAACTGTTCAACACGCCAGCGTATACGGCTGTTCAACACGCCAGCGTCTACGGCTGTTCAACACGCAAGCGTCTACGGCTGTTCAACACACAAGCGTCTTCAGCTCTCCCAACACACCAGCGGCTACAACTGTTCAACACACCAGCGTCTACGGCTGTTCAACACGCCAGAGTCTACGACTGTTCAACACGCCAGAGTCTACAGCTCTCCCAACACGCCAGCGTCTACGACTGTTCAACACGCCAGAGTCTACAGCTCTCCCAACACGTCAGCGTCTACGGCTGTTCAACACGCCAGAGTCTACGACTGTTCAACACGTAAGCGTCTAAGGCTGTTCAATACGTCAGAGTCTACAGCTGTCCCAACACGTCAGAGTCTACAGCTGTCCCAACACGCCAGAGTCTACGACTGTTCAACACGCCAGAGTCTACGACTGTTCAACACGCAAGCGTCTAAGGCTGTTTAATACGTCAGAGTATACGGCTGTTCATCACGCCAGCGACTACAGAAATTCAACACGTCAGAGTCTACAACCTGTTCACCAGAATATATGCTCGTTACCACTCGTCTGTTTAATAATACTTTATATACACAATGAATTACGTAGAAAACAATATGAAATTATATGAACACTTTCTGTATTTGATGTAGAAAAAGAGCATAAATATACACTTAAACTTCGTGATAAATATGTGAAATGAATTGCAAAAAAGAAAGAACAAAAGTCCAATGCTGTATCCAGAATGAAAATCAAAGAGATATATATATATTATATATTACCCCAAACGCCGTGGTTAGTTCCACCCACTACATGCTTACCAGGTAAAACAAAGAGATACATATAGTACCTGCACCCCAAACCCCGTGGTTAGTTCAACCCCACTCCATGCTTAGCAGGTAAAACAAAGAGATATATATAGCACATTCACCCCAAACGCCATTGTTAGTTCCACCCACTCCATGCTTACCAGGTAAAACAAAGATATATATATATAGTACATGCACCCCAAAACCGTGGTTAGTTCAACCCCACTCCATGCTTACCAGGTAAAACAAAGAGATATATATAGTAAATGCACCCCAAACCCCGTGGTTAGTTCAACCCCACTCCATGCTTACCAGGTAAAACAAAGAGATACATATAGTACATTCACCCAAAACGCCGTGGTTAGTTCCACCCACTCCATGCTTACCAGGTAAAACAAAGATATATATATATAGTACATGCACCCCAAAACCGTGGGTAGTTCAACCCCACTCCATGCTTACCAGGTAAAACAAAGAGATATATATAGTACATGCACCGCAAACTCCGTAGTTACTTCAACCCAACTCCATGCTTACCAGATAAACAAAGATATATATATATAGTACATGCAGTAGTAGTCGTGATATCGCAGTGAATGGGCGTTCGTTTCAGGTGCGAAAGGTCCGGAGTTCGATCCCTACTAGAGCCGTTACAATTGTGCCCTTAGGCAAGGCATTTAAATTCCATGTTGCGTCTTCTCTCTCCATCGTGGCGATGGATTCCATCAGGACTGAGGTCTCGATAGTGATATATATAAGTTGAAATAACTTGTTTCGCAATCGAACTAAAATAAATTTGTATAAACCACGTGGTTAGTTCCACCCCACTCCATGGTTAGCAGGTAAAACAAAGAGTTACATATAGTACCTGCACCCCAAATCCCGTGGTTAGTTCAACCCCATTAAAAGAGATATATAGTACATGCACCCCAAACCCTGTGGTTAGTTCCATCCCATTCAAAGAGATATATAGTACATGCACCCCGAACCCCGTGGTTAGTTCCACCCCACACCATGCTTACCAGGTAAAACAAAGATATATATAGTACATGCACCCCAAACCCCAAGGTTTGTTCCACACCAATACATGCTTACCAAGTAAAACAAGAGATATATATAGTACATGCACCACAAACCCCGTGGTTAGTACAACCCCACTCCATGGTTACCAGGTAAAACAAGAGATATATATAGTACATGCACCACAAACCCCGTGGTTAGTACAACCCCACTCCATGCTTAGCAGGTAAAACAAGAGATATATATAGTACATGCACCACAAACCCCGTGGTTAGTACAACCCCACTCCATGGTTACCAGGTAAAACAAGAGATATATATAGTACATGCACCACAAACCCCGTGGTTAGTACAACCCCACTCCATGCTTAGCAGGTAAAACAAGAGATATATATAGTACATGCACCACAAACCCCGTGGTTAGTACAACCCCACTCCATGGTTACCAGGTAAAACAAGAGATATATATAGTACATGCACCACAAACCCCGTGGTTAGTACAACCCCACTCCATGCTTAGCAGGTAAAACAAGAGATATATATAGTACATGCACCACAAACCCCGTGGTTAGTACAACCCCACTCCATGGTTACCAGGTAAAACAAGAGATATATATAGTACATGCACCACAAACCCCGTGGTTAGTACAACCCCACTCCATGCTTACCAGGTAAAACAAAGAGATATATATAGTACATGCACCACAAACCCGGTGGTTAGTTGCAACCCACTCCATGCTTAGCAGGTAACACAAAGATATATATATATATATAGTACATGCACCCCAAACCCCGTAGTTAGTTCCACCCCACTCCATGCTTACCAGGTAAAACAAAGAGATATATATAGTACATGCACCCCAAACCCCGTGGTTAGTTGCAACCCACTCCATGCTTACCAGGTAAAACAAAGAGATATATATAGTACATGCACCCCAAACCCCGTGGTTAGTTCCACCCCACTCCATGCTTAGCAGGTAAAACAAAGAGATATATACAGTACATGCACCCAACCCCGTGGTAGTTCACACTCCATGCTTAAGGAAAACAAGAATATATAAGTCATGCACAAACCCGGAGTTCAACCCCACTCCAGCTTGAAAAACAAGAATATATATAGTACATGCACCCCAAACCCCGTGGTTAGTTCCACCCCACTCCATGATTACCAGGTAAAACAAAGAGATATATATAGTACATGCACCCCAAACCCCGTGGTTAGTTCAACCCCACTCCATGCTTACCAGGTAAAATAAAGAGATATATATAGTACATGCACCCCAAACCACGTGGTTAGTTCCAACCCACTCCATGCTTAGCAGGTAAAACAAAGATAAAATAATTACATGCACCCAAACCCCGTGGTTAGTTCTACCCCACTTCATGCTTACCAGGTAAAACAAAGAGATATATATAGAGTACACACCCCAAACCCGTGGTTAGTTCCACCCCACTCAATGCTTAGCAGGTAAAACAAACATATATATAGTACCTGCACCCCAAACCCCGTGGTTAGTTCCACCCCACTCAATGCTTAGCAGGTAAAACAAAAGATATATATAGTACCTGCACCCCAAACCCCGTGGTTAGTTCCACCCCACTCAATGCTTAGCAGGTAAAACAAACAGATATATATAGTACCTGCACCCCAAACCCCGTGGTTAGTTCCACCCCACTCCATGCTTAGCAGGTAAAACAAACAGATATATATAGTACATGCACCCCAAACCCCGTGGTTAGTTCCACCCCACTCCATGCTTACCAGGTAAAACAAAGAGATATATATAGTACATGCACCCCAAACCCGTGGTTAGTTCAACCCCACTCCATGCTTAGCAGGTAAACAAAGAGATATATATAGTACATGCACCCCAAACCCGTGGTTAGTTCCACCCCACTCCAACCAAAAACAAAGAGAATATATAGTACATGCACCACAAACCCCGTGGTTAGTTCCACCCACTCCATGCTTAGCAGGTAAAACAAATATATATATATGTATATATATAGTACATGCACCCCAAACCCCGTGGTTAGTTCCACCCCACTCCATGCTTACCAGGTAAAACAAAGAGATATATATAGTACATGCACCCCAAACCCCGTGGTTATTTCAACCCACTCCATGCTTAGCAGGTAAAACAAAGATATATATATAGTACATGCACCCAAACCCCGTGGTTAGTTCCACCCCACTCCATGCTTACCAGGTAAAACAAAGAGATATATATAGTACATGCACCCCAAACCCCGTGGTTAGTTCCACCCCACTCCATGCTTAGCAGGTAAAACAAAATATATATATATATAGTACATGCACCCCAAACCCCGTGGTTAGTTCCACCCCACTCCATGCTTACCAGGTAAAACAAAGAGATATATATAGTACATGCACCCCAAACCCCGTGGTTAGTTCAACCCCACTCCATGCTTACCAGGTAAAACAAAGAGATATATATAGTCATGACCCCAACCCCGTGTATTCCACACCAAAGATATATATATATAGTACATGCACCCCAAACCCCGTGGTTAGTTCCACCCCACTCCATGCTTACCAGGTAAAACAAAGAGATATATATAGTACATGCACCCCAAACCCCGTGGTTAGTTCCAACCCCACTCCATGCTTAGCAGGTAACACAAAATATATATATATATAGTACATGCACCCCAAACCCCGTGGTTAGTTCTACCCCACTCCATGTTTACCAGGTAAAACAAAGATATATATATAGTACATGCACCCCAAACCCCGTGGTTAGTTCAACCCCACTCCATGCTTACCGGGAGAAACAAAGAAATATATATATATAGTACATGCATCCCAAACCCCATGGTTAGTTCAACCCCACTCCATGCTTAACAGGTATAACAAAGATATATATATAGTACATGCACCCCAATCCCCGTGGCTAGTTCCACCCCACTCCATGCTTACCAGGAAAAACAAAGATATATATAGTACATGCGCATCAAACTCCGTGGTTAGTTCTACCCCACTCCATGATTACCAGGTAAAACTAGAGATATATATAGTACATGACCCAAACCCCGTGGTTAGTTCCACCCAACTCAAAGATTTATATATATAGTACATGCACCCCAAACCCCGTGGTTAGTTCCACCCCATCCATGCTTACCAGGTAAAACAAAGAGATATATATATAGTGCATGCACCACAACCTCCATTGTTATTTCAACCCCACTCCATGCTTAGCGGGTAAAACAAAGAGATATATAGTACATACACCCAACCCCGTGGTTAGTTCCACCCCACTCCATGCTTACCAGGTAAAACAAAGAGATATATATAGTACATGCACCCCAAACCCCGTGGTTAGTTCCATCCCACTCCATGCTTAGCAGGTAAAACAATATATATATATTATATAGTACATGCACCCAACCCCGTGGTTAGTTCCACCCACTCCATGCTTAGCAGGTAAAACAAAATATATATATATAGTACATGACCCCAACCCCGTGGTTAGTTCCACCCCACTCCATGCTTAGCAGGTAAAACAAAGAGATATATAACCCACCCAAACCCTAGTTCAACCCCACTCAAAGAGATATATAGTAAATGCACCCAAACCCCGTGGTTAGTTCCACCCCACTCAAAGATATAAATAGTACATTCACCCCAAACCCGTGGTTAGCTCCATCCCACTCCATGCTTACCAGGTAAAACAAAGATATATATATATAGTGCATGCACCCCACCTCGTGGTTAGTTCAACCCCACTCCATGATTATCAGGTAAAAAAGAAATATATATAGTGCATGCACCAAACCCCGTGGTTAGTTCCACCCCACTCCATGCTTACCAGGTAAACAAAGATATATATAGTACATGCGCCTCAAACTCCGTGGTTAGTTCCACCCCACTCCATGCTTACCAGGTAAAACTAGAGATATAATAGTCATGACACTGGATTCACCCACTCGATTATATATATAGTACATGCACCCCAAACCCCGTGGTTAGTTCCACCCCAATCCATGCTTACCAGGTAAAACAAAGAGATATATATAGTGCATGCACCACAACCCCGTGGTTAGTTCCACCCCACTCCATGCTTAGCGGTAAAACAAAGATATATATAGTACATACACCCAAACCCCGTGGTTAGTTCCACCCCACTCCATGCTTACCAGGTAAAACGTAGATATATATATAGTACATGTACCCCAACCCCGTGGTTAGTTCCACCCAACTCAAAGATATATATAGTACATGCACCCCAAACCCCGTGGTTAGTTCCACCCCACTCCATGCTTACCAGGTAAAACAAGAGATATATATAGTCATGACCCCAAACCCCGTGGTTAGTTCACCCCACTCAAAGATATATATATATAGTACATGCACCCCAAACCCCGTGGTTAGTTCCACCCCACTCCATGCTTACCAGGTAAAACAAAGAGATATATAGAGTACATGCACCCCAAACCACGTGGTTAGTTCCAACCCCACTCCATGCTTAGCAGGTAACACAAAGATATATATATATATATAGTACATGCACCCCAAACCCCATGGTTAGTTCTACCCCATTCCATGTTTATCAGGTAAAACAAAGAGATATATATATAGTACATACACCCCAAACCCCGTGGTTAGTTCTACCCCACTCCATGCTTACCAGGTAAAACAAAGAGATATGTATAGTACCTGCACTCCAACCCCGTGGTTAGTTCCACCACACTCAAAGAGATATATAGTACATGCACCCCAAACCCCGTGGTTAGTTCCACCCCAATCCATGCTTTGCAGGTAAAACAAAGATATATATATATATAGTACATGCACCCCAAACCCCATGATTAGTTCCATCCCACTCCATGCTTACCAGGTAAAACAAACATATATATATATATATATAGTGCATGCACCCCAACCACCTGTGGTTAGTTCCAACCCACTCCATGCTTACCAGGTAAAACAAAGATATATATATATATAGTGCATGCACCACAACCTCCGTGGTTTGTTCCAACCCACTCCATGCTTACCAGGTAAAACAAAGAGATATATATAGTGCATGCACCACAACCTCCGTGGTTAGATCAACCCCACTCCATGCGTATCAGGTAACAAAGTGATATATATAGTACATGCAACACAAACCCCGTGGTTAGTTCCACCAAACTCCATGCTTACCAGGTAAAACAAAGAGATATATTTAGTACATACACCCCAATCACCGTGGTTAGTTCCTCCCCACTCCATGCTTACCAGGTAAAACAAAGATATATATATAGTACATGCACCCCAAACCCCGTGGTTATTCCACCCCACTCAATGCTTAGCAGGTAAAACAAAGAGATATATATAGTACCTGCACCCCAAACCCCGTGGTTAGTTCCACCCCAATCCATGATTTGCAGGTAAAACAAAGAAATATATATATATATAGTACATGCACCCTAAACCCCTTGGTTAGTTCCATCCCACTCCAGGCTTACCAGGTAAAACAAAGATATATATATAGTGCATGCACCCCAACCTCCGTGGTTAGTTCCACCCCACTCCATGCTTACCAGGTAAAACAAAGAGATATATATAGTACATGCACCCCAAACCCCGTGGTTAGTTCCAACCCACTCCATGCTTAGCAGGTAACACAAAGATATATATATATATATATATAGTACATGCACCCCAAACCCCGTTGTTAGTTCTACCCTACTCCATGTTTACCAGGTAAAACAAAGAGAGAATATATATATATATATATAGTACATACACCCCAAATCCCGTGGTTAGTTCCACCCCACTCCATGCTTACCAGGTAAAACAAAGATATATATATAGTACCTGCACCCCAAACCCCGTGGTTAGTTCCACCCCACTCAATGCTTAGCAGGTAAAACAAAGATATATATAGTACATGCACCCCAAACCCCGTGGTTAGTTCCACCCCACTCAATGCTTAGCAGGTAAAACAAAGATATATATAGTACCTGCACCCCAACCGTGGTTATTCCACCCACTCAAAGAGATTATAGTACATGCACCCCAAACCCCGTGGTTAGTTCCACCCCAATCCATGATTTGCAGGTAAAACAAAGATATATATTTATATATATATATATAGTACATGCACCCCAAATCCCGTGGTTAGTTCCATCCCACTCCATGCATACCAGGTAAAACAAAGAGATATATATAGTGCATGCACCCCAACCTCCGTGGTTAGTTCCAACCCACTTCATGCTTACCAGGTAAAACAAAGATATATATATAGTGCATGCACCCCAAACCCCGTGGTTAGTTCCATCCCACTCCATGCTTACCAGGTAAAACAAAGAGATATATATAGTGCATGCACCCCAACCTCCGTGGTTAGTTCCAACCCACTCCATGCTTACAAGGTAAAACAAAGATATATATATAGTGCATGCAGTGGTATTCGTGATATCGCAGAGGATGGGCGTTCGATTCAGGTGCGAAAGGTCCGGAGTTCGATCCCCACTGGAGCCGTTACGATTGTGCCCTTAGGCAAGGCATTTAAATTCCACGTTGCCTCTTCTCTCTCCCTCTTGGCGATGGATTCGATCAGGAATGAGGTCTCGATAGTGATATATATAAGTTGAAATAACTTGTTTCGCAATCGAGCTAAAATAAATTTGTATAAACCCCGTGATTAATTCCACCCCACTCCATGCTTAGCAGGTAAAACTAAGAGATACATATAGTACCTGCACCCCAAACCCCGTGGTTAGTTCCATCCCACTCCATGTTTAGCAGGTAAAACAAATATATATATATATATATAGTACCTGCACCCCAAACCCCGTGGTTAGTTCAACCCCACTCAAAGGATATATAGTAAACAAAGATATAAATAGTACATGCACCCCAAACCCCGTGGTTAGCTCCATCCCACTCCAGGCTTACCAGGTAAAACAAAGATATATATATAGTGCATGCACCCCAACCTCCGTGGTTAGTTCCACCCCACTCCATGCTTACCAGGTAAAACAAAGAGATATATAGAGTACATGCACCCCAAACCACGTGGTTAGTTCCAACCCCACTCCATGCTTAGCAGGTAACACAAAGATATATATATATATATAGTACATGCACCCCAAACCCCGTGGTTAGTTCTACCCCATTCCATGTTTATCAGGTAAAACAAAGAGATATATATAGTACATACACCCCAAACCCCGTGGTTAGTTCTACCCCACTCCATGCTTACCAGGTAAAACAAAGAGATATGTATAGTACCTGCACTCCAACCCCGTGGTTAGTTCCACCACACTCAAAGAGATATATAGTACATGCACCCCAAACCCCGTGGTTAGTTCCACCCCAATCCATGATTTGCAGGTAAAACAAAGATATATATATATATAGTACATGCACCCCAAACCCCATGATTAGTTCCATCCCACTCCATGCTTACCAGGTAAAACAAACATATATATATATATATATAGTGCATGCACCCCAACCACCTGTGGTTAGTTCCAACCCACTCCATGCTTACCAGGTAAAACAAAGATATATATATATATAGTGCATGCACCACAACCTCCGTGGTTTGTTCCAACCCACTCCATGCTTACCAGGTAAAACAAAGAGATATATATAGTGCATGCACCACAACCTCCGTGGTTAGATCAACCCCACTCCATGCGTATCAGGTAACAAAGTGATATATATAGTACATGCAACACAAACCCCGTGGTTAGTTCCACCAAACTCCATGCTTACCAGGTAAAACAAAGAGATATATTTAGTACATACACCCCAATCACCGTGGTTAGTTCCTCCCCACTCCATGCTTACCAGGTAAAACAAAGATATATATATAGTACATGCACCCCAAACCCCGTGGTTATTCCACCCCACTCAATGCTTAGCAGGTAAAACAAAGAGATATATATAGTACCTGCACCCCAAACCCCGTGGTTAGTTCCACCCCAATCCATGATTTGCAGGTAAAACAAAGATATATATATATATATATATATAGTACATGCACCCTAAACCCCTTGGTTAGTTCCATCCCACTCCAGGCTTACCAGGTAAAACAAAGATATATATATAGTGCATGCACCCCAACCTCCGTGGTTAGTTCCACCCCACTCCATGCTTACCAGGTAAAACAAAGAGATATATATAGTACATGCACCCCAAACCCCGTGGTTAGTTCCAACCCACTCCATGCTTAGCAGGTAACACAAAGATATATATATATATATATATAGTACATGCACCCCAAACCCCGTTGTTAGTTCTACCCTACTCCATGTTTACCAGGTAAAACAAAGAGAGATATATATATATATATATATAGTACATACACCCCAAATCCCGTGGTTAGTTCCACCCCACTCCATGCTTACCAGGTAAAACAAAGATATATATATAGTACCTGCACCCCAAACCCCATGGTTAGTTCCACCCCACTCAATGCTTAGCAGGTAAAACAAAGATATATATAGTACATGCACCCCAAACCCCATGGTTAGTTCCACCCCATTCAATGCTTAGCAGGTAAAACAAAGATATATATAGTACCTGCACCCCAAACCCCGTGGTTAATTCCACCCCACTCAAAGAGATTTATAGTACATGCACCCCAAACCCCGTGGTTAGTTCCACCCCATTCAATGATTTGCAGGTAAAACAAAGATATATATTTATATATATATATATAGTACATGCACCCCAAACCCCGTGGTTAGTTCCATCCCACTCCATGCTTACCAGGTAAAACAAAGAGATATATATAGTGCATGCACCCCAACCTCCGTGGTTAGTTCCAACCCACTCCATGCTTACCAGGTAAAACAAAGATATATATATAGTGCATGCACCCCAAACCCCGTGATTAGTTCCATCCCACACCATGCTTACCAGGTAAAACAAAGAGATATATATAGTGCATGCACCCCAACCTCCTTGGTTAGTTCCAACCCACTCCATGCTTACCAGGTAAAACAAAGATATATATATATATATATATAGTGCATGCACCCCAACCTTCGTGGTTATTTCCACCCCACTCCATGCTTACCAGGTAAAACAAAGAGATATATATAGTACATGCACCCCAAACCCCGTGGTTAGTTCCAACCCACTCCATGCTTAGCAGGTAACAAAAAGATATATATATATATAGTACATGCAACCCAAACCCCGTGGTTAGTTCCACCCCACTCAATGCTTAGCAGGTAAAACAAAGAGATATATATAGTACCTGCACCCCAAACCCCGTGGTTAGTTCCAACCCACTCAAAGAGATATATAGTACATGACCCCAAACCCGTGGTTAGTTCCACCCCAATCCATGATTTGCAGGTAAAACAAAGATATATATATATATTTATATAGTACATGCACCCCAAACCCCGTGGTTAGTTCCATCCCACTCCATGCTTACCAGGTAAAACAAAGAGATATATATAATGTATGCACCCCAACCTCCGTGGTTAGTTCCAACACACTCCATGCTTAACAGGTAAAACAAAGATATATATATATATATAGTGCATGCACCCCAAACCCCGTGGTTAGTTCCATCCCACACCATGCTTACCAGGTAAAACAAAGAGATATATATAGTGCATGCACCCCAACCTCCGTGGTTAGTTCCAACCCACTCCATGCTTACTAGGTAAAACAAAGAGATATATATAGTGCAGGCACCCCATCCTCCGTGGTTAGTTCAACCACACTCCATGCTTATCAGGTAACAAAGAGATATATATAGTACATGCACCACAAACCCCGTGGTTATTTCCACATACTCCATGCTTACCAGGTAAAACAAAGAGATATATTTAGTACATACACCCCAAACACCGTGGTTAGTTCCACCCCACTCCATGCTTACCAGGTAAAACAAAGATATATATATAGTACATGCACCCCAAACCCCGTGATTATTCCACCCCACTCAATGCTTAGCAGGTAAAACAAAGAGATATATATAGTACCTGCACCCCAAACCCCGTGGTTAGTTCCACCCCAATCCATGATTTGCAGGTAAAACAAAGATATATATATATATATATATATATAGTACATGCACCCCAAACCCGTGGTTAGTTCCATCCCACTCCATGCTTACCAGGTAAAACAAAGAGATATATATAGTGCATGCACCCCAACCTCCGTGGTTAGTTCCAACCCACTCCATGCTTACCAGGTAAAACAAAGATATATATATAGTGCATGCACCCCAACCTCCGTGGTTAGTTCCACCCCACTCCATGCTTACCAGGTAAAACAAAGAGATATATATAGTACATGCACCCCAAACCCCGTGGTTAGTTCCAACCCACTCCATGCTTAGCAGGTAACACAAAGATATATATATATATATATATAGTACATGCACCCCAAACCCCGTGGTTAATTCTACCCTACTCCATGTTTACCAGGTAAAACAAAGAGATATATATATATAGTACATACACCCCAAATCCCGTGGTTAGTTCCACCCCACTCCATGCTTACCAGGTAAAACAAAGATATATATAGTACCTGCACCCCAAACCCTGTGGTTAGTTCCACCCCACTCAAAGAGATATATAGTACATGCACCCCAAACCCCGTGGATAGTTCCACCCCAATCCATGATTTGCAGAAAACAAAGAATATATTAATAAATATATAGTACATGCACCCCAACCCCGTGGTTAGTTCATCCACTCCATGCTTACCAGGTAAAACAAAGAGATATATATAGTGCATGCACCCCAACCTCCGTGGTTAGTTCCAACCCACTCCATGCTTACCAGGTAAAACAAAGATATATATATAGTGCATGCACCCCAAACCCGTGATTAGTTCCATCCCACACCATGCTTACCAGGTAAAACAAAGAGATATATATAGTGCATGCACCCCAACCTCCTTGGTTAGTTCCAACCTACTCCATGCTTACCAGGTAAAACAAAGATATATATATATATATAGTGCATGCACCCCAACCTCCGTGGTTATTTCCACCCCACTCCATGCTTACCAGGTAAAACAAAGAGATATATATATAGTACATGCACCCCAAACCCCGTGGTTAGTTCCAACCCACTCCATGCTTAGCAGGTAACACAAAGATATATATATATATAGTACATGCACCCCAAACCCCGTGGTTAGTTCCACCCCACTCAATGCTTAGCAGGTAAAACAAAGAGATATATATAGTACCTGCACCCCAAACCCCGTGGTTAGTTCCAACCCACTCAAAGAGATATATAGTACATGCACCCCAAACCCCGTGGTTAGTTCCACCCCAATCCATGATTTGCAGGTAAAACAAAGATATATATATATATTTATATAGTACATGCACCCCAAACCCCGTGGTTAGTTCCATCCCACTCCATGCTTACCAGGTAAAACAAAGAGATATATATAATGTATGCACCCCAACCTCCGTGGTTAGTTCCAACACACTCCATGCTTAACAGGTAAAACAAAGATATATATATATATATAGTGCATGCACCCCAAACCCCGTGGTTAGTTCCATCCCACACCATGCTTACCAGGTAAAACAAAGAGATATATATAGTGCATGCACCCCAACCTCCGTGGTTAGTTCCAACCCACTCCATGCTTACCAGGTAAAACAAAGAGATATATATAGTGCAGGCACCCCATCCTCCGTGGTTAGTTCAACCCCACTCCATGCTTACCAGGTAAAACAAAGAGATATATTTAGTACATACACCCAAACACCGTGGTTAGTTCCACCCCACTCCATGCTTATCAGGTAACAAAGAGATATATATAGTACATGCACCACAAACCCCGTAGTTAGTTCCACCAAACTCCATGCTTACCAGGTAAAACAAAGAGATATATTTAGTACATACACCCCAAACACCGTGGTTATTTCCACCCCACTCCATGCTTACCAGGTAAAACAAAGATATATATATAGTACATGCACCCCAAACCCCGTGGTTAGTTCCACCCCACTCAAAGAGATATATTTAGTACATACACCCCAAACACCGTGGTTATTTCCACCCCACTCCATGCTTACCGATTTAATCCATTTTCATTTTGTATACAATGTATATGTAATGTACATTATTATCGAATAAATATGTTTAAACCAAAGAGATATATAATACATGAACCCCAAACCCATGGTTAGTTCCACCCCACTCCATGCTTAACAGGTAAAACAAAGATATATATATATATATATAGTAAATGCACCCAAACCCCGTGGTTAGTTCAACACCACTCCATGCTTACCAGGTAAAACAAAGAGATATATATAGTACATGCACCCCAAACCCCGGGGTTAGTTCAACCCCACTCCATGCTTACAATGTAAAACAAAGAGATATATATATAGTGTATGCAGTGGTATTCGTGATATCGCAGTGGATGGGCGTTCGCTTTAGGTGCGAAAGGTCCGGAGTTCGATCCCCACTGGAGCCGTTACGATTGTGCCCTTAGGCAAGGCATTTTAAATTCCACGTTGCCTCTTCTCTCTCCCTCGTGGCGATGGATTCCATCAGGAATGAGGTCTCGATAGTGATATATATAAGTTGAAATAACTTGTTTCGCAATAGAACTTAAATACATTTGTATAAACCCCGTGGTTAGTTCTACCCAACTCCATGCTTAGCAGGTAAAACAAAGAGATACATATAGTACCTGCACCCCAAACCCCGTGGTTAGTTCAACCCCACTCCATGCTTAGCAGGTAAAACAAAGAGATATATATAATACATGTACCCCAAACCCATGGTTAGTTTAACACCACTCCATGCTTACCAAGTAAAACAAAGAGATATATATAGTACATGTACCCTAAACCCGTGGTTAGTTCAACCCCACTCCATGCTTACCAGGTAAAACAAAGAGATATATATAGTACATGTACCCTAAACCCGTGGTTAGTTCAACCCCACTCCATGCTTAGCAGGTAAAACAAAGAGATATATATAGTACATGTACCTCAAACCCGTGGTTAGTTCCACCCCACTCCATGCTTACCATGTAAAACAAAGAGATATATATAGTACATGCACCACAAACCCCGTGGTTAGTTCCATCCCACTCCATGCTTAGCAGGTCAAACAAATATATATATATAGTACATGTACCCCAAACCCCGTGGTTAGTTCAACCCCACTCAAAGAGATATATAGTAAATGCACCACAAACCCCGTGGTTAGTTCCACCCCACTCAAATATATAAATAGTACATGCAACCAAACCCCGTGGTTAGCTCCATCCCACTCCATGCTTACCAGGTAAAACAAAGATATATATATATATAGTGCATGCACCCCATCCTTCGTGGTTAGTTCCACCCAACTCAAAGATTTATATATATAGTACATGCACCCCAAACCCCGTGGTTAGTTCCACCCCAATCCATGCTTACCAGGTAAAACAAAGAGATATATATAGAGTGCATGCACCACAACCTCCGTTGTTATTTCAACCCCACTCCATGCTTAGCGGGTAAAACAAAGATATATATATAGTACATACACCCAAACCCCGTCGATAGTTCCACCCCACTCCATGCTTACCATGTAAAACAAAGAGATATATATATAGTACATGCACCACAAACCCCGTGGTTAGTTCCATCCCACTCCATGCTTAGCAGGTAAAACAAATATATATATATGTATATAGTACATGTACCCCAAACCCCGTGGTTAGTTCCACCCCAATCCATGCTTACCAGGTAAAACAAAGAGATATATATAGTGCATGCACCCCAACCTCCGTTGTTAGTTCAACCCCACTCCATGCTTACCAGGTAAAACATAGAGATATATATAGTGCATGTACCCCAAACCCCGTGGTTAGTTCCACCCCACTCAAAGATATATATATATAGTACATGCACCCCAAACCCCGTGGTTAGTTCCACCCCAATCCATGCTTACCAGGTAAAACAAAGAGATATATATAGTGCATGCACCCCAAACCCCGTGGTTAGTTCCAACCCCACTCCATGCTTAGCAGGTAACACAAATATATATATATATATATAGTACATGCACCCCAAACCCCGTGGTTAGTTCTACCCCACTCCATGTTTATCAGGTAAAACAAAGATATATATATAGTACATGCACCCTAAACCCCGTGGTGAGTTCAACCCCACTCCATGCTTACCGGGAGAAACAAAGAAATATATATATATAGTACATGCATCCCAAACCCCATGGTTAGTTCAACCCCACTCCATGCTTAACAGGTATAACAAAGATATAGATATATAGTACATGCACCCCAATCCCCGTGGCTAGTTCCACCCCACTCCATGCTTACCAGGAAAAACAAAGATATATATAGTACATGCGCATCAAACTCCGTGGTTAGTTCTACCCCACTCCATGATTACCAGGTAAAACGTAGAGATATATATAGTACATGTACCCCAAACCCCGTGGTTAGTTCCACCCAACTCAAAGATTTATATATATAGTACATGCACCCCAAACCCCGTGGTTAGTTCCACCCCAATCCATGCTTACCAGGTAAAACAAAGAGATATATATATAGTGCATGCACCACAACCTCCATTGTTATTTCAACCCCACTCCATGCTTAGCGGGTAAAACAAAGAGATATATATAGTACATACACCCAAACCCCGTGGTTAGTTCCACCCCACTCCATGCTTACCATGTAAAACAAAGAGATATATATATAGTACATGCACCACAAACCCCGTGGTTAGTTCCATCCCACTCCATGCTTAGCAGGTAAAACAAATATATATATATGTATATAGTACATGTACCCCAAACCCCGTGGTTAGTTCCACCCCACTCCATGCTTAGCAGGTAAAACAAAGAGATATATATAGTACCTGCACCCCAAACCCCATGGTTAGTTCAACCCCACTCAAAGAGATATATAGTAAATGCACCCCAAACCCCGTGGTTAGTTCCACCCCACTCAAAGATATAAATAGTACATTCACCCCAAACCCCGTGGTTAGCTCCATCCCACTCCATGCTTACCAGGTAAAACAAAGATATATATATATATAGTGCATGCACCCCATCCTTCGTGGTTAGTTCAACCCCACTCCATGATTATCAGGTAAAAAAGAAATATATATAGTGCATGCACCAAAACCTCCGTGGTTAGTTCCACCCCACTCCATGCTTACCAGGTAAATCAAAGATATATATAGTACATGCGCCTCAAACTCCGTGGTTAGTTCCACCCCACTCCATGCTTACCAGGTAAAACGTAGAGATATATATAGTACATGTACCCCAAACCCCGTGGTTAGTTCCACCCAACTCAAAGATTTATATATATAGTACATGCACCCCAAACCCCGTGGTTAGTTCCACCCCAATCCATGCTTACCAGGTAAAACAAAGAGATATATATAGAGTGCATGCACCACAACCTCCGTTGTTATTTCAACCCCACTCCATGCTTAGCGGGTAAAACAAAGATATATATATAGTACATACACCCAAACCCCGTCGTTAGTTCCACCCCACTCCATGCTTACCATGTAAAACAAAGAGATATATATATAGTACATGCACCACAAACCCCGTGGTTAGTTCCATCCCACTCCATGCTTAGCAGGTAAAACAAATATATATATATGTATATAGTACATGTACCCCAAACCCCGTGGTTAGTTCCAC
>CM026389.1:11848035-11876940 GCA_014843695.1 Archivesica marissinica | reverse complement strand
ACCACCACCACCCATCACAACTCACCACAACCACAAACCTCCCACGACCACGCTCCGACACACACCTACCAGTACAAACCACGCACCACCACCCATCACAACCCACCACAACCATAAACCTTCCACCACCACGCTCCGGCACAAACCTACCAGTACAAACCACGTACCACCACGCATCACAACTAACCACAACCACAAACCATCCACTACCACGCTCCGACACACACCTACCAGTACAAACAACGCACCACCACCACCCGTCACAACTCCACAATCACAAACCTCCACCACCACGCTCCGACACACACACTACCGTACAAACCAGCACCACCACCACCCGTCACAACTCACCACACTCAAAACCTTCCACCACCACGCTCCGACACACACCTACCATACAAACCACGCCCCACCACACCCGTCCAACTCACCACATCCAACCATCCACCACCAACTCCGAACACAACCTACCAGAACAAACCGCTCACACCCACCCGTCACAACTCAGCACAATTACAAACCTTCCACCACCACGCTCCGACACACACATACCAGTACAAACAACGCACCACCACACCCGTCACAACTCATCACAATCACAAACGTTCCACTACCACGCTCAGACACACATCTACCAGTACAAACAACGCACCATCACCAACCGTCACAACTCACCACAATCACAAACCTTCCACCACCACGCTCCGACACACACCTACCATTACAATCAACGCACAACGACCACCCGTCACAACTCACCACAATCACAAACCTTCCATCACGACGCTCCGACACACACCTACCATTACAAACCACGCACCACCACCCGTCACAACCCATCACAATCACAAGCCTTCCACTACCAAGCTCGACACACACCTACCAGTACAACCACGCACCACCACCACCCATCACAACTCACCACAACCACAGGTGTGTGTGAACATCCCACCACCACGCTCCGACACACACCTACCAGTACAACCACGAACCACACCACCCATCACAACTCACCACAACCACAACATCCACCACCACGCTCCGACACACACCTACCAGTAAACACGCACCACCACCCTTCACAACTCATCAAAATCACAAACCTTCCACACCACGCTCCGAACACACCTACCAGTACAAACCGCGTCACCACCACCCGTCACAACTCATCACAATAACAATCGGTTCAACCACCACGCTCCGACAACACCTACCAGTACAAAACACGCACCACCACCCGTCACAACTCATCACAACCACAAACCTTCCACCACCACGCTCCGAAACACACCTATCAGTACAAACACATACCACCACCACACATCACAACTCATCACAACCACAAACGGTCCACCACCACGCTCCGACACACACCTACCAGTACAAACCACGCACCATCCACCCGTCACAACTCATCACAATCACAAACCTTCCACTACCACGCTCCGACACACACCTACCAGTACAAACCACGCACCACCACCCGTCACAACCCATCACAATCACAAACCTTCGGCTACCACGCTCCGACACATGTACAAACAACGCACCACCACCACCCATCACAACTCACCACAACCACAAACCTTCCACCACCACGCTCCGACACACACCTACCAGTACAAACCACGCACCACCACCACCCATCACAACTCACCACAACCACAAACATCCCACCACCACGCTCCGACACACACCTACCAGTACAAACCACGCTCCACCACCACCCATCACAACTCACCACAACCACATACCTTCCACCACCACGCTCCGACACACACCTACCAGTACAAAGGTTTTGTGTTCCACGCCGTCCACCCTTCACAACCCATCACAATCACAAACCTTCCACCACCACGCTCCGACACACACCTACCAGTACAAACCACGCACCACCACCACCCGTCACAACTCATCACAACCACAAACCTTCCACCACAACGCTCCGACACACCTACCAGTACAAACCACGCACCACCACCACGTCACAACTCATCACAACCACAAACCTTCCACCACAACGCTCCGACACACCTACCAGTACAAACCACGACACCACCACCACCCAGCACAACATACCACAACCACAAACCTTCCACCACCACGCTCCGACACACACCTACCAGTACAAACCACGCACCACCACCACCCATAACAACTTGCCACAACCACAAACATCCCACCACCACGCTCCGACACACACCTACAAGTACAAACCATGAACCACCACCAACCATCACAACTCACCAAAACCACAAACCATGCACCACCACGCTCCGACAAACACCTACCAGTACAAAACACGCACCACCACCCGTCACAACTCATCACAACCACAAACCTTCCACCACCACGCTCCGAAACACACCTACCAGTACAAACCACATACCACTACCACCCATCACAACTCATCACAACCACAAACAGTCCACTACCACGCTCCGACACACACCTACCAGTACAAAACACGCACCGCCACCCGTCACAACTCATCACAACCACAAAACTTCCACCACCACGCTCCGAAACACACCTACCAGTACAAACCACGCACAACGACCACCCATCACAACTCACCACAACCACAAACCATCCACCACCACGCTCCGACACACACCTACCAGTACAAAACACGCACCACCACCCGTCACAACTCATCACAATTACAAACCTTCCACCACCACGCTCCGAACACACCTACCAGTACAAACCACGCACCACCACCACCCGTCACAACTCATCACAATCACAAACCTTCCACCACCACGCTCCGACACACACCTACCAGTACAAACAACGCACCACCACCAACCCGTCACAACTCACCACAATCACAAACCTTCCACCACCACGCTCCGACACACATCCACCACCACGCTCCGACACACACCTACCATTACAATCAACGCACCACCACCACCCGTCACAACTCACCACAATCACAAACCTTCCATCACGACGCTCCGACACACACCTACCATTACAAACCACGCACCACCACCACCCATCACAACCCATCACAATCACAAGCCTTCCACCACCGCTCGACACACACCTACCAGTACAAACCACGCACCACCACCACCCATCACAACTCACCACAACCACAAACATCCCACCACCACGCTCCGACACACACCTACCAGTACAAACCACGAACCACCACCACCCATCACAACTCACCACAACCACACACCATCCACCACCACGCTCCGACACACACCTACCAGTACAAACAACGCACCACCACCACCCGTCACAACTCACCAAAATCACAAACCTTCCACCACCACGCTCCGACACACACCTACCAGTACAAACCGCGCACCACCACCCGTCACAACCCATCACAATAACAAACCTTCCACCACCACGCTCCGACACACACCTACCAGTACAAAACACGCACCACCACCACCCGTCCCAACTCATCACAACCACAAACCTTCCACCACCACGCTCCGAAACACACCTACCAGTACAAACCACATACCACCACCACACATCACAACTCATCACAACCACAAACGGTCCACCACCACGCTCCGACACACACCTACCAGTACAAACCACGCACCACCACCCGTCACAACCCATCACAATCACAAACCTTCCACTACCACGCTCCGACACACACCTACCAGTACAAACCACGCACCACCACCCGTCACAACCCATCACAATCACAAACCTTCCACTACCACGCTCCGACACAGTACAAACCACGCACCACCACCACCCATCACAACTCACCACAACCACAAACCTCCCACCACCACGCTCCGACACACACCTACCAGTACAAACCACGCACCACCACCACCCATCACAACTCACCACAACCACCAACATCCCACCACCACGCTCCGACACACACCTACCAGTACAAACCACGCTCCACCACCACCCATCACAACTCACCACAACCACATACCTTCCACCACCACGCTCCGACACACACCTACCAGTACAAACCACGCCGTCCACCCTTCACAACCCATCACAATCACAAACCTTCCACCACCACGCTCCGACACACACCTACCAGTACAAACCACGCACCACAACCCTTCACAACCCACTACAACCACAAACCTTCCACCACCACGCTCCGACACACACCAACCAGTACAAACCACGCACCACCACCCATCACAACTCACCACAACCACAAACCTTCCACTACCACGCTCCGACACACACCTACCAGTACAAACCACACACCACCACCACCCATCACAACTCACCACAACCACAAACCTTCCACCACCACACTCCGACACACACCTACCAGTACAAACCACGCACCACCACCACCCATCACAACCCACCACAACCACAAACCATCCACCACCACGCTCCGAGACACACCTACCAGTACAAACCACGCACCACCACCACCCATTACAACACACCACAAACCATCCACCACTACGCTCCGACACACACCTACCAGTACAAACAACGCACCACCACCACCCGTCACAACTCGCTACAATTACAAACATTCCACCACCACGCTCCGACACACACCTACCAGTACAAACAACGCACCACCACCACCTGTCACAACTCATCACAATCACAAACCTTCCACTACCACGCTCAGACACACACCTACCAGTACAAACAACGCACCACCACCAACCGTCACAACTCACCACAATCACAAACCATCCACCACCACGCTCCGACACACACCTACCATTACAATCAACGCACCACCACCACCCGTCACAACTCACCACAATCACAAACCTTCCATCACGACGCTCCGACACACACCTACCATTACAAACCACGCACCACCACCACCCATCACAACCCATCACAATCACAAGCCTTCCACCACCAAGCTCGACACACACCTACCAGTACAAACCACGCACCACCACCACCCATCACAACTCACCACAACCACAAACATCCCACCACCACGCTCCGACACACACCTACCAGTACAAACACGCACCACCACCACCACCCGTCACAACTCATCACACCACAACCTTCCACCACCACGCTCCGAAACACACCTACCAGTACAAATCACATACCACCACCACCCATCACAACTCATCACAACCACAAACGGTCCACCACCACGCTCCGACACACACCTACCAGTACAAACCATGCACCATCACCCGTCACAACCCATCACAATCACAAACCTTCCACTACCACGCTCCGACACACACCTACCAGTACAAACCACGCACCACCACCACCCATCACAACTCACCACAACCACAAACCTTCCACAACCACGCTCCGACACACACCTACCAGTACAAACCACGCACCACCACCCTTCACAACCCACCACAATCACAAACCTTCCACCACCACGCTCCGACACACACCTACCAGTACAAACCACGCACCACCACCCTTCACAACCCACCACAACCACAAACCTTCCACTACCAAGCTCCCAACAAAAATCAACCTCAACATAACCACTACTCCCTCCACCGCCGCCATCTCCATTAAGCAGCCAATCTGCATTGCGAAGATAGATTCCCAATATGTTATTTATTATACTTGTGCCCTTTATTAAGCAGCCACCTGTTCTAAGCAGCCACTTTCTGGCATCCCCTTGTCTGGCTGCTTAACACATGTTTGACTGATACTGATACTGATATATCGCTCAAGAGATCTCATCATTCGTGATGGAATACATCGCCAGAGAAGAATAAATGAGGGAGATAATGAATGAGGGAGAGAGAAGAATAAATGAGGGAGATATAAGAATAGGGAGAGAGAATAATAAATGAGGGAGAGAGAAGAATAAATGAGGGAGAGAGAAGAATAAATGAATGAGGGAGAGAGAAGAATAAATGAGGGAGAGAGAATAATAAGTGAGGGAGAGAGAAGAATACATGAGGGAGATAGAAGAATAAATGAGGGGGAGAGAATAATAAATGAGGGAGATAGAAGAATAAATGAGGGAGAGAGAAGAATACATGAGGGAGATAGAAGAATAAATGAGGGAGAGAGAAGAATAAATGAGGATATAATATAAATACAATGCTTATACAAATTTATTTTAGCCCGATTGCGAAACAAGTTCTTACAACTTGTATTAATCACTCTCGAGGCTTCATTCCTGATGGAATCCATCGCAACGTGGGAGAGAGAAACGAGGCAACGTGGAATTTAAATGCTTTGCCTAAGGGCACACTCGTAACGGCTCCAGCGGGGCTCGAACTCCAGAATAGTTCGCACCTGAAGCGAATGCGCTACAATTGCTATTGTACAATGCTAGTGTACTTAATTCAAAACAAGTAGACCATAGTACCACGAGGGTTATCACGAGATTAAAGACATGTACTACGTGTTGCAAGTTATTATTAAAGAAACAAATGGACACATAATGGAAATTACGAAACAAATCCAAGCTTATGATGTTGGTTATTTCCGTTCTTCATATCAATGTTACCTTTGCTAGACACTGTCAACCATCCCTAAACACAAGAAGAAAAACTCAATATATAATAATAATAATAATAATAAAGACTTTAATTTACGAGAGAACTTTTAGTTTAATAATATTTTATTTGCTCTATAAATATATATAATCAACACATTCTACACAATTATTCATATATACAAGGAAATACAGGCAAAAAGGGTTGGACAACAAGTTCTGACAACATTAGTTTAAGTCCTCCCCCTTAAGTAACGTAACAATTTATCAGCTAACCAAACATTTGTAAAGAGACAATAACATTGTTTTTAATATAATTTGTTAAACATAATGAAAAAAAGAGATAAGCAAAGGAAAAGAAAGTGAAAGAGATGAAGTACAGATAGAGAGAAGATTTTCACACCAGACGACTAGGATAAATATGTTTTATATGGTATTAGTTGTGCACAGTCCTTGAATTAATTCCTGCTGAGTCGTATTATAAACTATATTTACTAAATATTCATAAATAGTAATAATTTGATACACATATACACATATAAATGTTCATTTCTAATGTTCAAAACGGTCAGTGTTTTTGATATATATTTGAACTTCAGTAAATATTGATTTATTAGATTGTTGTCGTAATAGGTTGTCACCCAATAGTAGCTTATTTATACTCAATGGATGAAAACTGAATTTTTCTGAAGAGCAAAAGTCTCTGATCGTTAAAAGTGGGACATGAAAAGAAATCACATTGACAAATTGAATTTTCTCTTAAATGGTTTGCACATAAATCACTGTTTAAATTGCTACATTTATTTCTTATTCTTGCATGATAAACTGAGTAACGGCGGTCACCACTTAAATAGAATTGTGGAATTATTGGTGCTTGAAACAGTTTTTTTATTCTATTTTTAAAAAGATTCTGAGTTTCTAATTTCTGGATCAAGATTGTTCCAATGTGAGGTTGCTGATGGGATGAATGAATTTGAGTATATTTGTGTTCTTCGTGCTACTGTTATATAATCATTATTATTTCTACGGTTGTATTGGGTACGATTTGAGACATAGTCAGGGATTATTATGTCAAGATGTTCAGGCAAAAGACCGTTGTTTGCCTTGAACATTGTTGTAAGCATTTGAATATGTCTTCGATCAGAAAGGGACACCCAGCCAACTTCATTGATTAGTCTGTTTATAGACTAATATACGAGAGAACTCATTTAACACGGCTCCAATAACAGCTCACCCCCGACGTGCCTGCATATTGTTGTCTTGCTCTACCGTCAGTGGAGGTAATAAATATATATAGAGAGCATGTTATGTTACTGTTTTTATTTTATTGGGCGAGTTGGAGAAAATATAAAAGGCGAGACTCATACCACGCCTTGTATATTTCGGAGACGAGCCTAATAATTTATAGCCGAATAATCTATTTAGCATATCTTCCGATAACAATTAATAGGTTTTAGAGAGGAAAGATTGCCGATTATTCATGAAATGAAGTTTATCATACCATCTGTGAACATAGACATGGAGTCTGAGTAGTATGGCGTTACACACGGTTTATTAGACACTTTACCATTATTACGCATGAAGGCAGGATACATGTTTAGATGTATGTCACTAACTACTAAATGTGAATCATCATATTTACAGGGAAGAGCCAACATTTACATATCTACGCTTCCAAGTTTTTCTCCCCCCTCTCGAATATACTAGATATGCATCCCGGATCGCACCAAAGCTTCATAACAGGTAATTGGTGACAACATCCATTTATTTACAAAGCTTCATAACAGGTAATTGTTGACAACATCCATTTATTTACAAAGCTTCATAACAGGTAATTGGTGACAACATCCATTTATTTACAAAGTTTCATAACAGGTAATTGGTGACAACATCCATTTATTTACAAAGCTTCATAACAGGTAATTGGTGACAACATCCATTTATTTACAAAGCTTCATAACAGGTAATTGGTGACAACATCCATTTATTTACAAAGCTTCATAACAGGTAATTGTTGACAACATCCATTTATTTACAAAGCTTCATAACAGGTAATTGTTGACAACATCCATTTATTTACAAAGCTTCATAACAGGTAATTGGTGACAACATCCATTTATTTACAAAGTGTTTTTTTGCTTCATAACAGGTAATTGTTGACAACATCCATTTATTTACAAAGTTCATAACAGGTAATTGTTGACAACATCCATTTATTTACAAAGCTTCATAACAGGTAATTGTTGACAACATCCATTTATTTACAAAGCTTCATAACAGGTAATTGGTGACAACATCCATTTATTTACAAAGTTTCATTTATGTGGGGTTTTTGGGGGGATATAGTTGCACCAGTGGCTTGGACCATATGGCGACTATCCAGCTAAATAGACGAACCCTGGTGGCCCATCCAGCAGTATTGTTTGCACGGAAGGGTACCCGAGTAGAACCACCGACCTACCGCAAGCCAGCTGGGTAGCTTACTCTATGAATAATTCGACTTTTCAGTGGTATTCGAACCTATAGCGGTGAAGGACAATTTAGTTGAAGTCAACGAACTTAACTATTCGGCTACGGGGACAGACTCGCCCCACACATCCTCAAAGAATTAGATATTGAACCATACATTTCCTATTGTAGGAGAGGCAAGCGCAGGCACGCTGGAGGGGTCACATTTTTGGCCACAGATTGGCGCGAATGTAGGCCATGACGAACCCGTGCACAACAACCCAGAATATATCCACCATCTGCACAATAACACGAGGATCCTCATCAACCTCCGAAATCCTGTAGACAGGTATGTATATATTAAGACGATATGATTGTGGGGGCTTTTTTTTAAAACAATTTTTTTTAATTTGATACAAAATTAGTTTTGCTCGATTGCGAAACAAATGCATACAACACTATTCTAATCGCCGATATATCATGCTTGATATGTAATCCATCGACATGAGGCAGAGAGAATAGGAAACATCGACCTTGTCTATATGATAAGGTCACAATCGCAACGGCTACAGCTGCGCGCGAAGCGCGTGGGATTTATTCAGCCACGAATGCAGACACACTACAGCTGGGCGCGAAGCGCGTGGGCTTTATTCAGCCACGAATGCAGACACACTACAGCTGGGCGCGAAGCGCATGGGCTTATTCAGCCAGGAATGCAGATACACTACAGCTGCACGGGAAGCGCATGGGCTTTATTCAGCCACGAATGCAGACACACTACAGCTTATTTTATTCAAAATTAGTTTAGCTCGATTGAAACAAATACACACAACCATGTTTTAATCGCCATCGATATCTCAGTGCTGATCACCATGCGGCAGAGAGAATAGGCAACGTGGACCTTGTCTATATGATAAGGCCACACTCGCAACGGCTACAGCTGGGCGTGAAGCCCGTGGGCTTTATTCAGCCACGAATGCAGATACACTACAGTTGCGCGCGAAGTTCGTGGGCTTTATTCAGCCACGAATGCAGATACACTACAGCTGCGCGCGAAGCTCGTGGAATTTATTCAGCCACGACTGCCGATACACTACAACTGGGCGCGAATCTCGTGGGCTTTATTCAGCCACGACTGCATATACACTACAGCTGCGCGCGAAGCTCGTGGGCTTTATTCAGCCACGACTGCATATACACTACAGCTGCGCGCGAATCTCGTGGGCTTTATTCAGCCACGAATGCAGACAAAACTACAGCTGCGCGCGAAGCGCGTGGGCTTTATTCAGCCACGACTGCAGATACATTACAGCTACGCGCGAAGGCAGTGGGCTTTATTCAGCCACGTCTGCATATACACTACAGCTGCACGCGAAGCTCCTCGGCTTTATTCAGCCACGAATGCAGATACACTACAGCTGCGCGCGAAGCGCGTGGGCCTTATTCAGCCACTACTGCAGATGCATTACAGCTGCGCGCGAAGCTCGTGGGATTTATTCAACCACAAATGCAGATACACTACAGCTGCGCGCGAAGCTCATGGGATTTATTCAGCCACAAATGCAGATACACTACAGCTGGGCGCGAAGCGCGTGAGCTTTATTCAACCATATATATATACCATATAGATAACTCGGGTAAAGTTACAAGAGACCACTTCGCAGTCATATTTCATGCAAGAGCGGCGAAACCGGCTCCTGTACGAAAAACAGTGTCGTATAGAAAATTCCGTTCAATAGATGTAGATACTTTCAAAAGTGACATCATGGCATCAGAAAAACTTCGTAATAGTTTGCAATGCACGGATGCTGACGATCTTGTCAACATATACAACAGTGAACTTTCTGCATTGGTTGATAAACACGCCCCTTTACGTACAAAAACGATTACATTAAGGCCTTCATGTCCCTGGTTTACAGAGGAACTCCACGATGCCAAACATGTAAAGCGTAAATTTGAACGCAAGTGGAAAAAATCAAGATTAACTGTCGACCATGAAATATACAGGAGTCAGTGTGCCAAGGTTAATAAAATGTTGAAACAAGCGCGGCTTGACTACTTTTCTGATAAAGTAATATCTTGCGGTCGTGATCAAAAAAGCATGTTCAAAATCACTAAACACCTGCTTGAAGGCGTTAGTGAAATAGCTCTTCCATCAGGCAAAAATCCCAATGAATTAGCACAGGAATTCAGTGACATATCTTCAAACTCCCAGTCGGAACTGGGTCCATTGAACATTGAAACAGAGAAACTCCCTCACATAAGCTGCTTGAACAATTTCTGTCCATCATATGAGAAATAAGTCGAACAATTCATTAAAAAAGGGCCAAATAAATCCTGTGAAATTGATCCAATTCCGACATGGCTACTGAAATCTTGTCTTAGTGAAATCCTACCAATAGTGACAAAAATTGTAAATATTTCATTGGAAACAGGAAATGTACCAAAGTCATTCAAAATCTCCCGGGTAAGACCTTTGCTGAAAAAACCAAGCCTTGATCAAAACACTTTGAAGAACTACAGGCCAGTGTCAAACCTGCCTTATGTCTCGAAGATTCTGGAAAAAGTAGTAAATAGTCGAATTAATGAACATTTGACAAGTAATAACTTACACGAGGTACATCAGTCTGCGTACAGGACGTTTCATTCCACAGAAACTGCCTTACTGAAAGTCCAAAACGATATACTCCAATCTCTGGACCAGAACAATGCTACAATCCTTGTGCTTTTGGACCTATCTGCTGCATTTGATACCATCGACCATAGAACACTTTTACAACGTCTCGAATTTCATTTTGGAATTACTGGAAAACCTCTCCAATGGATATCATCTTATCTTACCGACCGTTATCAAGCAGTATGTATCGATGGAAAACTATCCAACTCAGTGCTCATGAATTTCAGTGTTCGACAGGGGTCTGTTTTATGCCCGAAATTTTACACTAAGTATACCAAGCCTGTAGGAGCCATTTGTAAACACCATGGACTGAACCATCACTTTTATGCTGACGATTCCCAGCTTTACCTTTCATTCAAACCAACCGTTCAAGCTTCACAAGCAGAGACACTACTTCGAATGGAAAACTGTCTACAAGACATTGTTGCTTGGATGCATGCCACTATGTTAAAACTCAATACTGATAAAACTGAAATGATTATGTTTTCTAGTCAGCGAAATTTTCAACACATTGAAAACATAAATGTGAAAGTAGGAGACTCAAATACAGAACCATCAACATGTGTGAGAAATCTAGGAGCTTTCCTAGACTCAAGAATGGATATGGACAAACATGTAAATTCCGTGACAAAATCATGTTATGCGCAGATCCGGCGGATTGGACACATTCGGCAGTATTTAACAACAGACGCCACGAAAACTCTCATAAACTCACTCGTTACATCCAGGCTCGACTACTGTAATTCACTGTTGTACGGCGTGCCAAAAAATACTTCCAATAAATTACAAACTGTTCAAAACACAGCAGCTCGCATCATAACCAGAACATCCCGTTTCAGTCATGTAACGCCCATTCTAAAAGATCTTCATTGGCTACCAGTTCAAGAAAGAATAAAGTATAAAATACTGACTCACACATATAAAGCATTGAATGGAGAAGCACCGATTTATTTGAGAAACTTGCTTGAGGTTTATATACCAAGGAGAGACTTACGGTCTAAAAATGAAGCAGCTACTCTTGTGTTACCAAGAAGTCGGACTGTCACATACGGAGATAGAAGTTTCATGACTGCTGCCCCAACACTTTGGAATTCTCTTCCATCAAATCTTAGAAGTGCAACAACATTGTGTTCTTTCAAGAAGGCTTTGAAGACACACCTTTTTAAATGTTCATATGGAACATAAATATCGAACTGTGTCTGTGCTCAATCAGGATTAAGACTGCAAATGAACACATTTTATTTAATTATTACCTATATTTTAATTGTTATAATTTTAGATCCTAATATTTTATAGCATATTTAGAATCCATTGTAATTGTGTTTGCTAATTTTGTCTTGTTTTATCTCATTGTATGTGGAAGTTTTTATCAATATTTGTGATATTTTAGGCTGTAAAGCGCTTTTGAACGTTTTATATTTAGATGAAAAGAGCGCTATATAAGTTTGGTATATAATAATAATAATAACCACGAATGCAGATACACTACAGCTGCGCACGAAGCGCATGGGCTTTATTCAACCACAAATGCAGATACACTACAGCTGCGCGCGAAGCACGTGGGCTTTATTCAACCACAAATGCAGATACACAACAGCTGCGCGCGAAGAGCGTGGGCTTTATTCAGCCATGAATGCAGATACACTACAGCTGCGCGCGAAGCTCGTGGGCTTTATTCAGCCACAAATGCAGATACACTACAGCTGCGCGCGAAGCTCGTGCGCTTTATTCAGCCACGACTGCATATACACTACAGCTGCGCGCGAAGCTCGTGGGCTTTATTCAGCCATGAATGCAAATACTCTACAGCTGTGCGCGAAGCGTACTGGTGCGGGCCGTTGTCTAATGTTTTTAAAACTTGTGGCCCAAACCATTTACATGTTCATATTATGTATTATATCTGTTTATGCATGACATATATAATAATGATTTGCAATAAAATATGATTAAACTAAAGCGCGTGGGCTTTATTCAACCACAAATGCAGATACACTACAGTTGCTGAGATAACGAGATCAAATCAAATACGATCGTCTTATGTAAAACATTATTTATCGTGTTCTTTTATGTTGTGAATAAACATAGTTTAATGGCCAAATTAAGCACGCCACATAGACGTGTTAATCTGTTTCTTTTGATGGCAAATAATTGTAATAACGATGCTATAGGATAACATCTTCATGTTTGTATTGGATCAGTGGTCCAGCACGTAGGACTTGTAATCCATGAATCCAATATGTAAAATATTGGTACTGTCTTCTGCGCCGCTACACTCCTCACACAGTCCAATATTTTACATATTGGATGGTTTTGGGCTTATATCCTATACATACATGTGTTCTAGTCTTATGAAATATAAGCCATGCACTTACATTGTAGATTATGGTCAGGGTATTTAGCATTCTCGAAATATGAGAAAAAGTCACCTGAACATTTCCACGAGATCGTTGAACGGGAAATACGTGTTTATAAAGAGTGTATACAGTTCCGAACCCTACGTAGCTGCATGTACGATAGACCCCTAGCGCAATACGCAACGGTATATAAACTAAATAGCATCTCTCTCATTCATGCCATACAACACGATACAACACATGGTCTTGACTGTGATAAGATAATACACTGTAACACGATATTCGATGAGAATATTTGGAAGTTTAGTTGCTGATCGAGTTTCTTGTTTCATTGTACCAACGGTTCTCAGTAATACGTCGTATTGCGTCGGGTTGCATAGGGTGCCATGATTGCTATCATCGTTGTCATCCTCAGTAATACGTCGTATTGCGTCGGGTTGCATAGGGTGCCATGATTGCTATCATCATGTTATTATCTCTATTATCATCACTGTTATCATCATTGTTATCATCAGTGTTATCATCACTGTTATCATCAGTGTCATCATCACTGTTATCATCACTGTTATCATCACTGTTATCACTGTTATCATCAGTGTCATCATCAGTGTCATCATCACTGTTATCATCACTGTTATCATCACTGTTATCATCACTGTTATCATCACTGTTATCATCACTGTTATCATCACTGTTGTCATCATTGTTATCATCAATGTTATCATCATTGTTATCAATCATTGTTATCATCACTGTTATCATCAGTGGCATCATCATTGTTATCATCAATGTTATCATCATTGTTATCAATCATTGTTATCATCATTGTTAGCATCACTGTTATCATCACTGTTATCATCAGTGTCATCATCACTGTTATCAATCAGTGTTATCATCATTGTTATCAATCATTGTTATCATCACTGTTATCATCACTGTTATCATCACTGTTATCATCAGTGTTATCATCACTGTTATCATCAGTGTCATCATCACTGTTATCATCACTGTTATCATCAATGTTATCATCATTGTTATCATCACTGTTATCATCAGTGTCATCATCAGTGTCATCATCATTGTTATCATCACTGTTATCATCACTGTTATCATCACTGTTATCATCAGTGTTATCATCATTGTTATCAATCATTGTTATCATCACTGTTATCATCACTGTTATCATCACAGTTATCATCACTGTTATCATCACTGTTATCATCATTGTTATCAATCATTGTTATCATCATTGTTATCATCATTGTTATCATCACTGTTATCATCAGTGTCATCATCAGTGTCATCATCACTGTTATCATCACTGTTATCATCACAGTTATCATCACTGTTATCATCACCGTTATCATCATTGTTATCAATCATTGTTATCATCATTGTTATCGTCAGTGTTATCATCAGTGTTATCATCACAGTTATCATCACTGTTATCATCATTGTTATCATCACTGTTATCATCATTGCCATCATCAGTGTTATCATCACTGTTATCATCATTGTTATCAATCAGTGTTATCATCACTGTTATCATCACTGTTATCATCACTGTTATCATCACTGTGTTCATCATTGTTATCATCACTGTTATCATCACTGTTATCATCAGTGTCATCATCACTGTTATCCTCACTGTTATCATCAGTGTTATCATCACTGTTATCAATCAGTGTTATCATCATTGTTATCAATCATTGTTATCATCACTGTTATCATCACTGTTATCATCACTGTTATCAATCAGTGTTATCCTCACTGTTATCATCAGTGTCATCATCACTGTTATCATCACTGTTATCATCAATGTTATCATCATTGTTATCATCACTGTTATCATCAGTGTCATCATCAGTGTCATCATCATTGTTATCATCAGTGTTATCATCATTGTTATCATCAGTGTTATCATCAATGTTATCATCACTGTTAGCATCATTGTTATCAATCATTGTTATCATCATTGTTATCATCAGTGTTATCATCACTGTTATCATCACTGTTATCATCATTGTTATCATCATTGTTATCATCACTGTTATCATCAGTGTCATCATCACTGTTATCCTCACTGTTATCATCACTGTTATCATCACTGTTATCATCAGTGTTATCATCATTGTTATCAATCATTGTTATCATCACTGTCATCATCAATGTTATCATCATTGTTATCAATCACTGTTATCATCATTGTTATCATCACTGTTATCATCAGTGTCATCATCACTGTTATCATCAGTGTCATCATCACTGCTATCATCACTGTTATCATCAGTGTCATCATCACTGTTATCATCACTGTTATCATCACTGTTAGCATCAGTGTTATCATCACTGTTATCATCAGTGTCATCATCACTGTTATCATCACTGTTATCATCACTGTTATCATCATTGTTATCAATCATTGTTATCATCACTATTATCATCATTGTCATCATCAGTGTTATCATCACTGTTATCATCACAGTTATCATCAGTGTTATCATCACTGTGTTCATCATTGTCATCATCACTGTTATCATCAGTGTTATCATCACTGTCTTCAACAATGTTATCATCAATGTTATCATCATTGTTATCAATCATTGTTATCATCATTTTTATCATCAGTGTTATCATCACTGTTATCCTCACTGTTATCATCAGTGTTATCATCATTGTCATCATCACTGTTATCATCAGTGTTATCATCACTGTCATCATCAATGTTATCATCATTGTTATTATCATTGTTATCATCAGTGTTATCATCAGTGTTATCATCACTGTTATCATCAGTGTTATCATCACTGTTATCATCAATGTTATCATCATTACCATCCTCAGTGGTATCATCATTGGTATCATCATTGTTATCATCATTGTTATTTGCGCCGATCAAGTTAGTAAGACTTTTGAGTTGGTATAGACTTCAGTGTGCGTGTTGTATACCGTAATTCAATGAGATATATCGTTTGTTTTTCTATTACCTCCCTTGGCATATAAAGTCCGATTTTAAATATAATGAACATGACAAACAAAGGACCAGCATAATTGTAATGCGTTCACATCCTTCGTTTTAGATGAATGACGTTGAAAGACAGAGAATGTGCTCTGGAAACGAATCTATTCCAAGGACTGTTGTAAGTAGTTGTACAAGACCCTCATATGTGAAAATGGTGACATATGTGAACACTATCGGTGACAAATGTGAACATATACTTGTCACATGAACATTTATTTAAACCTTGTGCTGTACAAATTATAAAATATATACTTTTAGCCAACAGATTTTTCACGTTTGTAATCAATTATATTTTTTAAATTTGTCACCACATTCTTTTCACATTTGTCACACGTTTTCAAATTTGTCACTCGTTTTCACATTTATGACATTTGAGGGTGCTACAAGTAGTAAAAATAGTGTCGGATGTATTTAAAATCGGGTTGTTACGGTCGCTGACATGCATACCACTGTAACCTATCATCACTGATGGTCACGGGTTCGAGCTCCGTTCAAGCTGTGAGCCCCGTTCAGGCTGTATCTGTTTATAGAAAACAGTTGTCAATTTCTTACGGAGGTTCGTGCACCAAGTACTGGTTAACCGGTGGAACCTGCTCAGGAAAGGTGTTTATGATGGTAATCTGCCAGGCGCCCAACTGGGCAACGGGTAGCGAAGGACTGATTTAGGAAAGAGGTAACCATATAAGCAAGTTGCTTTCTCCTCAATCATACATGTATTTTCTTATTGTGATCATTATACTATGTATATTCATTGAAATAAAATATTGTTTAAACTAAGGACTGATTGACCGCTGGAGCCTGCCCATGAGAGATGTCGCTCAAATGGACAACCTGTAGCGGCGTTAAATCAATTTAAATGAAAACCAAAATCACTTATATTAGATTGTCATCGCTTGCTATCATACAAGTGAATTCCTTACAACAAACGCGTGCAAGCATGTTGCTATCATACAAGTGAATGCCTTACAACAATCGCTACAAGCATGTTGCTATCATACAAGTGAATTCCTTACAACAATCGCTTCCAAGCATGTTGCTATCATACAAGTGAATTCCTTACAACAATCGCTACAAGCATGTTGCTATCATACAAGTGAATTCCTTACAACAATCGCTACAAGCATGTTGCTATCATACAAGTGAATTCCTTACAACAATCGCTTGCAAGCATGTTGCTATCATACAAGTGAATTCCTTACAACAATCGCTTGCAAGCATGTTGCTATCATACAAGTGAATTCCTTACAACGATCGCGTACAAGCATGTTGCTATCATACAAGTGAATTCCTTACAACAATCGCTACAAGCATGTTGCTATCATACAAGTGAATTCCTTACAACAATCGCTACAAGCATGTTGCTATCATACAAGTGAATTCCTTACAACAATCGCTACAAGCATGTTGCTATCATACAAGTGAATTCCTTACAACAATCGCTACAAGCATGTTGCTATCATACAAGTGAATTCCTTACAACAATCGCTACAAGCATGTTGCTATCATACAAGTGAATTCCTTACAACAATCGCTACAAGCATGTTGCTATCATACAAGTGAATTCCTTACAACAATCGCTTCAAGCATGTTGCTATCATACAAGTGAATTCCTTACAACAATCGCTACAAGCATGTTGCTATCATACAAGTGAATTCCTTACAACAATCGCTACAAGCATGTTGCTATCATACAAGTGAATTCCTTACAACAATCGCTACAAGCATGTTGCTATCATACAAGTGAATTCCTTACAACAATCGCTACAAGCATGTTGCTATCATACAAGTGAATTCCTTACAACAATCGCTACAAGCATGTTGCTATCATACAAGTGAATTCCTTACAACAATCGCTACAAGCATGTTGCTATCATACAAGTGAATTCCTTACAACAATCGCTACAAGCATGTTGCTATCATACAAGTGAATTCCTTACAACAATCGCTTCCAAGTATGTTGGTGTCATACAAGTGAATTCCTTACAACAATCGCTACAAGCATGTTGCTATCATACAAGTGAATTCCTTACAACAATCGCTTCCAAGTATGTTGGTGTCATACAAGTGAATTCCTTACAACAAACGCGTACAAGCGTGTTGGTGTCATTCAAGTGAATTCCTTACAACAATCGCTTGCAAGCATGTTGCTATCATACATGTGAATTCCTTACAACAATCGCTTGCAAACATGTTGCTATCATACAAGTTGTGTGATTAGGGTTACGATGAAATTCATCATTTTTAATATTCTACTATATATACCAGAGGACATAAAAACGCACACATGTATGTTTACATGAAAAACAATAACTATATAAAATTAATATATATTTTTAAACATTTTGGAATATTTTAGTTGTTCAGTTTATGTTTTGTAATAAAGATGTGATATATCTTTGAATCATTGATGGAATCCTTCGTATTTCGTTTTCATGTAATAATAATCATATGATGTAGGTGTACGTTTTCTATGTCCTCTAGTATATAATGTAAGTGTGCGTTTTCTATGTACTCTAGTATATAATGTAGGTGTGCGTTTTCTATGTCCTCTAGTATATAATGTAGGTGTGCGTTTTCTATGTTCTCTAGTATATAATGTAGGTGTGCGTTTTCTATGTCCTCTAGTATATAATGTAGGTGTGCGTATGTCCTCTAGTATATAATGTAGGTGTGCGTTTCTATGTCCTCTAGTATATAATGTAGGTGTGCGTTTTCTATGTCCTCTAGTATATAATGTAGGTGTGCGTTTTCTATGTCCTCTAGTATATAATGTAGGTGTGCGTTTTCTATGTCCTCTAGTATATAATGTAGGTGTGCGTTTTCTATGTCCTCTAGTATATAATGTAGGTGTGCGTTTTCTATGTCCTCTAGTATATATGTACTTGCACAACGTTGATAAATATATAATCTAATGTTGACTCGGTTAGTCTTTTATTCAATGAGCTCTCTATGTAGCTCCATTTGTCCGTAACAAATCATAATAGCATGAACTGTATGTGACTACATCACATAATAGCATGAACTGTATGTGCCTACATCACATAATAACATGAAATGTATGTGCCTACATCACATAATAACATGAAATGTATGTGCCTACATCACATAATAGCATGAACTGTATGTGCCTACATCACATAATAGCATGAACTGTATGTACCTACATCACATAATAGCATGAACTGTATGTGCCTACATCACATAATAGCATGAACTGTATGTGCCTACATCACATAATAGCATGAACTGTATGTGCCTACATCACATAATAGCATGAACTGTATGTGCCTACATCACATAATAGCATGAACTGTGTGTGCCTACATCACATAATAGCATGAACTGTATGTGCCTACATCACATAATAGCATGAACTGTATGTACCTACATCACATAATAGCATGAACTGTATGTGCCGACATCACATAATAGCATGAACTGTATGTGCCTACATCACATAATAGCATGAACTCTGTGTACCTACATCACATAATAGCATGAACGCTATGTACCTACATCACATAATAGCATGAACTGTATGTGCCTACATCACATAATAGCATGAACTATGTGTGTCTACATCACATTTGTAATATTTGCATGAGCTCTACGATGGGCAGATAAATCGGCATTGACTGCAAAGATATGCTTCACTGTTGTTAACTCTTCACAGATATTGCTACGCCGTGGTGTGTATCACGTGTTCATCAAGGACTATCTACATGTGTTTCCACGTACACACGTGCTTATTCAAAGATTGGAGGATATATCTGAAGAACCATACAAGACGCTTATAACAACATATAACTTTCTAGGAATGAGTATGTACCAGGTACCACGTTACTTAATGTACTAAGCACCGTCACTTTAAATGCCAAGGTCAGGACAAATAAGGTGGGTGGGTGGTTCTCCATGGATCCGTGAAACAGAGATTTGATTTATTTATACATATATATGTACCACGAATTTGAAACATGGTTTTGCACTATTAGATTAATCGCTCTCGAGACCTCATTCCTGGTGGAGAGAGGGGGGATTGTGGATGTGTTGCCATGGTTCTGACGGGACTCGAACTCACAACCACTCTGGTACGGGGAGGAATCTTTTCACCATGGCGGCTGCTAAGACTACTTCATTTATTTAAGATGGCCGTCGATAGATCAACCTTAGAACTTTCAAACATCTTCCTTCAAATGGTCGCCGTCTAAAAATAGCACACATTTCGACAAATCTTGGTAGGAATGATCGATGTACAATGCTCTTTCAAATTTGTTAAAATAGTAACCCCAGGGGAAACAGAAATGAATGAGATGAGCGATACAGGGCCATCATGACACTCTTATTTTTAGACTGATTAAAGTTAAAGTATCTCTAAAACGACACTCGACAGTACCATGCGTTTAGCATATATTCCAGTATTAAACAAACGCTAATTCAGGAGCCTGGTTGACCGTTATATGAAGTCCTACTTTCACTTTTGAGAGTTTTTAGACCGCAAAAGCACGGTTTATTAATTGACAGTTAGTGTTGGACTTATTTCAGAATAATGTGTAGTAACAATACCATTCATACGTAAACAATGCATGTTGGGACTTTTGCCATGTGTTGTCGCTTTAAAGAATTTTCAAAATCTATGTTTGTTCAAACTATAAGGCATCCGTCGCAGAGTGGTTAAAGTCGTTTACATCAAATCACTTGCTCTCACAGCTGAAGGTTCGAATCGCAATGGGCGTGTCGAATTCACGCATGTGAGGAAGCTATCCAGCTGATTTGTGGTAGGTCGGTGGTTCTACCGTGTTACCTGCCACCAATAACAGCTTGAATGTCGCCATGTGACGTAAGTGATTGTTGCGACTTTAAACTACAAAAACAAACACACAAAATGAATGCCATGTAAATATCATGTAAATATCAATATATACTTATCATTTCTTTCAGATATACCGAATGAGACTGTAATGAGAAACATATTACATCTAGATATTAGAAATCCTAGGAAAAAGATGAATAAAAAGATAGGAGGCATGTTGCAAGCCACGAGATATATACTACACATGTTTTACAAGCCCCACAATGAGAAACTGGCGATACTGCTGAACGATACCAGATATAATTATGGGGAGAGTGGGTAGTTTAACAAGTATGTGTGATGTACGTTGTTAGTGTTTGGAAACACGTGGTTATTGTGTGGACACACGTGGTTGGTGTGTGGAAACACGTGGTGTGTGTATGTGGCAACACGTGGTTAGTGCGTGGAAACACGTGGCTATTGTGTGGCAATACGTGGTTAGTGTGTGGAAACATGTGGTTATTGTGTGGAAACACTGTGTGTGTGTGTGTGTGTGTGTGTGTGTGTGGTGTGTGTGTGTGTGTGTGTGTGTGTGTGTGTGTGTGTGTGTGTGTGTGTGTGTTGTGTGTGTGTGTGTGTGTGTGTGTGTGTGTGTGTGGTGTGTGTGTGTGTGTGTGTGTGTGGTGTGTGTGTGTGTGTGTGTGTGTGGTGTGTGTGTGTGTTGTGTGTGTGTGTGTGTGTGTGTGTGTGTGTGTGTGTGTGTGTGTGTGTGTGTGTGTGTGTGTGTGTGTGTGTGTGTGTGTGTGTGGTGTGTGTGTGTGTGTGTGTGTGTGTGTGTGTGTGTGTGTGTGTGTGTGTGTGTGTGTGTGTGTGTGTGTGTGTGTGTGTGTGTGTGTGTGTGTGTGTGTGTGTGTGTGTGTGTGTGTGTGTGTGTGTGTGTGTGTGTGTGTGTGTGTGTGTGTGTGTGTGTGTGTGTGTGTGTGTGTGTGTGTGTGTGTGTGTGTGTGTGTGTGTGTGTGTGTGTGTGTGTGTGTGTGTGTGTGTGTGTGTGTGTGTGTGTGTGTGTGTGTGTGTGTGTGTGTGTGTGTGTGTGTGTGTGTGTGTGTGTGTGTGTGTGTGTGTGTGTGTGTGTGTGTGTGTGTGTGTGTGTGTGTGTGTGTGTGTGTGTGTGTGTGTGTGTGTGTGTGTGTGTGTGTGTGTGTGTGTGTGTGTGTGTGTGTGTGGTGTGTGTGTGTGTGTGTGTGTGTGTGTGTGTGTGTGTGTGTGTGTGTGTGTGTGTGTGTGTGTGTGTGTGTGTGTGTGTGTGTGTGTGTGTGTGTGTGTGTGTGTGTGTGTGTGTGTGTGTGTGTGTGTGTGTGTGTGTGTGTGTGTGTGTGTGTGTGTGTGTGTGTGTGTGTGTGTGTGTGTGTGTGTGTGTGTGTGTGTGTGTGTGTGTGTGTGTGTGTGTGTGTGTGTGTGTGTGTGTGTGTGTGTGTGTGTGTGTGTGTGTGTGTGTGTGTGTGTGTGTGTGTGTGTGTGTGTGTGTGTGTGTGTGTGTGTGTGTGTGTGTGTGTGTGTGTGTGTGTGTGTGTGTGTGTGGTGTGTGTGTGTGTGTGTGTGTGTGTGTGTGTGTGTGTGTGTGTGTGTGTGTGTGTGTGTGTGTGTGTGTGTGTGTGTGTGTGTGTGTGTGTGTGTGTGTGTGTGTGTGTGTGTGTGTGTGTGTGTGTGTGTGTGTGTGTGTGTGTGTGTGTGTGTGTGTGTGTGTGTGTGTGTGTGTGTGTGTGGTGTGTGTGTGTGTGTGTGTGTGGTGTGTGGTGTGTGTGTGGGTGTGTGTGTGTGTGTGTGTGTGTGTGTGTGTGTGGGTGGTGTGTGTTGTGTGTGTGTGGTGTGTCACTATGGGGCCAATTTAGTTATGTAGTAATTAATTATAATATAATAAAAAACATTAGTAACATACATGTTATATTAATTTGAATACATGTTAATTTAAAGTTTTTTCACATTTACAACATTGGTTATAATTAACATAAACAGTGTCTAGTTCCTTCATCAATATACCATGTTTATATAATTTTCCATAATGTTTATCAAACCAAGTTTTAATAATAATGTCATTTTTATACAAATATTCATTATTTGTATAGAACATATTTTTTAGTAATTGTTTTAAATCAATACCTCTAACTAACATATCAAGTGCAAATAAAATGTTTTAATATAGTAGATTTGTCCAATAAATATTGTAGTGAATATGTATCCATTGTTAATAATCTGTAATCACTTCTCTGATACTGTTAGTTTCTATTTGATTATCATATTCAGCATATATAATAACGTTTATAGGATTTGCTAGTGCTTCACTAAAACCCAATTCAATTCGTAGGTTGCCTGTTTTTATAGGGTGTAGATGTCCTTCTTCACTTCCTTGATCGGCTGTTAAATCAAATCCCCACAATGTATGTCCATTTTCATATTCTTTTAGTGGAAATCCAAATGAATCATCATGCATATTAGCTCCCATAGCATTCAATAGTGTGAAATATGATTGTAAAGTTTTTTTATTTGTAGCACTAGTAAAATCAGGTTCTAGTGTTTTATTATGAATACTTTTACCATCTAAACTAATATCTATTTTAGATATTTTAAAATGTTGAAAATTAAATGGGTTTGTGGTTGGATTTCCATTCATATCAGAATTTTTAACCATTCCTATAAAAATTCGTTTAGGCATTTGACCTAAAAAGGTATAATCATCAATTTTAGATTGTAAACCTGCTGTAATTGTAAATGTTTTTATTACAGCTCTTCTAATTGGTATTTTCATATTACTTTTGTGAATATTTTGATATAAATTATTAGCTACAGTAGGAGCTAGTGTAACAGTTCTAACATTATAAGCAGCTTCTAGGATATCTATTTTACCCTTAGCATCTGACCCCATCAAACAAAAATCGGTAGTAGCTCTATTTAGTTTAAGTCTTATATCTATTCCATTAGGTAGATATTTTTCTTGTAAAAATAAATCAAGATGTATTTTCCCATACATTTCTAAATTTTTCTTAGTAATTTTTAGTTTTCTATCTAACCAACCCCCGCCTCCATTAGCTTTTGTATTGTTTGTAACATCGCCTGCTCTGTCTAATCTAAACAATTCTAAATCATTTAGTATGCTAATTTTATTTTGAGCTGATGTCCCTTTGTACCCATATTTATCTGTACATGGAATTAATTTATTATTCAAGTATAAATCAATACTGCTGAATAAACTATGAAAAAAATTGTTAATTGTAACATCAGTCCATTTTTGTGTTTGTGCAGGAATCATAAATTCTATAGGACCTTCATTATTTCTAGGGTTAACAATTGGATAATGAATCTGATAAATTTTTGGTTTGATTTTGATGATTTATATTTATAACCGGAGTTCCTAATATTTTTCTAAGTTCTGGATAACTAGTAGGGTTTTGTTTATTTAATATTTTATTTTTTAATCTTAGTTTTAAATTTGCTTGACGATCGCTATTTAAAATGGTTTTTCTTAAAAGATTCATATTTTTACCTATTGGTTTTTTTGTCACTGGCGATTTTTTAGTTTGTTTCCTAGGTTGTTTTTTAACTACTTGTTTTTGTTTACCCCCTGCTGGTTTTTTAACCTGTTTTTTACGTCCATTATTTTTATTAGGAGGTTTTTTTTTAGGAGATTTAAAACTTCTAATCATTTTATTACCATCCCATTTTATTAGTGTTTTTATTAAACCACCACCAAAAAAACCCATACCTCCAGGAGTTAAAATTAATTCTCTCTTTTTATCTAAACTTACATTATCATCAACAATTTGTTCCAGGATATGTTTATTTTTATCCATAAATTTTTGTGTAGGTTTAGGTAATTTAATTTTTTTATCTAAAATATTTTTGGAAGCTAATATAAACCATTTCATCATTTGGGCAAAACCCTTATTTAATAAAATAATTCTATTGTCATGATTTCTTTCAGCCCCCAAATTTGTTAGCGCTCTAATTAATGAAATTGGTGTAGTCTCCATGATTGCTAAAATGTAAATGAAAAAATAACATCTAATGTGTATATATTATAGCTCCTCTATCATCCCCTGTTTGCCAATGATGAAAAATGTCTGTCCTAATTCTAAATTGTTCTGGAGTTGATGGATGAAAATCTAATAATAAATAACCATGAAGGTTAGTAGTTGCATCGTGGTAAGCATGTAATAGATGGGGTAATTGTGTTTGTATAGCTAATACTTTTATTTGACCTTTATCTCTACTATTTTGAAATAACACCATATAATGTGAATTTAAACTTATTGTTCTAGATGATTTAGATTGTTGGTACATATTTTGAGTTATATATATTATACTAGCATTACGATGATGCCCTTTACGTGTAAACCATAATTTGATTTTTTCTTCATCAACATCACCTAACATATCGTCAAAAACTATTAAACTTGGAGTTGATATATCAGATGTAACATCTTCATCATTTTCAGGTATTCCATCAATAAACTTAATCGAAGTACCCTCACTTTCTTGTAAATCTTCATAAATAGATTGCCATTCTTTATAACACCATATTATTCTGTCTGGAACAATATCAAATATATCTTTTTTATATTTGATTAATTGTTTAACAAATTGTGTTTTACCAGAACCACTCGGACCACAAATAAAAATATTACATGGATGATGTAAAAACATACTAGCCTCCATTGTGTACAAGTAATGACTAACATAAATAATGCTAAATATGATATTTAATAATATTCTCAATCAAAATCTAAAAATAGTTCAATATAGTTCATATATTGTATTGTCCATAGTTCATATATTGTCCAAAATGAATTACAATTCCATCATATATTGTAATTCTTTCATGCCATTATCCTCAAATATTCTCCATATAATATAGCGCTTCCAGGTCATCATCTGTAACATTGTTCCATCCAGGTTTAATATCCATCTCCATATACGTCTTCCAACATTTAAATAACCATACTGGAACATTGTCGTTGTTTACTATTCCAGCGGTAAATTCATCATGACTCCAACGTACAACTTCACATAGAAATATAAGGCTCATGTACTCGACGCTGTCCAGAAAGTCACTGTAAAAGTGGGGTGACTTCAATTCTTGATCTATAATATCATAGCTCATATCGTCAAGTTCATCCGTGTTATACATAAATGCACGTATTAATGCAGCTCTGTATACTGTAGTATCTAATGTACGTGGTTGTTCAGCCATTGTAATGCTCTAACTGATAAGTTTCTATAACACAATCTTATATAAGAGCTATCACAAAAAATCTATTATTAGTTATATAACCAACATTTAAATAACATTGGTACAATATCCTTGTTGTTTACTATTCCAATTGTAAATTCCTCAAAGGTCCAATGTCAATGTCACATATATATACAACACGCATGTGATCTATGCTCTCTAAAAAGTCATTGTAAAAATATGGAGCCTTTAATTCTCGTTCTATAATATCATGGCTCATATCCTCAAAATCATCCGTGTTATTTATAAAAGCATGTATTAATGCTGATCTGTAGACATCGCTATCCAATGTATGTGTTGTGTCAACCATTGTAAAGTTCTAACTGCTAAGGCTCTATAACACAATCTTATATAAGAGCTATTACAAATCTATTAATAGTAACAGGTCAATTTATAAAAGTCTAATATAGGTCATGTACCATTCACATTTCTAAATAACTTTTTAAAGCTCTAACTGATAACGGTTATATATCCATGATCTTATAATGGTTATTACATCTCTATTATTAGCCACATATATTTTCCAATCATCAAAGTTTATTGCATCCATATTCAGAATAACATCGTAATAGTCCATTTGTAAAAGTTCCTCTATATTCTTTTGAAATATATCAAAGGTTCTTATTTGATATAATTTATCATATATTTCTTCATCTGTTTTCATATCGAAGTCAATAGTTTGGTGTAACGCTTCTGTATATAAACTATATTCAAGAATATAATACAATGAAATATATGATTTCGACCATATCTTTGACATCTTCGTTAATTATTGTTGATTATAGCTACTAGTTCAGGCGCAATATTAGGACTACCCCCTTGTAATATTACATTGCAGTATATTTGTAAATCATCGTATAATGTATTTATAGGTATATTCATTGCAACCTTGCTCACATCACCTTTTCTAATGATTTGTCTAATTGTATATTTGCCTACACGATGATTTAATATTATAAACCCTCGTGCTGTAGGTATAGTATAGGGTTTTGACGAATATCCAAGAGTAAACCTTGTTTGTAAATATTGTAAAATACACATATAACAATCGGTTCTATTTCTACATGAAATAATTATATTATTTATATCATCAAATGTTGCATTTCTTATTTCAAATTTCCATATTGTACTAGTAAGATCTTCCAAGTCTTCTATTCTTTGGTTGATTAGATCAAATAGTGTTTGTTTAACACAAAACGAAAAATCATCTCTTGATTCTATGTCTCTTTTTAAATAGGTTATTAGTTTAACACTCTCGGAATAATCATAATGTAGAGCTTCTCTTGACACTATTGTTAATTGTATGCGAAACCATTGGTTCATTAATTCATGTTTTAATGTTGTATTCATTATAGAACTATTAACAAGTTCCTTATATATCATATGTCTAATTTCAACTGGTACAACATTTAGGTTTATATCTTCCATTTTTAGAATGGTAGTTTGTAGATGTAATAATTTCTTCTCATGTCATCACTTATTTCTTTAAACAATTCTCTATGAGTATCAATGAACATATATTCTTGCTCATCGTTTAATAATGTTCTACTGGTCTGTTTGTTATTTGTTATATAATAACCGTAGGCTAACATTAAGTTTGGAGTTATACCCCATAATGGTAGTATATTTATAGCTACACGATACCAACTATTAAATAATGCTGCTAACAAAATAATATTGTCATTCCTAAATCTTTTTTTAAGTATGGTAATATTAGTGTCAGGAATCCCAATAGCGTCACAAATACTATTAATATTTGGCGTATTTTTAACAAAAATTGTTCTTAACTCTATATATTCTTTTTCATAGAAACCCATGGTTTAATCATGGTGAAAACCGTATGGTACAGTCGAATAGTTGTCTACAACTAATCGTTTTGTATATACCGACCGAAATGT
>CM026389.1:11812939-11847035 GCA_014843695.1 Archivesica marissinica | reverse complement strand
CATCACTAGAACGCGCTAGAGCAACATCACTAGACCGCGATAGAACAACATCACGAGATTGCGGTATAGCAACGTCACTAGAACGTGGTAGAGCAACATCACTAGAACGCGGTAGAACAACATCACTAGACTGTGGTAGAGCATCATCACGAGACAACGGTAGAGCAACATCACTAGACCACGGTAGAGCAACATCACTAGAACGCGGTAGAGCAACATCAAGAGATCGCGGTAGAGCAACATCACTAGATCGTGGTAGAGCAACATCACTAGATTGCAGTAGAGCAACATCACTAGATCGCGGTAGAGTATCATCACTAGACCACGGTAGAGCAATATCACTAGAACGCGGTAGAGCATCATCACTAGACCGCGGTAGAGCAACATCACTAGACCGCGGTAGAGCAACATCACTAGACCACGGTAGAGCATCATCACTAGACCGCGCTAGAGCAACATCACTAGAATGCGGTAGAGCAACATCACTAGACTGCGTTAGAGCAACATCACTAGACCGCGGTAGAGCAACATCACTAGAACGCGGTAGAGCAACATCACTAGACAGCGGTAGAGCAACATCACTAGACCACGATAGAGCAACATCACTAGATCGCGGTAGAGCAACATCACTAGACTGCGGTAGAGCAACATCACTAGACCGCGGTAGAGCAACATCACTAGAACTTGATAGAGCAACATCACTCAGGGCGTTCACTAGACTTTGAAACTCAAGAGTCAATGACCCTTGAGGTCAAAATCTCAAGAGTCAAACAGGAATTTTCAAGAGTCAAGCTAGAATTTTCAAGAGTCAAATATATGCATGTTGGTACTTTATGTACATGTAATTTTTGTAGGTTCGTGCTACCACTGTTAGCGAAGGGATTTTTCTTTTTAGCATCTCTACACCAAGTACAATACAACAGAATCTGATCATCAGTTTGTTTCATTTCCAGCCACTCAAATTCATTAAGCCACTCAGACCTGAATTTTCTTTTCACTTTAGATTTACGAGTGTCACAGTCTACTTTATGGCGTTTAGGTGTCCCAGGTTCACTAACACTATCACTCAGCTTACGTTTGCTGGGTGTGCCAATTCCGAAGTGACTAAGGCTTTTCTGAACCATATTTAAGATTTAATTTCTAAAACTGATACTCTTTAATTTTTTATCTCAGATCTGATTGAAAATATAACTAAGAATGATTTAGGAATATTCTCCAGAAAATGAAGGAATAATGTAGAAACAATGAAATGATTAATGGGTGGTGCACACAATGAATACCCCATAGAAATCTGTAACAAACAATAGCAAAGGTCATCATCAAACGATTCCGGCATATAATTTCTATATCAGTGGCCCACTATAAGCTTCTCAAATAGCAGACAACTTATTCTTGACAATACACGTGTTACAAAAACACCGTTTTATCTATGCCGATTGTACATTGACAATACACATAATGTCAACACCTACTTAAACTTCTCAGTTCTCATGATTAGCAGCACATATGATGGCAAACAACACAAACGGTAATTGGTTGTTTGCAAAACTTGCTAAAGGTGTTTATTGTGACAGTCAATAATAATTGTCTTTTGATAAAAACTAATTTTTACCGGAAAAATACCGAGCCGTACAGGTATTAGAGAAACGTTATTAAAGATTTATTTCCCTTTGATACTAAAGTTTGGGTAAGCCGTTTTTCTCAACCACCCAACTGAATAATGACATCAACCACGCGTTTTGAACATAACCCTGGGCAGCGCAAATGATGAAGGCGCTTTATGCGTGGTTGATACTATATTCTGATCGGCTGGTTGAGATAAAGATTTTACGTAAAGTTTGCCTAGACGCCATTAAATTTGTGTCCGATTGCGAGTCCCTCGTAAATCACGATCGTGTTCATAACGAAATGCAGCAGACTTTTGATGAAAATAACTGCGTTTTATATATGAACAATTACGGTCTTCGACCTCGTAGACAGACATATTTTGATAATTACTCCGCTGAGAAAATATTTGATGACGCATGGCCGATCAACGCCCCGGGTCAAGTTGACTCTCAGGGCATTTTCACCAAGAGTCAAAAAGCGTCTTTATCAATTTTCGTGCGTCAAAACCCGGGAGCTCGGGTCAAATGAACGCCCTGCATCACTAGAACGCGGAGAGTAACATCACTAGAACGCGGTAGAGCATCATCACTAGAACGCAGTAGAGTAACATCACTAGACCGCGGTAGAGTAACATCACTAGAACGCGGTAGAGTAACATCACTAGAACACGGTAGAGCAACATCACTAGAATGCGGTAGAGCAACATCACTAGAACGCGGTAGAGCAAAATCACTAGAACGCGGTAGAGCAACATCACTAGAACGCGGTAGAGCAACATCACTAGAACGCGGTAGAGCAACATCACTAGAACGCGCTAGAGCAACATCACTAGACCGCGATAGAACAACATCACGAGATTGCGGTATAGCAACGTCACTAGAACGTGGTAGAGCAACATCACTAGAACGCGGTAGAACAACATCACTAGACTGTGGTAGAGCATCATCACGAGACAACGGTAGAGCAACATCACTAGACCACGGTAGAGCAACATCACTAGAACGCGGTAGAGCAACATCAAGAGATCGCGGTAGAGCAACATCACTAGATCGTGGTAGAGCAACATCACTAGATTGCAGTAGAGCAACATCACTAGATCGCGGTAGAGTATCATCACTAGACCACGGTAGAGCAATATCACTAGAACGCGGTAGAGCATCATCACTAGACCGCGGTAGAGCAACATCACTAGACCGCGGTAGAGCAACATCACTAGACCACGGTAGAGCATCATCACTAGACCGCGGTAGAGCAACATCACTAGACTGCGCTAGAGCAACATCACTAGACCGCGGTAGAGCAACATCACTAGAACGTGGTAGAGCAACATCACTAGAACGTGGTAGAGCATCATCGCTAGACCACGCTAGAGCATCACCACAAGACCGCGCTAGAGTAACATCACTAGACCGCAGTAGAGCAACATCACTAGAACGCGGTAGAGCATCAACACTAGACCTCGGTAGAGCATCACCACCAGACTGCGCTAGAGTAATATCACTAGACCGCGGTAGAGCAACATCACTAGACCGCGGTAGAGCAACATCACTAGATCGCGGTAGAGCAACATCACTAGATTGCGGTAGAGCAACATCACTAGACCGCGGTAGAGCAACATCACTAGACTGCGGTAGAACACCATCACTAGACTGCGGTAGAGCAACATCACTAGACCGCGGTAGAGCAACATCACTAGACCGCGGTAGAGCAACATCACTAGACCGTGGTAGAGCAACATCACTAGACCGCAGTAGAGCAACATCACTACAACACGGTAGAGCATCATCACTAGACCGTGGTAGAGCAACATCAATAGAACGCGGTAGAGCAACATCACTATACCGCGGTAGAGCAACATCACTAGACTGCGGTAGAACAACATCACTAGAATGCGGTAGAGTAAGATCACTAGACTGTGGTAGAGCAACATCACTAGAATGCGGTAGAGCAACATCACTAGAACGCGGTAGAGCAACATCACTAGACTGCGGTAGAGCAACATCACTAGATCGCGGTAGAGCAACATCACTAGATCGCGGTAGAGCAACATCACTAGATCGCGGTAGAGCAACATCACTAGAATGCGGTAGAGTAACATCACTAGACTGTGGTAGAGCAACATCACTAGAATGCGGTAGAGCAACATCACTAGAACGCGGTAGAGCAACATCACTAGACCACGGTAGAGCATCACCACAAGACCGCGCTAGAGTAACATCACTAGACCGTGGTAGAGCCACATCACTAGAACGCGGTAGAGCATCATCACTAGACCACGGTAGAGCATCACCACAAGACCGCGCTAGAGTATCATAACTAGACCGCGGTAGAGCAATATCACTAGAACCCGGTAGAGCATCATCACTAGACCTCGGTAGAGCATCACCACAAGACCGCGCTAGAGTAATAAATAATAATATACCACATTTATATAGCGCCCTTTTCATAATAGGGTATACGCTCAAAGGCGCTTTACAGTTGAACATATGACATATCACAGATATATGGTAAAACATGAATAAGTAAGCGAAACATGACAATACAATACATGTATAAAAAGTAATTAGAGATTGAAAAATATGGATCTTAAAACTAAAATTACTAAACTAAAGAACTAAAATTAAATAAAACCTACATAATTATTAATGAAACAAGTTATCGAAACATTAGAACATTAAAAATTATAAGAACTGAAAACTAATATAAGATGCCTAAGATAAGATATATAATTCCTAATATCTTTGATTTAAATAACCTTAAGAAATAAACAAAAATAAAAACATTTAAAAAATTATTATTAAATCTTTCATTAAAACAACATAACTTCATTTATGAATAATATTAAAAAAAAAAAGAAGGAAAACTATCAACATGTAATTTGGAAATCATTGATATTTAACATCCATACGCTTGTTTGAAAAAGTGTGTTTTCAAAGATCTTTTAAAGGAACACAACGATTTTGAGTCCCAGATTCCATTGGGAAGGGCGTTCCATAGTTTTGGTGCGGCTACTTCAAATCTTCTGTCACCATATGTCACTGACTTAATGTGTCTTGGGTCCTCCTCGACTAGTCTAAGTAACATCACTAGACCGCGGTAGAGCAACATCACTAGACCGCGGTAGAGCAACATCACTAGATCCGGTAGAGCAACATCACTAGATTGCGGTAGAGCAACATCACTAGACCGCGGTAGAGCAACATCACTAGACTGCGGTAGAGCAATATCACTAGAATGCGGTAGAGCATCATCACTAGAATGCGGTAGAGCATCATCACTAGACCTCGGTAGAGCATCACCACAAGACCGCGCTAGAGTAACATCACTAGACCGCGGTAGAGCAACATCACTAGACCGCGGTAGAGCAACATCACTAGACCACGATAGAACAACATCACTAGACCGCGGTAGAACACCACCACGAGACCGCGCTAGAGCAACATCACTAGAACGCGGTAGAGCAACATCACTAGAATGTGGTAGAACAACATCACTAGAACGTGGTAGAGCAACATCACTAGATCGCGGTAGAGCAACATCACTAGATCGCGGTAGAGCAACATCACTAGATCGCGGTAGAGTATCATCACTAGACTGCGGTAGAGCATCACCACAAGAACGCTGTAGAGTAACATCACTAGACCGCGGTAGAGCAACATCACTAGATCGCTGTAGATCATCATCACTAGACCACAGTAGAGCATCACCACAAGACCGTGCTAGAGTAACATCACTAGACCGCGGTAGAGCAACATCACTAGACCGCAGTAGAGCAACATCACTAGATCGCGGTAGAGCAACATCACTAGACCGTGCTAGAGTAACATCACTAGAACGCGGTAGAGCAACATCACTAGAACGCGGTAGAGCAACATCACTAGACCGCGGTAGAGTAACATCACTAGACCACGATAGAGCAACATCACTAGATCTCGGTAGAGCAATATCACTAGACAGCGGTAGAGCAACATCACTAGATCGCGGTAGAGTAGCATCACTAGAACGCGGTAGAGCAACATCACTAGAACGCGGTAGAGTAACATCACTAGAACGTGGTAGAGCAACATCACTAGAACGCGGTAGAACAACAACACTAGACCGCGGTAGAGCAACATCACTAGACCGCGATAGAAAAAATCACTAGACCGCGGTAGAACACCACCACGCGACCGCGCTAGAGCAACATCACTAGACCGCGGTAGAGAAACATCACTAGAATGCGGTAGAACACCATCACTAGACCGCGATAGAACACCATCACTAGAACGCAATAGAGCAACATCACTAGACCGCGATAGAACACCATCACTAGACCGCGATAGAACACCATCACGAGATTTCGGTAGAGCAACATCACTAGAACGCGGTAGAGCAACATCACTAGAACGCGATAGAACAACATCACGAGATTGCGGTAGAGCAACATCACTAGAACGCGGTAGAGCAACATCACTAGAACGCGGTAGAACAACATCACTAGACTGCGGTAGAGCAAAATCACTAGAACGCGGTAGAGCAACATCACTAGAACGCGGTAGAGCAACATCACTAGAACGCGGTAGAACAACATCACTAGACCGCGATAGAACAACATCACTAGAACGCGATAGAACAACATCACGAGATTGCGGTAGAGCAACATCACTAGAACGCGGTAGAGCAACATCACTAGAACGTGGTAGAGCAACATCACTAGAACGCGCTAGAGCAACATCACTAGACCGAGATAGAACAACATCACGAGATTGCGGTAGAGCAACGTCACTAGAACGCGGTAGAGCAACATCACTAGAACGCGGTAGAACAACATCACTAGACTGTGGTAGAGCATCATCACGAGACAACGGTAGAGCAACATCACTAGACCACGGTAGAGCAACATCACTAGAACGCAGTAGAGCAACATCACTAGATCGCGGTAGAGCAACATCACTAGATCGCGGTAGAGCAACATCACTAGATCGCGGTAGAGCAACATCACTAGATCGTGGTAGAGCATCACCACAAGACCGCGCTAGAGTAACATCACTAGACCGCGGTAGAGCAATATCACTAGAACGCGGTAGAGCATCATCACTAGACCTCGGTAGAGCATCACCACAAGACCGCGCTAGAGTAACATCACTAGACCGCGGTAGAGCAACATCACTAGACCGCGGTAGAGCAACATCACTAGATCGCGGTAGAGCAACATCACTAGACCGCGCTAGAGTAACATCACTAGACCGCGGTAGAGCAACATAACTAGACCGCGGTAGAGCAACATCACTAGATCGCGGTAGAGCAACATCACTAGATTGCGATAGAGCAACATCACTAGACCACGGTAGAGCAACATCACTAGACCGCGGTAGAGCAACATCACTAGACCGCGGTAGAGCAACATCACTAGACTGCGGTAGAGCAACATCACTAGAATGCGGTAGAGCAACATCACTAGAACACGGTAGAGCATCATCACTAGAACGCGGTAGAACAACATCACTAGACCATGATAGAACAACATCACTAGACCGCGATAGAACAACATCACGAGATTGCGGTAGAGCAACATCACTAGAACGCGGTAGAGCAACATCACTAGAACGTGGTAGAGCAACATCACTAGAATGCGCTAGAGCAACATCACTAGACCGCGATAGAACAACATCACGAGATTGCGGTAGAGCAACATCACTAGTACGCGGTAGAGCAACATCGCTAGAACACGGTAGAACAACATCACTAGACTGTGGTAGAGCATCATTACGAGACAACGGTAGAGCAACATCACTATACCACGGTAGAGCAACATCACTAGAACGCGGTAGAGCGACATTACTAGAACGCGGTAGAGCAACATCACTAGATCGCGGTAGAGCATCACCACAAGACCGCGCTAGAGTAACATCACTAGACCGCGGTAGAGCAACATCACTAGAACGCAGTAGAGCATCATCACTAGAACGCGGTAGAACAACATCACTAGACTGTGGTAGAGCATCATCACGAGACAACGGTAGAGCAACATCACTAGACCACGGTAGAGCAACATCACTAGAACGCGGTAGAGCAACATCACTAGATCGCGGTAGAGCAACATCACTAGATCGCGGTAGAGTATCATCACTAGACCACGGTAGAGCATCACCACAAGACCGCGCTAGAGTAACATCACTAGACCGCGGTAGAGCAACATTACTAGAATGCGGTAGAGCATCATCACTAGACCACGATAGAGCATCACCACAAGACCGTGCTAGAGTATCATAACTAGACCGCGGTAGAGCAATATTACTAGAACGCGGTAGAGCATCATCACTAGACCTCGGTAGAGCATCACCACAAGACCGCACTAGAGTAACATCACTAGACCGCGGTAGAGCAACATCACTAGACCACGGTAGAGCAACATCACTAGATCGCGTAGAGCAACATCACTAGACCGCGCTAGAGTAACATCACTAGACCGCGGTAGAGCAACATAACTAAACCGCGGTAGAGCAACATCACTAGATCGCGGTAGAGCAACATCACTAAATTGCGATAGAGCAACATCACTAGACCACGGTAGAGCAACATCACTAGACCGCGGTAGAGCAACATCACTAGACCGCGGTAGAGCAACATCACTAGATTGCGGTAGAGCAACATCACTAGAACGCGGTAGAGCAACATCACTAGAACGCGGTAGAACAACATCACTAGACTGCGGTAGAGCATCATCACGAGACCACGGTAGAGCAACATCACTAGACCACGGTAGAGCAACATCACTAGAACGCGGTAGAGCAACATCACTAGACTGCGGTAGAACAACATCACTAGATCGCGGTAGAGCAACATCACTAGATCCGGTAGAGCAACATCACTAGATTGCGCTAGAGCAACATAACTAGACTGCGGTAGAACACCATCACTAGAACGTGGTAGAGCAACATCACTAGACCGCGGTAGAGCAATATCACTAGACCGCGGTAGAGCAACATCACTAGAACGCGGTAGAGCAACATCACTAGACCGCGGTAGAGTAACATCACTAAAACGCGGTAGAGCAACATCACTAGAACGCGGTAGAGCAACATCACTAGATCGCGGTAGAGCAACATCACTAGAAGGCGATAGAGCAACATCACTAGACCGCGGTAGAGCAACATCACTAGAACGCGGTAGAGCAACATCACTAGACCGTGGTAGAGCAACATCATTAGACTGCGGTAGAGCAACATCACTAGAGCGCGCTAGAGCAACATCACTAGACCGCACTAGAGCAACATCACTAGAATGCGGTAGAGCAACATCACTAGACTGCAGTAGAGCAACATCACTAGACCGCGGTAGAGCAACATCACTAGAATGCGGTAAAGCAACATCACTAGACAGCGGTAGAGCAACATCACTAGACCACGGTAGAGCAACATCACTAGATCGCGGTAGAGCAACATCACTAGACTGCAGTAGAGCAACATCACTAGACCACGGTAGAGCAACATCACTAGAACGTGGTAGAGCAACATCACTAGAACGCGGAGAGTAACATCACTAGAACGTGGTAGAGCAACATCACTAGAACGCGGAGAGTAACATCACTAGAACGCGGTAGAGCATCATCACTAGAACGCAGTAGAGTAAAATCACTAGACCGCGGTAGACTAACATCACTAGAACGCGGTAGAGTAACATCACTAGAACGCGGTAGAGCAACATCACTAGACCGCGGTAGAACACCACCACGAGACCGCGCTAGAGCAACATCACTAGACCACGGTAGAGCAACATCACTAGAATGCGGTAGAACACCATCACTAGACCGCGATAGAACACCATCACTAGATCGCGGTAGAGCAACATCACTAGAACGCGGTAGAACATCATCACTAGACCGTGGTAGAGCAACATCACTAGAAAGCAATAGATTAACATCACTAGACCGCGATAGAACACCATCACTAGACCGCGCTAGAGCAACATCACTAGAACGCAATAGAGCAACATCACTAGACCACGATAGAACACCATCACTAGACCGCGCTAGAGCAACATCACTAGACCGCGCTAGAGCAACATCACGAGATCGCGGTAGAGCAACATCACTAGAACGTGGTAGAGCAACATCACTAGACCGCAATAGAACAACATCACGAGATCGCGGTAGAGCAACATCACTAGAACGCGGTAGAGCAACATCACTAGAACGCGATAGAACAACATCACTAGACTGCGGTAGAGCATCATCATGAGACCACGGTAGATCAACATCACTAGACCACGGTAGAGCAACATCACTAGAACGCGGTAGAGCAACATCACTAGACTGCGGTAGAGCAACATCACTAGATCGCGGTAGAGCAACATCACTAGACCGCGTTAGAGCAACACCACTAGATCGTGGTAGAGCAACATCACTAGATCGCGGTAGAGCAACATCACTAGATCGCGGTAGAGCAACATCACTAGATCGCGGTAGAGCAACACCACTAGATCGCGGTAGAGCAACATCACTAGACCGCAGTAGAGCAACATCACTAGATCGCGGTAGAACAGCATCACTAGATTGCGGTAGAGCATCATCACTAGATCACGGTAGAGCATCACCACAAGACCGCGCTAGGGTATCATAACTAGACCGCGGTAGAGCAACATCACTAGACCGCGGTAGAGCAACATCACTAGACCGCGATAGAACAACATCACTAGACCGCGGTAGAACACCACCACGACACCGCGCTAGAGTAACATCACTAGACCGCGGTAGAGCAACATCACTAGAACGCGGTAGAACACCATCACTAGACCGCGATAGAACACCATCACTAGACCGCGGTAGAGCAACATCACTAGAACGCGGTAGAACAACATCACTAGAACGCGGTAGAGCAACATCACTAGATCGCGGTAGAGCAACATCACTAGATCGCGGTAGAGTATCATCACTAGACCACGGTAGAGCATCACCACAAGACCGCGCTAGAGTAACATCACTAGACCGCGGTAGAGCAACATCACTAGAACGCTGTAGATCATCATCACTAGACCACGGTAGAGCATCACCACAAGACCCTGCTAGAGTAACATCACTAGACCGCGGTAGAGCAACATCACTAGACCGCGGTAGAGCAACATCACTAGATCGCGGTAGAGCAATATCACTAGACCGCGCTAGAGTAACATCACTAGACCGCGGTAGAGCAACATAACTAGACCACGGTAGAGCAACATCACTAGACCGCGGTAGAGCAACATCACTAGACCGCGGTAGAGCAACATCACTAGACTGCGGTAGAGCAACATCACTAGAATGTGGTAGAGCAACATCACTAGAACACGGTAGAGCATCATCACTAGAACGCGGTAGAACAACATCACTAGACCGCGATAGAACAACATCACTAGACCGCGATAGAACAACATCACGAGATTGCGGTAGAGCAACATCACTAGAATGCGGTAGAGCAACATCACTAGAACGCGGTAGAGCAACATCACTAGAATGCGCTAGAGCAACATCACTAGACTGCGATAGAACAACATCACGAGATTGCGGTAGAGCAACATCACTAGAACGCAGTAGAGCAACATCGCTAGAACGCGGTAGAACAACATCACTAGACTGTGGTAGAGCATCATCACGAGACAACGGTAGAGCAACATCACTATACCACGGTAGAGCAACATCACTAGAACGCGGTAGAGCAACATCACTAGATCGCGGTAGAGCAACATCACTAGATCGCGGTAGAGCAACATCACTAGATCGCGGTAGAGTATCATCACTAGACCACGGTAGAGCATCACCACAAGACCGCGCTAGAGTAACATCACTAGACCGCGGTAGAGAAACATCACTAGAATGCGGTAGAGCATCATCACTAGACCACGATAGAGCATCACCACAAGACCGTGCTAGAGTATCATAACTAGACCGCGGTAGAGCAATATTACTAGAACGCGGTAGAGCATCATCACTAGACCTCGGTAGAGCATCACCACAAGACCGCACTAGAGTAACATCACTAGACCACGGTAGAGCAACATCACTAGACCGCGGTAGAGCAACATCACTAGATTGCGGTAGAGCAACATCACTAGACCGCGCTAGAGTAACATCACTAGACCGCGGTAGAGCAACATAACTAAACCGCGGTAGAGCAACATCACTAGATCGCGGTAGAGCAACATCACTAGATTGCGATAGAGCAACATCACTAGACCACGGTAGAGCAACATCACTAGACCGCGGTAGAGCAACATCACTAGACCGCGGTAGAGCAACATCACTAGACTGCGGTAGAGCAACATCACTAGAACGCGGTAGAGCAACATCACTAGAACGCGGTAGAACAACATCACTAGACTGCGGTAGAGCATCATCACGAGACCACGTTAGAGCAACATCACTAGACCAAGGTAGAGCAACATCACTAGAACGCGGTAGAGCAACATCACTAGACTGCGGTAGAGCAACATCACTAGATCGCGGTAGAGCAACATCACTAGATCCGGTAGAGCAACATCACTAGATTGCGGTAGAGCAACATCACTAGACTGCGGTAGAACACCATCACTAGAACGTGGTAGAGCAACATCACTAGACCGCGGTAGAGCAATATCACTAGACCGCGGTAGAGCAACATCACTAGAACGCGGTAGAGCAACATCACTAGACCGCGGTAGAGCAACATCACTAGAACGCGGTAGAGCAACATCACTAGAACGCGGTAGAGCAACATCACTAGACCGCGGTAGAGCATCATCACTAGACCACGGTAGAGCAACATCACTAGAACGCGGTAGAGCAACATCACTAGACAGCGGTAGAGCAACATCACTAGACCACGGTAGAGCAACATCACTAGATCGCGGTAGAGCACCATCACTAGACTGCGGTAGAGCAACATCACTAGACCGCGGTAGAGTAACATCACTAGAACGTGGTAGAGCAACATCACTAGAACGCGGAGAGTAACATCACTAGAACGCGGTAGAGTAACATCACTAGAACGCGGTAGAGCAACATCACTAGACCGCGGTAGAACACCACCACGAGACCGCGCTAGAGCAACATCACTAGACCACGGTAGAGCAACATCACTAGAACGCGGTAGAACATCATCACTAGACCGTGGTAGAGCAACATCACTAGAAAGCAATAGATTAACATCACTAGACCGCGATAGAACACCATCACTAGACCGCGCTAGAGCAACATCACGAGATCGCGGTAGAGCAACATCACTAGAACGTGGTAGAGCAACATCACTAGACCGCGATAGAACAACATCACGAGATCGCGGTAGAGCAACATCACTAGACCACGGTAGAGCAACATCACTAGATCGCGGTAGAGCAACCTCACTAGAACGCGGTAGAGCAACATCACTAGACCGCAGTAGAGCAACATCAATAGAACGCGGTAGAGCAACATCACTAGACCGTGGTAGAGCAACATCATTAGACTGCGGTAGAGCAACATCACTAGAGCGCGCTAGAGCAACATCACTAGACCGCACTAGAGCAACATCACTAGAATGCGGTAGAGCAACATCACTAGACTGCAGTAGAGCAACATCACTAGACCGCGGTAGAGCAACATCACTAGAACGCGGTAGAGCAACATCACTAGACAGCGGTAGAGCAACATCACTAGACCACGGTAGAGCAACATCACTAGATCGCGGTAGAGCAACATCACTAGATTGTGGTAGAGCAACATCACTAGACCGCGGTAGAGCAACATCACTAGAACATGGTAGAGCAACATCACTAGAACGCGGAGAGTAACATCACTAGAACGCGGTAGAGCATCATCACTAGAATGCAGTAGAGTAAAATCACTAGACCACGGTAGAGTAACATCACTAGAACGCGGTAGAGTAACATCACTAGAACGCGGTAGAGCAACATCACTAGACCGCGGTAGAACACCACCACGAGACCGCGCTAGAGCAACATCACTAGACCACGGTAGAGCAACATCACTAGAACGCGGTAGAACACCATCACTAGACCGCGATAGAACACCATCACTAGAACGCGGTAGAGCAACATCACTAGAACGCGATAGAACAACATCACTAGACTGCGGTAGAGCATCATCACGAGACCACCGTAGAGCAACATCACTAGACCCGGTAGAGCAACATCACTAGAACGCGGTAGAGCAACATCACTAGACTGCGGTAGAGCAACATCACTAGATCCCGGTAGAGCAACATCACTAGATTGCGGTAGAGCAACATCACTAGAACGCGGTAGAGCAACATCACTAGAACGCGATAGAACAACATCACTAGACTGCGGTAGAGCATCATCACGAGACCACGGTAGAGCAACATCACTAGACCACGGTAGAGCAACATCACTAGAACGCGGTAGAGCAACATCACTAGAGTGCGGTAGAGCAACATCACTAGATCGCGGTAGAGCAACTTTACTAGATCGCGGTAGAGCAACATCACTAGATCGCGGTAGAGCAACATCACTAGACCGCGGTAGAGCAACATCACTAGAACGCGGTAGAACAACATCACTAGACCGCGGTAGAGCAACATCACTAGAACGCAATAGAGCAACATCACTAGACCGCGATAGAACACCATCACTAGACCGCGGTAGAGCAACATCACTAGACCACGGTAGAGCAACATCACTAGAACGCGGTAGAGCAACATCACTAGAACGCGGTAGAGCAACATCACTAGACCGCGGTAGAGCAACATCACTAGAACGCGGTAGAGCAACATCACTAGACCGTGGTAGAGCAACATCATTAGACTGCGGTAGAGCAACATCACTAGAGCGCGCTAGAGCAACATCACTAGACCGCACTAGAGCAACATCACTAGAATGCGGTAGAGCAACATCACTAGACTGCAGTAGAGCAACATCACTAGACCGCGGTAGAGCAACATCACTAGAACGCGGTAGAGCAACATCACTAGACAGCGGTAGAGCAACATCACTAGACCACGGTAGAGCAACATCACTAGATCGCGGTAGAGCAACATCACTAGACTGCGGTAGAGCAACATCACTAGACCGCGGTAGAGCAACATCACTAGAACGTGGTAGAGCAACATCACTAGAACGCGGAGAGTAACATCACTAGAACGCGGTAGAGCATCATCACTAGAACGCAGTAGAGTAAAATCACTAGACCGCGGTAGAGTAACATCACTAGAACGCGGTAGAGTAACATCACTAGAACGCGGTAGAGCAACATCACTAGACCGCGGTAGAACACCACCACGAGACCGCGCTAGAGCAACATCACTAGACCACGGTAGAGCAACATCACTAGAACGCGGTAGAACACCATCACTAGACCGCGATAGAACACCATCACTAGATCGCGGTGAGCAACATCACGTGGTAGAGCAACATCACTAGAAAGCAATAGATTAACATCACTAGACACGGTAGACACCATCACTAGACCGCGGTAGAGCAACATCACTAGACCCGTAGAGCAACATCACTAGATCGCGGTAGAGCAACATCACTAGACCGCGGTAGAGCAACATCACTAGACCGCGATAGAACAACATCACGAGATCGCGGTAGAGCAACATCACTAGAACGCGGTAGAACAACATCACTAGACTGCGGTAGAGCATCATCACGAGACCACGGTAGAGCAACATCACTAGACCACGGTAGAGCAACATCACTAGACTGTGGTAGAGCAACATCACTAGATCGCGGTAGAGCAACATCACTAGATCGCGGTAGAGCAACATCACTAGATCGCGGTAGAGCAACATCACTAGATCGCGGTAGAGCAACATCACTAGAACGCGGTAGAGCAACATCACTAGAACGCGGTAGAACATCATCACTAGACCGCGGTAGAGCAACATCACTAGAACGCAGTAGAGCAACATCACTAGACCGCGGTAGAGCACCATCACTAGACCGCGGTAGAGCAACATCACTAGATCGCGGTAGAGCAACTACTAGACGGGTAGACACATCACTAGATCGCGGTAGAGCAACATCACTAGACCGCGGTAGAGCAACATCACTAGAACGCGGTAGACAACATCACTAGAACGCGGTAGAGCAACATCACTAGAACGCGGTAGAGCAACATCACTAGACCGCGATAGAACACCATCACTAGACGCGTAGAGCAACATCACTAGACCGCGTAGACAACATCACAGATCGCGGTAGAGCAACATCACTAGAGGTAGACACATACTAGACGCGGTGACAACATCACTAGAGGGTAGAACAGCATAACTAGATCGCGGTAGAGCATCATCACGAGACCACGGTAGAGCAACATCACTAGACCACGGTAGAGCAACATCACTAGACTGTGGTAGAACAGCATAACTAGATCGCGGTTGAGCAACATCACTAGATCGCGGTAGAGCATCATCACTAGATCGCGGTAGAGCAACATCACTAGACCACGGCAGAGCAACATCACTAGACAGCGATGGACCCGAAGGGGGAACTATGGGTGTTGCAGACGAAGTAGAACCTATGTGACAACACATGGACCCGAAGGGGGGAAATATAGGTGTTGCAGACGAAGTAGAACCTATGTGACAACACATGGACCCGAAGGGGAAAATATAGGTGTTGCAGACGAAGTAGAACCTATGTGACAACACATGGACCCGAAGGGGGGGAATATAGGTGTTGCTGACGAAGTAGAACCTATGTGACAACACATGGACCCGAAGGGGGAAATATAGGTGTTGCAAACGAAGTAGAACCTATGTGACAACACATGGACCCGAAGGGGGGAAATATAGGTGTTGCAGATGAAGTAGAGCAGTCATTTTGGAAACAAGTTTGCTGATTTCTTTAAACAATATTATTTATATGGTGATATGAATTTTGTGAGAATAGTGAAAACTTAGGTAGGTTTGAAGTTTCCATCGTTTATTTACCTGTCTGATCTCCATTATTAGCGAAAACTTTGAAAGTAAAATGTATTGCTAATTTACATTGCCGGTAACTGGAACGTGAAAATATCGTGTGATTTCTCGCAACTTGCTATTCCACCACCAGCCCAGAGTTACGTGAAAACACGTTCTCGCCGTAATCACTTCAAGCTGGGATAATACATTTCTGAAGTTTCAAATCGCTGCTTTCTCCACCAGGCAGTTTATACATGTATATATATTCAGTTTTGAAATGATTGCATTTTTAGTATCTACATGATACTCCCAGGATTCGATAATTCTATCTATCTATCTTCCTCTAATGTCGAACCCCTCGCGGGGATGTAGACATGTTGCGCGCCAAAAACAGCAAAGAAGTTAAAAGTATGAGTAGTTAAAAGCATAATTATAAGAAAGTAATGAAAAATAAGTTGTGGTAAAAGTTTTAAAGCAGCTGCGCAGAACAACTAGGGACTGGCATGATCAATATGGCAAACTGCTGTATTGAATTGCTCTATGGTAGGGAGATGGACAATGTCAGGAGAGAGATGGTTCCAATAGTAGATTGTTCTTGGTTAAAAGAAAACTTGTACTAGTATGTAGTTGCTATAATTAACCTATAGCTTAAGGAATGGCAATGACAAGCAGGACGGGAGAGGGGAACTAAGTTATTTTCAATGGGGATAGCAACAAGATTATTATGAATTTTATACATAAGGGATAACATATTGTCAATACGCCGTTGATCTAGTCTGCGTAGATTTAGGGAATGTAGCATGTCTGTAACACTAGAGGTACGATAGAAGTCAGCCTTTATCCAACGGGCTGCTCTTCGCTGGACACCATCAATTTGGTCTATCAATGTTTGGGTATGGGGCGACAAGATCTCGGAACCATATTCAAGCTGGGGTCTCACTAGTGTCTGGTAAGCCATGGACTTAAGGGGTTCGGATTTGACCTGGAGGTTTCTACGTAGGAATCCTACTATTTGGTTTGATTTCTTAGTTGAACTTTTTATGTGAGTGTCCCACGACAGGTTATTTGAGATATCCACGCCAAGGTATTTGGCTGAGGTGACCTACTCAAGTAGGACTCCATGGAGTTCATATTGACTGGGAATAGGATGTTTACTTCTGGTTCGAATTTGACCTGGTAGAGCAACATCACTAGACCACGGTAGAACACCATCACTAGACCGCTGTAGAACACCATCACTAGACCGCGGTAGAGGACCATCACTAGAACGCGGTAGAGCAACATCACTAGAACGCGGTAGAGCAACATCACTAAACCGCGGTAGAGCAACATCACTAGACCGCGGTAGAACACCATCACTAGACCGCGGTAGAGGACCATCACTAGACCGCGGTAGAACACCATCACTAGACCGCGGTAGAGGACCATCACTAGACCGCGGTAGAGGACCATCACTAGAACGCGGTAGAGCAACATCACTAGAACGCGGTAGAGCAACACCCACTAGACCGCGGTAGAGCAACATCAGTAGACTGCGGTAGAGCAACATCACTAGACCGCGGTAGAACAACATCACTAGACTGCGGTAGAACACCACCACGAACCACGCTAGAGCAACATCACTAGACCGCGGTAGAGAAACATCACTAGAATGCGGTAGAACACCATCACTAGAACGCGATAGAACACCATCACTAGAACGCAATAGAGCAACATCACTACACCGCGATAGAACACCATCACTAGACCGCGATAGAACACCATCACTAGACCGCGCTAGAGCAACATCACTAGACCGCGATAGAACAACATCACGAGATTGCGGTAGAGCAACATCACTAGAACGCGGTAGAGCAACATCACTAGAACGCGGTAGAACAACATCACTAGACTGCGGTAGAGCATCATCACGAGACCACGGTAGAGCAACATCACTAGACCACGGTAGAGCAACATCACTAGAACGCGGTAGAGCAACATCACTAGATCGCGGTAGAGCAACATCACTAGATCGCGGTAGAGCAACATCACTAGATCGCGGTAGAGCAACATCACTAGATCGCGGTAGAGCATCATCACTAGACCACGGTAGAGCATCACCACAAGACCGCGCAAGAGTAACATCACTAGACCGCGGTAGAGCAACATCACTAGAACTCGGTAGAGCATCATCACTAGACCACGGTAGAGCATCACCACAATACCGTGCTAGAGTATCATAACTAGACTGCGGTAGAGCAATATTACTAGAACGCGGTAGAGCATCATCACTAGACCTCGGTAGAGCATCACCACAAGACCGCGCTAGAGTAACATCACTAGACCGCAGTAGAGCAACATCACTAGACCGTAGTAGAGCAACATCACTAGATCGCGGTAGAGCAACATCACTAGACCACGGTAGAGCAACATCACTAGATTGCGATAGAGCAACATCATTAGACCGCGGTAGAGCAACATCACTAGACCGCGGTAGAGCAACATCACTAGACCGCGGTAGAGCAACATCACTAGACTGCGGTAGAGCAACATCACTAGAACACGGTAGAACAACATCACTAGAACACGGTAGAGCATCATCACTAGAACGCGGTAGAACAACATCACTAGAACACGGTAGAGCAACATCACTAGAACGCGGTAGAGCAACATCACTAGACTGCGGTAGAGCAACATCACTAGATCGCGGTAGAGCATCATCACTAGACCACGGTAGAGCATCACCACAATATAGCGCTAGAGTAACATCACTAGACCGCAGTAGAGCCACATCACTAGAACATGGTAGAGCATCATCACTAGACCTTGGTAGAGCATCACCACAAGACCGCGCTAGAGTAACATCACTAGACCGCGGTAGAGCAACATCACTAGACCGCGGTAGAGCAACATCACTAGATCATGGTAGAACAACATCACTAGATCGCGGTAGAGCAACATCAATAGTTAGCAGTAGAGCAACATCACTAGACCGCGGTAGAGCAACATCACTAGACCGCGGTAGAGTAACATCACTAGAATGCAGTAGAGTAACATCACTAGACCGCGGTAGAGTAACATCACTAGAATGCGGTAGAACAACATCACTAGACCGCGGTAGAGCATAATCACTAGACCGCGATAGAACAACATCACTAGACCGCGGTAGAACACCACCACGATACCGCGCTAGAGCAACATCACTAGACCGCGGTAGAGCATCACCACAATACCGTGCTAGAGTATCATAACTAGACTGCGGTAGAGCAATATTACTAGAACGCGGTAGAGCATCATCACTAGACCTCGGTAGAGCATCACCACAAGACCGCGCTAGAGTAACATCACTAGACCGCAGTAGAGCAACATAACTAGACCGCAGTAGAGCAACATCACTAGATCGCGGTAGAGCAACATCACTAGACCACGGTAGAGCAACATCACTAGACCGCGGTAGAGCAACATCACTAGACTGCGGTAGAGCAACATCACTAGAACACGGTAGAGCAACATCACTAGACCGCGGTAGAGCAACATCACTAGATCGCGGTAGAGCAACATCACTAGACTGCGGTAGAGCAACATCACTAGATCGCGGTAGAGCAACTTCACTAGACCGCGTTAGAGCAACATCACTAGATCGCGGTAGAGCAACATCACTAGACTGCAGTAGAGCAACATCACTAGATCACGGTAGAGCAACATCACTAGATCGCGGTAGAGCAACATCACTAGATCGCAGTAGAGCATCTTCACTAGACCGCGCTAGAGCAACATCACTAGACTGCGGTAGAGCAGCATCACTAGACCGCGGTAGTGCAACATAACTAGACCGCAACATCACTAGAACGCGGTAGAGCAACATCACTAGAACGCGGTAGAGCAACATCACTAGACCGTGGTAGAGCAACATCACTAGAACGTGGTAGAGCAACATCACTAGAACGCGGTAGAGCAACATCACTAGAACGCGGTAGAGCAACATCACTAGAGCGCGGTAGAGCATCATCACTAGAACGCAATAGAACAACATCACTAGACTGCGGTAGAGCATCTTCACGAGACCACGGTAGAGCAACATCACTAGAACGCGGTAGAGCAACATCACTAGAGTGCGGTAGAGCAACATCACTAGACTGCGGTAGAGCAACATCACTAGATCGCGGTAGAGCAACATCACTAGATCATGGTAGAGCAACATCACTAGATTGCGGTAGAGCATCATCACTAGATCACGGTAGAGCATCACCACAAGACCGCACTAGAGTAACATCACTAGACCGCGGTTGAGAAACATCACTAGAATGCGGTAGAACACCATCACTAGAACGTGATAGAACACCATCACTAGAACGCAATAGAGCAACATCACTACACCGCGATAGAACACCATCACTAGAACACGATAGAACACCATCACTAGACCACGCTAGAGCAACATCACTAGACCGCGATAGAACAACATCACGAGATTGCGGTAGAGCAACATCACTAGAACGCAGTAGAGCAACATCACTATAACGCGGTAGAACAACATCACTAGACTGCGGTAGAGCATCATCACGAGACCACTGTAGAGCAACATCACTAGACCACGGTAGAGCAACATCACTAGAACGCGGTAGAGCAACATCACTAGAGTGCGGTAGAGCAACATCACTAGATCGCGGTAGAGCAACATCACTAGATCGTGTTAGAGCAACATCACTAGACCGTGTTAGAGCAACATCACTAGATCGCGGTAGAGCAACATCACTAGATCGCGGTAGAGCAACATCACTGGATCGCGGTAGAGCATCATCACTAGACCACGGTAGAGCATCACCACAAGACCGCACAAGAGTAACATCACTAGACCGCGGTAGAGCAACATCACTAGAACTCGATAGAGCATCATCACTAGACCACGGTAGAGCATCACCACAATACCGTGCTAGAGTATAATAACTAGACTGCGGTAGAGCAATATTACTAGAACGCGGTAGAGCATCATCACTAGACCTCGGTAGAGCATCACCACAAGACCGCGCTAGAGTAACATCACTAGAACAAGGTAGAGCATCGTCACTAGAACGCGGTAGAACAACATCACTAGATCGCGGTAGAGCAACATCACTAGATAGCGGTAGAGCAACATCACTAGATCGCGGTAGAGCATCATCACTAGACCACGGTAGAGCATCACCACAAGACCGCGCTAGAGTAACATCACTAGACCGTGGTAGAGCCAAATCATTAGAACGCGTTAGAGCATCATCACTAGACCACCATAGAGCATCACCACAAGACCACACTAGAGTAACATCACTAGACCGCGGTAGAGCCACATCACTAGAACACGGTAGAGCATCATCACTAGACCTTGGTAGAGCATCACCACAAGACCGCGCTAGAGTAACATCACTAGACCGCAGTAGAGCAACATCACTAGACCGCGGTAGAGCAACATCACTAGATCATGGTAGAACAACATCACTAGATCGCGGTAGAGCAACATCAATAGATTGCGGTAGAGCAACATCACTAGACCGCGGTAGAGCAACATCACTAGACCGCGGTAGAGTAACATCACTAGAATGCAGTAGAGTAACATCACTAGACCGCGGTAGACTAACATCACTAGAACGCGGTAGAACAACATCACTAGACCGCGGTAGAGCAACATCACTAGACCGCAATAGAACAACATCACTAGACCGCGGTAGAACACCACCACGATACCGCGCTAGAGCAACATCACTAGACCGCGGTAGAGCATCATCACTAGAACGCGTTAGAACACCATTACTAGACCGCAATAGAACACCATCACTAGATCGCGGTAGAGCAACATCACTAGAACGTGGTAGAACAACATCACTAGACCGCGGTAGAGCAACATCACTAGAACGCAATAGAGCAACATCACTAGACCGCGATAGAACACCATCACTAGACCACGCTAGAGCAACATCACTAGACCGCGCTAGAGCAACATCACGAGATCGTGGTAGAGCAACATCACTAGAACGCGGTAGAGCAACATCACTAGACCGCGATAGAACAACATCACGAGATCGCGGTAGAGCAACATCACTAGAACGTGGTAGAGCAACATCACTAGACCGCGATAGAACAACATTACGAGATCGCGGTAGAGCAACATCACTAGAACGCGATAGAACAACATCACTAGAACGCGGTAGAGCAACATCACTAGAACGCGATAGAACAACATCACTAAAACGCAGTAGAGCAACATCACTAGAACGCGATAGAACAACATCACTAGACTGCGGTAGAGCATCATCACGAGACCACGGTAGAACAACATCACTAGACCGCGGTAGAGCAACATCACTAGACTGCGGTAGAGCATCATCACGAGACCACGGTAGAGCAACATCACTAGAACGCGGTAGAGCAACATCACTAGACTGCGGTAGAGCAACATCACTAGAACGCGGTAGAGCAACATCACTAGACTGCGGTAGAGCAACATCACTAGACTGCGGTAGAGCAACATCACTAGATCGCGGTAGAGCAACATCACTAGATCGCGGTAGAGCAACATCACTAGATCGCGCTAGAGCACCATCACTAGATCGCGGTAGAGCAACATCACTAGATCTCGGTAGAGCAACATCACTAGATCGCGGTAGAGCAACATCACTAGACCGCGGTAGAGCAACATCACTAGATCGCGGTAGAGCAACATCACTAGAATGCGGTAGAGCATCATCACTAGACCTCGGTAGAGCATCATCACAAGACCGCACTAGAGTAACATCACTAGACCGCGGTAGAGCAACATCACTAGACCGCGGTAGAGCAACATCACTAGACCGCGATAGAACAACATCACTACATTGCGGTAGAACATCACCACGAGACCGCGCTAGAGCAACATCACTAGACCGCGGTAGAGCAACATCACTAGAACGTGGTAGAACAACATCACTAGACCGCGGTAGAGCAACATCACTAGAACGCAATAGAGCAACATCACTAGACTGCGATAGAACACCATCACTAGACCGCGCTAGAGCAACATCACTAGACCGCGATAGAACAACATCATAATATCGCGGTAGAGCAACATCACTAGAACGCGGTAGACAACATCACTAGAACGCGGTAGAACAACATCACTAGACTGCGGTAGAGCATCATCATGAGACCACGGTAGAGCAATATCACTAGACCACGGTAGAGCAACATCACTAGACTGCGGTAGAACAACATCACTAGATCGCGGTTGAGCAACATCACTAGATCGCGGTAGAGCAACATCACTAGTTCGCGGTAGAGCAACATCACTAGATCGCGCTAGAGCAACATCACTAGATCGCGGTAGAACAACATCACTAGATCGCCGTAGAGCAACATCACTAGATCGCGGTAGAGCAACATCACTAGATCGCGGTAGAGCAACATCACTAGACCGCGGTAGAGCAACATCACTAGATCGCGGTAGAGCAACATCACTAGACCACGGCAGAGCAACATCACTAGACAGCGATAGAGCAACATCACTAGAACGCGGTAGAGCAACATCACTAGATCGCGGTAGAGCAACATCACTAGATTGCGGTAGAGCAACATCACTAGACCGCGGTAGAGCAACATCACTAGATCGCGGTAGAGCAACATCACTAGACCACGGCAGAGCAACATCACTAGACAGCGATAGAGCAACATCACTAGAACGCGGTAGAGCAACATCACTAGATCGCGGTAGAGCAACATCACTAGATTGCGGTAGAGCAACATCACTAGACCGCGGTAGAGCAACATCACTAGATCGCGGTAGAGCAACATCACTAGACCACGGCAGAGCAACATCACTAGACAGCGATAGAGCAACATCACTAGAACGCGGTAGAGCAACATCACTAGATCGCGGTAGAGCAACATCACTAGATTGCGGTAGAGCAACATCACTAGATCGCAGTAGAGCAACATCACTAGACGGCGGTAGAGCAACATCTCTAGACCTCGGTAGAGCATCATCACTAGACCGCGGTAGAGCAACATCACTAGACCGCGATAGAACAACATTACGAGATCGCGGTAGAGCAACATCACTAGAACGCGATAGAACAACATCACTAGAACGCGGTAGAGCAACATCACTAGAACGCGATAGAACAACATCACTAGAATGCGGTAGAGCAACATCACTAGAACGCGATAGAACAACATCACTAGACTGCGGTAGAGCATCATCACGAGACCACGGTAGAACAACATCACTAGACCGCGGTAGAGCATCATCACGAGACCACGGTAGAGCAACATCACTAGAACGCGGTAGAGCAACATCACTAGACTGCGGTAGAGCAACTTCACTAGAACGCGGTAGAGCAACATCACTAGACTGCGGTAGAGCAACATCACTAGACGGCGCTAGAGCAACATCACTAGATCGTGGTAGAGCAACATCACTAGATCGCGGTAGAGCAACACTAGATTGCGGTAGAGCAACATCACTAGATCGCGGTAGAGCAACATCACTAGATCGCGGTAGAGCAACATCACTAGATCGCGGTAGAGCAACACCACTAGACGGCGGTAGAGCAACATCTCTAGATCGCGGTAGAGCAACTCCACTAGACGGCGGTAGAGCAACATCTCTAGACCTCGGTAGAGCATCATCACTAGACCGCGGTAGAGCAACATCACTAGAATGCGGTAGAGCAACATCACTAGACCGCAGTAGAGAAACATCACTAGATAGCGGAAGAGCAACATCACTAGACTGCGGTACAGCAACATCACTAGATCGCGGTAGAGCAACATCACTAGATCGCGGTAGAGCAACATCACTAGACCATGTTAGAGCAACATCACTAGATCGCGGTAGAGCAACATCACTAGACTGCGGTAGAGCAACATCACTAGATCGCGGTAGAGCAACATCACTAGATCGCGGTAGAGCATCTTCACTAGACCGCGCTAGAGCAACATCACTAGATCGCGGTAGAGCAACATCACTAGACCGCGATATAGCAACATCACTAGATCGCGGTAGAGCAACATCACTAGATCGCGGTAGAGCAACATCACTAGATCACGGTAGAGCAACATCACTAGATCGCGGTAGAGCAACATCACTAGATCGCGGTAGAGCAACACCACTAGACCGCGGTAGAGCAACATCACTAGATCGCGGTAGAGCAACATCACTAGACCTCGGTAGAGCATCATCACTAGACCGCGGTAGAGCAACATCACTAGAACGCGGTAGAGCAACATCACTAGACCGCAGTAGAGAAACATCACTAGATCGCGGTAGAGCAACATCACTAGACTGCGGTACAGCAACATCACTAGATCGCGGTAGAGCAACATCACTAGATCGCGGTAGAGCAACATCACTAGACCGTGTTAGAGCAACATCACTAGATCGCGGTAGAGCAACATCACTAGACTGCGGTAGAGCAACATCACTAGATCGCGGTAGAGCAACATCACTAGATCGCGGTAGAGCATCTTCACTAGACCGCGCTAGAGCAACATCACTAGACTGCGGTAGAGCAACATAACTAGACCGCGGTAGTGCAACATCACTAGACCGCGGTAGAGCAACATCACTAGACTGCGGTAGAGCAACATTACTAGATCGCGCTAGAGCAACACCACTAGATCGCGGTAGAGCAACATCACTAGACCTCGGTTGAGCATCATCACTAGACCGCGGTAGAGCAACATCACTAGAACGCGGTAGAGCAACATCACTAGACCGCGGTAGAGCAACATCACTAGATCGCGGTAGAGCAACATCACTAGACTGCGGTAGAGCAACATCACTAGATCGCGGTAGAGCAACATCACTAGACCTCGGTAGAGCATCATCACTAGACCGCGGTAGAGCAACATCACTAGAACGCGGTAGAGCAACATCACTAGACCGCAGTAGAGAAACATCACTAGACCGCGGTAGAGCAACATCACTAGATCGCGGTAGAGCAACATCACTAGACCTCGGTAGAGCATCATCACTAGACCGCGGTAGAGCAACATCACTAGACCGCGGTAGTGCAACATCACTAGACCGCGGTAGAGCAACATCACTAGACTGCGGTAGAGCAACATCACTAGAACGCGGTAGAGCAACATCACTAGATCGCGGTAGAACAACATCACTAGATCGCGGTAGAGCAACATCACTAGATCGCGGTAGAGCAACATCACTAGATCGCGGTAGAGCAACATCACTAGATCGCGGTAGAGCAACATCACTAGATCGCGGTAGAGCAACACCACTAGACCGCGGTAGAGCAACATCACTAGAACGCGGTAGAGCAACATCACTAGACCGCGGTAGAGAAACATCACTAGATCGCGGAAGAGCAACATCACTAGACTGCGGTAGAGCAACATCACTAGATCGCGGTAGAGCAACATCACTAGATCGCGGTAGAGCAACATCACTAGACTGCGGTAGAGCAACATCACTAGATCGCGGTAGAGCAACATCACTAGATCGCGGAAGAGCAACATCACTAGACTGCGCTAGAGCAACATCACTAGATCGCGGTAGAGCAACATCACTAGATCGTGGTAGAGCATCTTCACTAGACCGCGCTAGAGCAACATCACTAGACTGCGGTAGAGCAACATCACTAGACCGCGGTAGTGCAACATCACTAGACCGCGGTAGAGCAACATCACTAGACTGCGGTAGAGCAACATCACTAGATCGCGCTAGAGCAACACCACTAGATCGCGGTAGAGCAACATCACTAGACCTCGGTAGAGCATCATCACTAGACCGCGGTAGAGCAACATCACTAGACTGCGGTAGAGTAACATCACTAGATCGCGGTAGAGCAACATCACTAGATCGCGGTAGAGCAACATCACTAGACCGCGTTAGAGCAACATCACTAGATCGCGGTAGAGCAACATTACTATACTGCGGTAGAGCAACATCACTAGATCGCTGTAGAGCAACATCACTAGATCGCGGTAGAGCAACATCACTAGATCGCGGTAGAGCATCTTCACTAGACCGCGCTAGAGCAACATCACTAGACTGCGGTAGAGCAGCATCACTAGACCGCGGTAGTGCAACATCACTAGACCGCAACATCACTAGAACGCGGTAGAGCAACATCACTAGAACGTGGTAGAGCAACATCACTAGACCGTGGTAGAGCAACATCACTAGAACGCGGTAGAGCAACATCACTAGAACGCGGTAGAGCAACATCACTAGAATGCGGTAGAGCAACATCACTAGAACGCGATAGAGCAACATCACTAGAATGCGGTAGAGCAACATCACTAGACCGCGGTAGAGCAACATCACTAGACCACGGTAGAGCAACATCACTAGAACGCGATAGAGCAACATCACTAGACCGCGGTAGAGCAACATCACTAGACCGCGGTAGAGCAACATCACTAGAACGCGGTAGAGCAACATCACTAGAACGCGGTAGAGCAACATCACTAGATCGCGGTAGAGCAACACCACTAGACCGCGGTAGAGCAACATCACTAGAACGCGGTAGAGCAACATCAATAGATCGCGGTAGAGCAACATCACTAGAACGCGGTAGAGCAACATCACTAGAACGCGGTAGAGCAACATCACTAGAACGCGGTAGAGCAACATCACTAGACCGCGGTAGAGCAACATCACTAGAACGCGGTAGAGCAACATCACTAGACCACCGTTCTCAATTGTCGGGATCGTGTCGTGTGTAGAGCGTCACCCAACAAGACCTGACTTTGACATCAAGCCCTGTCCAGGTTACACATACGTACACACACCCGAGTACTGAGACTGAAGAGGAGGTTACCAACCCCTAGGTTCGACTCTGGGTACACCTGCCACGCTTATAAGTTAGGGGTTAATGAAACAATAAGATAGTAAACACATTTGTAACTTTCTTTAATACACGTCTTATTAATAACTTTACTAATACATGAAGTTCCACACAGTTCTATCCGTTATAAAGCACTAAACTCTCCAACCGTTGACAATGTTAATGGGTTTTGACGGAAGTGCCGACTATATCCTAATTCTTCCTACGGTTTTACAGTCCAACTAAACCAAATAAGAAGATAATGCTAAAAGGTTTGACGGGAAGTCGTCCGTGCCCTATTTCACTATCAATAAAAGTGGGATCCACTAGCCTAATTTAGGGAAACTCCGAGGGATGTAGAATGGAATTGCCGTCTGTAACCTAATTTGTAACGCCTGCATTTTTTTGAGTTTTCATAAAACCATAAAACATTACAACTGTTTCTGAATATAAGCAATCTCAACCATATTTCGCATACAGGATACATATATAATCAATTATATTATTTTCCACCTGCATACTTTTTAGAACTAACAATAAGTCGTGATAGCGCAGTGGATGCGCATTGGCTTCAGGTGCGAAAGGTCCGGAGTTCGAGCCCCGCTGGAGCCGTTACGAGTGTGCCCTTAGGCAAGGCATTTACATTTCACATTGCCTCTTCTCTCCCTCGTGGCGAGGGATTCCATCAGGAATGAGGTCTCGAGAGTGATTAATATAAGTTGTAAGAACTTGTTTCGCAATCTAGCTAAAATAAATGTGTATAAACTAACTAACAATACGACACCAAACACGGACTTATACTAATGTCTAAGAAACGGCAACAACAGCTGATAGGATATGTTTGGTGGGGGGGGGGTGTTCAATACACCCAAATGTTTGTCCGATTAGCGCAGTGGTTAGCGCGCTCGCTTCTCTCCAATGCAACCCGGGTTCGATCCTCGGACCTGGAAGTATGTGAGATGGTTCGGTGGGCGCCAGATCGGACAGGTGGGTTTTCTTCGGGTACTCCGGTTTCCTCCCACACGAATGTCCACATTTACGCTTTGATCTGCGCCAATGAGAGTGATTAATATAAGTTGTTAAAACTCGCTTCGCAATAGTTGTAAAATAAATTATTAAATAGGATAACCCAATACAACGGTTTCAATACAATACTCATTCTGTAGATACAATACAACTCATGTATTACATTAAAACATATCATATATGCTTATAACAAATCCATGTGTGACACAGTGACCCGTGGAATATATAACAGTAAGAAATGACATGTTTTTTCGGGCGAGCATGTATAGGGGTTGCACCACAACGAGATTGCCTCCGGGTCGTAGTCTGCCAAAATTGTTCTTAGTGAAACTCACAATGTACATGTTGCATGTGTTGTTGTCATTTATTGGCAAGTTATGAGCGTGTAAATTGTCACAAATTGTTCAATCGTTTATAAAATAAATCTTTTGCAAACAAATGTATATGTATATCGAGTTCAACAAATAGTAACACTTTGAGAAACTGCTCCTCGTTCATTCTGTTACTATTATTAACGGTGCGTGCGTGATTGTGTGCGACTGTTTGAATAGGCTTATACTGTATTTTGAATATATTTGAAAACATTTTATCGGATGCAGCAGTGTCTTCCATTAACCCGAAATATTCCATTTTCTGTAGATTTTCCTTTGCCGACTCGACCCATTTAGTAGCCCGTCTCAACATCGAACTTCTATCTAAGAAATTTCTGTAACAGTCAGTCTGGGTTAGATCAGCCATCATTCTCGTCACTCTATTGGTTGCCAGGTTATGTGGGCATGCCATGAAATCGTCAAAAGACACGCCCTTCCATGTTGCAGTATGAAAGCACGGTCTGACATTGTCCCAGTCAGATAACCTCAGCCCACATCCTAAGATTGCGTCTTGCCAATGGTTTACTTTAGTATTGTGGTTATATTCACTTAAGTACCTGTCCACCGGATCTCGAAGCTGAGTAAAGTAAAAGTACCTGCAAAATGAATATGAACTTTCACACAAGATTTCAAAACTAAGACAAAATCGGTGTATACAATGCTAAGCATAAAGATGCATTCCTGTTCAAAATCATTGTCACAATTTATACAACGAAATATTGTTTTGTAATTATACTTATTATAAAACCATAGGGTTAGGGTTAGGGTTAGGGTAACATGGAGTAACATGGGTAACCCTAACATGGAGTAACATGGGTAACCCTAACATGGAGTAACATGGGTAACCCTAACCCTAACCCAAATGTCTCAGAAAACTAACGAAATCAAAGTCATTTAAAGGTTTTCGAAACTAATACAATCTTTCTGCAATATATTACCCCGAATTTGGGCGAAAATCGTTCGGCTATTTCCGCAGTAAGTCACGCAATCGTAATTTAAACACGTTCTAAATATAGTGCTCCCGATTGCCTTGTCAATGGCTATGTGGGAGTGGAGGATTAAACGTTGAAATTTATAGCGAAGAACTGAATGTGCGCAAATCATTTACACATAGCCGCAGACTGCTGGCATATGCCAACCCATGTTAGCACAACTTACAATCGGATGCTAGCATATGACAGCCCATGTTAGCACAACTTACAAGCGAATGCTAGCATATGTCAACCCATGTTAGCACAACTTACAAGCGAATGCTAGCATATGTCAACCCATGTTAGCACAACTTACAAGCGAATGCTAGCATATGTCAACCCATGTTAGCACAACTTACAAGCGAATGCTAGCATATGTCAACCCATGTTAGCATAACTTACAAGCAGACTGCTAGCATATGACAGCCCATGTTAGCACAACTTACAAGCGAATGCTAGCATATGTCAACCCATGTTAGCACAACTTACAAGCGAATGCTAGCATATGTCAACCCATGTTAGCACAACTTACAAGCGAATGCTAGCATATGTCAACCCATGTTAGCACAACTTACAAGCGAATGCTAGCATATGTCAACCCATGTTAGCACAACTTACAAGCAAACTGCTAGCATATGACAACCCATGTTAGCACAACTTACAAGCAGACTGCTAGCAAATGTCAACCCATGTTAGCACAACTTACAAGCGGATGCTAGCATATGTCAACCCATGTTAGCACAACTTACAAGCGGATGCTAGCATATGTCAACCCATGTTAGCACAACTTACAAGCAGACTGCTAGCAAATGTCAACCCATGTTAGCACAACTTACAAGCAGACTACTAGCATATGACAACTAATGTAACTGCTAACAAGCGAATGCTATGTGTGTGTGTGTGTGTGTGTGTGTGCGTGCGTGCGTGCGTGCGTGCGTGCGTGCGTGCGTGTGCACTTGTCTTGCTATTTTCATGTTCTATGTAATCTCATGAGCCTTATTGACTCGAGGGAATATTGTAGATAAACTTGTCAAACTTCTCATGTGCATCACTAAATGAACCACCCGTCGTAAATACCATACCCAAGTAGCAAAATCTACCAATAATTTCAAGTTCGGAACTATGAAACAAAAACCTTAAATTGCTTTGTAATAAAACACCTTTTCTGAATACCATGGCATTGGTCTTTTCCTTATTTACCTGCACTTTCAAATGATTACAATACTATTTTAAGTTGTTTAAATTAGTTTGCAACTCTTCCGTTGTATTTGCAAATAAAACTATATCGTCTGCATATAGAAGTACAAATATGTTCCAGGAGACCTAAATCTAAGACCCTGTGCTCCATTAAGGTATAATTCATCCTCCAGATCATTTAAATACATGCAAAATAAAAATGGAGAAAGACATTCACCATGACGAACTCCTAAGAAGCAATCGAAACTATCACTTAACCCGTTTTCTAGTTTAACAACTATACCTCGGATTATGTCAATGGCAATAAAAGTTGGATCTTGCAAACAGGGGACACACTAGAGATGTTATTTATACTCACGAATGCTGGCTTGTATTTGACAAACAGATCAAACACTAGAGTGTCAGTATACAACAATTCCATTGCCATTCTGGGATCAGTCGAATATATTACCCAGAGATGATGTGGACGACAATATGAACTATTGCATAGATACGATACCCAACACAGTTCGATTTAAAACGCTACAAGCATACCACTGTTCAGACGCGTTTTCATTGGCCAGATTTACCATGTGATACGCTACAAGCATACTACTGTTCAGACGCGTTTTCATTGGCTAGATTTACCATGTGATACGCTACAAGCATACCACTGTTCAGACGCGTTTTCATTGGCTAGATTTACCATGTGATACGCTATAAGCATACCACTGTTCAGACGCGTTTTCATTGGCTAGATTTACCATGTGATACGCTACAAGCATACCACTGTTCAGACGCGTTTTCATTGGCCAGATTTACCATGTGATACGCTACAAGCATACCACTGTTCAGACGCGTTTTCATTGGCTAGATTTACCATGTGATACGCTATAAGCATACCACTGTTCAGACGCGTTTTCATTGGCTAGATTTACCATGTGATACGCTACAAGCATACCACTGTTCAGACGCGTTTTCATTGGCCAGATTTACCATGTGATACGCTACAAGCATACCACTGTTCAGACGCGTTTTCATTGGCTAGCATCTACTCATACCTTCTATCTCTATGTTTCTTTTCCATCTTGTCAATTTCCCATGGAATACATTCGTGCATATGTGTCCAGTCAGCGTGTAGACCACATGACCACCCTGAGAACATGGACGTATATATCCATATGTTACCACGCGGGTTCAAACATTTACATGGTTTTACCGTTGCATCACATGTACAGTTAAAGGGTATCTGTAAATCCTTTGAAAATCTATCATTTAGGTGCATTCCTCCTGTTTTCGGGATATGCAAAAACACTATTACGTCAGACATGACGTCATAGTTTATCTGCAAATTATCTTTCAGTTTCTCCTTAAACTCATTTTCAAATGAATAATTTGTTCCTAAGAAATATCGCCTAAGAATATCCCTTGACATCGGGTGTGAATAGTTTTGATTTAATATTTTCCTGAACAACTCACTGTCAGTTTGTGCCCTTCCTTTAAATTCCATAAATGTGAACGTTTTCATAGCAGCAATATAGCTACTAATTATACTGTACACTATTATAATAGCGAGAAACGAAGCTGTTAATACGCTTAATTCAAACCGAAGCTTAATTGAGACACCCCTCATATTTGATATAAATTTATAGATTTCATTAATAGCGCATCGTTATTCATATGCATGTAACCGTTCGATAAATCCAGACCAAATAAATGTAAGTAAAGTGTATGCTGTGAGTTCACTCTCTATAGACGCTATTGGTATATATACGCGAATGTCGCTGTCATCAAGTGCTGTGACTTCACTCTCTATAGACGATATTGGTATATACACACGAATGTCGCTGTCATCAAGTGCTGTGACTTCGCTCTCTATAGATGGTATTGGTATATATACACGAATATCGCTGTCATCAAGTGCTGTGACTTCGCTCTCTATATATGGTATTGGTATATAAACACGAATGTCGCTGCCACCAAGTGCTGTGACTTCGCTCTCTATAGACAGTATTGGTATATACACACGAATGTCGCTGTCACCAAGTGCTGTGACTTCGCTCTCTATAGACGCTATTGGTATATACACACGAATGTTGCTGTCATCAAGTGCTGTGACTTCACTCTCAATAGACAGTATTGGTATATATACACACGAATGTCGCTGCCACCAAGTGCTGTGATTTCGCTCTCTATAGACAGTATTGGTATATACACACGAATGTCGCTGTCACCAAGTGCTGTGACTTCGCTCTCTATAGACGCTATTGGTATATACACACGAATGTTGCTGTCATCAAGTGCTGTGACTT
>CM026389.1:11749465-11806014 GCA_014843695.1 Archivesica marissinica | reverse complement strand
TCTCTATAGACAGTATTGGTATATACACACGAATGTCGCTGTCACCAAGTGCTGTGACTTCGCTCTCTATAGACGCTATTGGTATATACACACGAATGTTGCTGTCATCAAGTGCTGTGACTTCACTCTCAATAGACAGTATTGGTATATATACACACGAATGTCGCTGCCACCAAGTGCTGTGATTTCGCTCTCTATAGACAGTATTGGTATATACACACGAATGTCGCTGTCACCAAGTGCTGTGACTTCGCTCTCTATAGACGCTATTGGTATATACACACGAATGTTGCTGTCATCAAGTGCTGTGACTTCACTCTCAATAGACAGTATTGGTATATATACACACGAATGTCGCTGCCACCAAGTGCTGTGATTTCGCTCTCTATAGACAGTATTGGTATATACACACGAATGTCGCTGTCACCAAGTGCTGTGACTTCGCTCTCTATAGACGCTATTGGTATATACACACGAATGTTGCTGTCATCAAGTGCTGTGACTTCGCTCTCTATAGACGCTATTGGTATATACACACGAATGTTGCTGTCATCAAGTGCTGTGACTTCACTCTCAATAGACAGTATTGGTATATACACACGAATGTTGCTGTCATCAAGTGCTGTGACTTCACTCTCAATAGACAGTATTGGTATATATACACACGAATGTCGCTGCCACCAAGTGCTGTGACTTCACTCTCTATAGACGCTATTGGTATATACACACGAATGTTGCTGTCATCAAGTGCTGTGACTTCACTCTCAATAGACAGTATTGGTATATACACACGAATGTCGCTGCCATCAAGTGCTTTGATCGATTTATTTCTCTTCCATAGAAACGCTGTAAAGATAATCACATAGATCTATATTAATTGTTTTTTGCTTAAGAAATATTTATCTCAGAAATACACAGTAAAATATGTAATTATGTCATACGCCTTACAGTGTAGTCTCCTGCAAGTCATTGGTGAGTGGCATGTATGTGTAGTGTTTACTGTCGATATGTGTAGTGTTTATTGTCGATATGTGTAGTGTTTATTATCGATATGTGTAGTGTTTACTGTCGATATGTGTAGTGTTTATTGTCGATATGTGTAGTGTTTATTGTCGATATGTGTAGTGTTTATTGTCGATATGTGTAGTGTTTATTGTCGATATGTGTAGTGTTTATTGTCGATATGTGTAGTGTTTATTGTCGATATGTGTAGTGTTTATTGTCGAAGCGAATGTATATATATTTCATGTAATATACATGATTCAGACGTTAATATAGATTATAGTACATGTATATATAGGATTCGAAAACAAGTCACACAACTTATACAAATCCACTAGATCACGTGATCAAAGACCTTAATACATTAATACTGTTTAGAATAAACTCATTTAGAAACAAACGTACACAAAACCCAGTAATCAATAAGTTAATGCGACCATACTAATTGTAAAACGACGAAAGAATATGGAATATCCGACATATAGTGTATATAAACTGTAGATATTAAGTTATCCATTTTTGCTATACATTATCACTAGTGGTATAGAACTTTTAAAAGATGCTGACACCTTTCTATGTAAAACATGTTTATATATTTCTTGCTTTTCCGAAATTACAATGTGTGAACGCTATCGTTGGTTGTTGATACCTTATTTTGTAAAGAATGTGTCACTGTGTCATGTTCCCTAAAGATGTAATTTGTATCACCATGCTTATTCTCCACAAACTTATTTATTCAAAGCGGGAATATTAATTCACGAACCTGTTTTACAAAATATTCAATAAAACTAAAATTCCAAATGGAATTTGTTATGATCAATAGAAATCATTCAGAAATTGTATCAATACATACAATCGATCCCGACAGAAAGGATACACAAGCCGTATTGTAGAAACTCGGCTACCGTGGTACGTTCATCAATGACCACTCATCTTAACATCTAATGTTCACTGCTTCCTTAAATCTACCGTGAACAACGGAAATGTGCATGCGGAGAAATTATAACGTCAAGTCATTACTTATTATAAAATTATTGTCGAAACTATTTCAACATTAGACACAACTACCTAGATAACATACCATGTTCATTAACCTATAACAATCTTATCTACGGCATCGAACGTCTGAATGACGACCAAAACGTGCACCTCTTTCATAAAGTACAACAATTCATTGTTGCCTCCAAGTGATTCACTCATTGATCTACGAACACACGGACGGACTGGGAGGGGAACATGCATTTATCTTTCAAATACTTTGCAGCACTATCAAATATGGACTATATTTTGTTTAGATCAAACAATACCATTACTTGACCATTTCATAATACATCTAATTTCTTTAATCGGAGAATTAGACTTTATGATTACCATGGAGATGACTTTACATAAGCTTTGTATTAAGCTTGTTTTCAAATCCTATTTGTCTTACAATCATTTATACTAGTTGTATATGTATATACATGTAACAGAACAAATATATAATGTTTAAATTACAACTCCTGTACACAGCCCGCATGTTGGTAAATGACGAGAACAACACAGTCGTTGGTGCATGGTCTACGGATTGTACCATACTCATCAAGGTTCGAGTTTCCGACATCGCTGATAGCACAAACGACTACAGCGAGATCCAAACCGAAATCGATGATGATGCAAACCCAATTAAGTCTACATCCGTTATGTCGAATTCCGTCGGACCGAACAAAATACTTCGACATAGCCGAAGTTTGACTTAACGAAGCCAGTTATATGTAAAATGATAGTGTCTGAAACGTGACGTTGAAATCAATACTATGAGAGCAATGGTTTTCGTGAACGTTTCATGTGAACGTTTTGATGTGATCTCCTGATCATTATTCATCATGTGCTATCAACCGTGACATGCTATTTCATCCATTATAATACATTAATCATCATGTGTTATCAACCGTGACATGCTATTTCATCCATTATAATACATTATTCATCATGTGTTATCAACCGTGACATGCTATTTCATCCATTATAATACATTAATCATCATGTGTTATCAACCGTGACATGCTATTTCATCCATTATAATACATTATTCATCATGTGTTATCAACCGTGACATGCTATTTCATCCATTATAATACATTAATCATCATGTGTTATCAACCGTGACATGCTATTTCATCCATTATAATACATTATTCATCATGTGTTATCAACCGTGACATGCTATTTCATCCATTATAATACATTAATCATCATGTGTTATCAACCGTGACATGCTATTTCATCCATTATAATACATTATTCATCATGTGTTATCAACCGTGACATGCTAGTTCATCCATTATAATACATTAATCATCATGTGTTATCAACCGTGACATGCTATTTCATCCATTATAATACATTATTCATCATGTGTTATCAACCGTGACATGCTATTTCATCCATTATAATACATTAATCATCATGTGCTATCAACCGTGACATGCTATTTCATCCATTATAATACATTATTCATCATGTGTTATCAACCGTGACATGCTATTTCATCCATTATAATACATTAATCATCATGTGCTATCAACCGTGACATGCTATTTCATCCATTATAATACATTATTCATCATGTGTTATCAACCGTGACATGCTATTTCATCCATTATAATACATTATTCATCATGTGTTATCAACCGTGACATGCTATTTCATCCATTATAATACATTATTCATCATGTGTTATCAACCGTGACATGCTATTTCATCCATTATAATACATTATTCATCATGTGTTATCAACCGTGACATGCTATTTCATCCATTATAATACATTATTCATCATGTGTTATCAACCGTGACATGCTATTTCATCCATTATAATACATTAATCATCATGTGTTATCAACCGTGACATGCTATTTCATCCATTATAATACATTATTCATCATGTGTTATCAACCGTGACATGCTATTTCATCCATTATAATACATTAATCATCATGTGTTATCAACCGTGACATGCTATTTCATCCATTATAATACATTAATCATCATGTGCTATCAACCGTGACATGCTATTTCATCCATTATAATACATTAATCATCATGTGTTATCAACCGTGACATGCTATTTCATCCATTATAATACATTAATCATCATGTGTTATCAACCGTGACATGCTATTTCATCCATTATAATACATTAATCATCATGTGTTATCAACCGTGACATGCTATTTCATCCATTATAATACATTAATCATCATGTGCTATCAACCGTGACATGCTAATTCATCTATTATAATACATGGATCGGACAATTTCTATGTGATCATCTACTTTGTGTGTTTTACGTTTATTTATCGTCGCTACCGGTTGCCCATATTAGCGACGCCTCCTGAAGAGATTAGTCATTTTAGATTATTATTAGATGCAAATGTTTCATATAGAAATATAATGTCCTGCTGAGATAATATATTTACAAGTTCTATATTGTTACTTAAACCATTTATATTCTAAAATAGAATTGTAGTTCATCCCCAGCCAATTCCTGGTCCTTGGCTGGTTTGCCGTCTATATAGAGCGTATCGTACAATATACATGCCTTACCTTGGTCCCGGGTCGCCTTTAACTTCGGAGTAAGTCATCCTGTGGAACTGCTCGTTCACAAAGTATGGTGTACCAGCTAGGGCCTTCCATTGTTTACGCACAAACTCCCTTTTCCTTATAGAATGTAAATTGATGAATTTCTTATCAACTGTGTGTGTTTTACGTTTATTTATCGTCGCTACCGGTTGCCCATATGAGCGACGCCTCCTGAAGAGATTAGTCATTTTAAATGTTTTGGAGGATAGAGCAATGATACAGACAGAGACCCATTCCAGAGTCTCCTCTGGTTCTTTTGCGTACATGGTGTAAACACCGACATGAGACCTCGGTTTAATGTCCCATCTGAAAGATCGAACCTGCGATCCCTTCCTTGATTACCAGTCGTCCAGCATGTTACCACTGTACTACAGATCCGTATGTTTCAACTAGGTCATGTGCTATTTTCATATTATGTGCCATAAAGTATCTCGGCTTGGTTTCCGTTATTTCGTTATTCTACATTAATAATATTTTATTGCATTTTTTCATACATTACATTACAAAGAAATACGTAGAAAACAATATGAAATTATATCAGGATGTATATTATTGCTGTATACGATTTAATGTGGGGAAAAGAGCAAATGTGTAGGGCTATATGTTATGACAACATAATGTCAAACATTTCGTTTTTCTCAGCAGGATCCTCCGTTTTCTTAGAAAGTACTAAATGTGTTCTCATAGATTGAGAATGTAAGTATGTCACCTCGTTTTTTGAAGTCCTCCCTTTGTTTCTCTAGAAGTGATAAGTTACTATTAGATGTTTGTACTAACGAAAAGTCTACTGCTTCTGCTTTTTTCCGCAAGTACACTAACTGTCTTATTATCCAATTAGTTTTCTTATCATGTAGTTTTGTCCAGATGTTCTTAAGGTCACTATCAAAAGCATCTACTTTATTTTCAAGGGTCTCCAGGGATTGTGTTTTATATCCATATTTGTAATTTTGGTAGAAAATCTGTTTAATAGTTTAAAGTGACATTACATCGGTGAAAATGCAAAATTCTACATAATGTTATTTCCTATAATTCCAAATATTTGCCTCAGAATCTGAGTATTTCAATAAATAAACATGCATCTCTCTACTAGAATCTCTTGCTCACACATCTCTATACTAATATATCTTGCTGACACATCTCTATACTAGTATATCTTGCTCACACATCTCTATACAAATATATCTTACTGACACATCTCTATACTAGTATATCTTGCTGACACATCTCTATACTAGTATATCTTGCTGACACATCTCTATACTAGTAAAGCTTGCTGACACAACTCTATACTAGTATATCTTGCTGACACATCTCTATACTAGTATATCTTGCTGACACATCTCTATACTAGTATATCTTGCTAACACATCTCTATACTAGTAAAGCTTGCTGACACAACTCTATACTAGTATATCTTGCTGACACATCTCTATACTAGTATATCTTGCTGACACATCTCTATACTAGTATATCTTGCTGACACATCTCTATACTAGTATATCTTGCTGACACATCTCTGTACTAGTATATCTTGCTGACACATCTCTATACTAGTATATCTTGCTGACACATCTCTATACTAGTATATCTTGCTCACACATCTATATACTAGTATATCTTGCTGACACATCTCTATACTAGTACATCTTGCTGACACATCTCTATACTAGTATATCTTGCTCACACATCTCTATACTAGTATATCTTGCTCACACATCTATATACTAGTATATCTTGCTGACACATCTCTATACTAGTACATCTTGCTGACACATCTCTATACTAGTATATCTTGCTCACACATCTCTATACTAGTATATCTTGCTCACACATCTCTATACTAGTATATCTTGCTCACACATCTCTATACTAGTATATCTTGCTCACACATCTCTATACTAGTATATCTTGCTCACACATCTCTATACTAGTATATCTTGCTCACACATCTCTATACTAGTATATCTTGCTCACACATCTCTATACTAGTATATCTTGCTCACACATCTCTATACTAGTATATCTTGCTCACACATCTCTATACTAGTATATCTTGCTCACACATCTCTATACTAGTATATCTTGCTCACACATCTCTATACTAGTATATCTTGCTCACACATCTCTATACTAGTATATCTTGCTCACACATCTCTATACTAGTATATCTTGCTCACACATCTCTATACTAGTATATCTTGCTCACACATCTCTATACTAGTATATCTTGCTCACACATCTCTATACTAGTATATCTTGCTCACACATCTCTATACTAGTATATCTTGCTCACACATCTCTATACTAGTATATCTTGCTCACACATCTCTATACTAATATATCTTGCTCACACATCTCTATACTAGTATATCTTGCTCACACATCTCTATACTAATATATCTTGCTCACACATCTCTATACTAGTATATCTTGCTCACACATCTCTATACTAGTATATCTTGCTCACACATCTCTATACTAGTATATCTTGCTCACACATCTCTATACTAATATATCTTGCTCACAAATCTCTATATTCTGTATCCAATTATTATTATTTCGTTAAACAGATTGATTTTGTTGCATGATCAGGTATAACTGTTCCATTTATTTTACTTAGGACCTAAATAACTTAAATTAATGTCCACCAATGTCAGTGATATAATAATATGTTGCTAAATAAATTAACAAAATGCCCACTGTATGGTTTCGGACCACAGCTAACTCCCCTCTATCTATCTCTTTATTCCCTGCGTTTAGCTCTCACCTCGCCGCCGGGTGTTTTCAGACAAACCATGATGGGCCTATATCAGTCACACGAAACCAAAGGTGCTTTATAGAAGTGCTTAGATTTTATAATATATATATCGATTTGATCAGAGATCAATAATCCATACAGGTCTCAAAGCGGCGCCGGACGTAAATTAAACTCAGTGCATTACAGACGGGTTTAGAGGGTATACTATATATTGATTTGATCAGAGTCTCAACGCGGCCGCCGGACTCAAATTTAGCTCGGAAATTCATAATCAGATAACATAATATGTCAGAGGAATCTTTCAAATGGTGACCATGGAGAAAATCTCAATAAGCTTTAAGCTTCCGATTTAATCCATTTTCGTTTTGTATACAATGTATATGTAATGTACATTATTATCGAATAAATATGTTTAAACCAAATGGTGACCAAATTACTCCTTAGACATTACTCTTATTAAAAGTATGAGGGCCACTTGGAATTCAAGATGGCTGCCGATTTTCAAGATGACAGCCATATCTGGTACACAAATATTACGTTTTGCAATAAATATGCACATACTTGCCCAATATGGATGATTCTGGCATCACACTATACATTTTTGACCATGTAAAATCTAGGACTCTAAAATACCTCAGCAGTTTACTTTTACCTTATGTTGGGCTTAGATAAAAATAATCCATTAAGATTACCCTAGTTAGTATGCCTGTTTATATAGACTGTAGCAATATAGTTAGGTGTGTAGCGAGTTGTAGCATCCTTGTTTCTGCAGTCAGCCACATCCTCTGGATGGACTCCTGGCACTGGTCCTCACTGCTTACCTAACTCTCACCTAGTCTTGGCTGTCCGATTAGCGCAGTGGTTAGCATGCTCGCTTCTCAACAATGCAACTCGGGTTCTATCCTCGGACCGGGAAGTATGTGAGATGGTACGGTGGTCGCCAGATCGGACAGGTGGGTTTTCTCCGGGTACTCCGGTTTCCTCCCACACGAACGACCACATATACGCTTTCATCAGCGCCAACGAGAGTGATTAATATAAGTTGTTAAAACTTGCTTCGCAATCATTGTAAAATAAATAAGGTTTAAAAAAAACCTCTCACCTATGGCTCAAAGAAGTTGCTAGTGCAGGCAACAGCCATACCCCGTTGGCTCACGGGCTACACTAGGTGAAGGTAACACACAGAGGGTCTCTATGTGTGATTGTGCATGTTCGGCTCAAATATATTGTGCATGAAGACAGTGCCCATGGCTGTTGATGTGGAACATATCCCAGGAAACAGAACTGACTTGGTCGCATACCCACGGAGGAGAGGAGAGAGAGAGAGAGACAGAAACGAGTGGATGACATCACATTGCTGTGGAACTCATCATGGGGTTCAGTGTTAGCTAAATACGCTCTACCTATTTCATGTTTATTGTAATTATTACCTACTGTACTCTCTATATGCTGTATACTGTAATATATTCTGTAATAGCAGTATAAAGCTCTCCTTGTATGAGTAGTAGTACCTACATGTACAATGTATAGTAGTAATAACTATAATGCACTAGTTGTCTAGTAGTAGTGGTAGTAGTGTCCCAAATGCTATCTAATATAAGCCTCACAACAGTTAGCTAGTAGTTAGGTGTTAGTTAATTGTAGTTAGATAGCCGCACCTGAATCGACAGGATGTGCCAGTGCGGGAGAGCCGAACCAAGAGTGACAGGGCTTTACATGACTTTGCATGTAGTTACCCGGAATGTTTACAGATCGCACGGGACTTAAATGATACTGGATGCACGACAAGGCTATGTGTAGTATTTATGTCCGAACATAGTTGTATCCCATATCCAAATGTGCATCATCACACTGTAGTGAATGTGGTAAAAGGATAATATCCTCGACCTCACTGCAATAATGCATTCATTGTCCAACAAGATTGCAAGTACAGGTCCAGTGTCATCTTAATGGAAAACGAACTGGAGCAAATGAGGATCTAAAATCCACACATACACACGTTATTCATCTGAACAAGATGGCTACACCATGATTGTGACCAATGTCCCCCTGTTCCATGCCCTCATTTTCTGGATCCAGCCAGACTGGACGAGGGTGGCGGAATAGAGGAGGAACAAGGCCCAGTACCACTAGAGTTGCCGATATATATATATTCAACAATACGAAACTGGACAGGGTAAGAAAGAGAAGGGCTGGGCCCCAATTTACTCAGTCAGAAGGTCGAACCAAACTACGAAAAACCAATCGTGATGTTCAGGAGTCCGAGTGCTTCATTTGTGAACAAGAACAACAAGCATCAGAAATGAGGTATGTCATGACCATGAAGCTTAACAAAAGACTCAATGACTGCGAATACTCTAAGCAATGGAAGAATCCTGAAAGTACTGAGTGGTGGAGATGTCATAGCACAGGAGCTCAAGTATCACTCTGCATGTTGACAGCCCTGTACAACTGAGAGAGAGAGCTTACCTGAGAAATGATGATTGAACACGGAGCTGACATCAAATCGTAACACAAGTCAGACCTGGCATTTGCACAGCTCCTGCAGTACAACTGCTATGCAAGATATAAGGAAGGAGCATCAACTAACAGGCATTCCAAAGATCGGGGAACACCATTCCCTGTCCACGTGGGAATGTCCATATATGCCAAGACCATGAAGAGGATGCCGTAGCATTTGACAGAGTACTTGAAATATATGCACAGCTCGGAGATGCAACCGTCAACAAGTGTGAGGTGGTCTTATCCACAAGTTCGGAGGAGAGGGTTGTTCACCATAACAGCCATGGACAGCATCGACCCCACCGCAACAACTGCAACAACCTCTTTCAATGGCACCAGCATTTCAGCTGTCCACCGCACGACCAAAGACCACCAGGGTGAATACCGTGAATCTCTAAGAATTGTTGAGGAGAAAGTGACGGCAGTTCCAGAACTGCCTGATTCCTTCACCAATATACGCCCAGCCTTCTTCACAAAGAAGAATCCTTCTCCTCCACAGAGCCATAATGTGGAGATAAATCCAGGCACCACTCTATTAGGACCATTACTGGCACTGGAGTTTGAGTGGCTCGAGAAATTCAGTGTGACTAAAGAAACAGACGAGGTAGTGAAAGTGACCTGGTCAACCCACCATGCCTCCAAGAAGAGAAGCCCTGAAGCTGAGGTTAGCATAACATCAATGTTACCTCTCTTTCGAGATCCAGTCCACTCGGTTGCTATGATCAGACATGTCATAGACAAAGTCTAGGAGACTGTATCTTTCCTGAATCCATGCCAGATACCTGTCATGACTGCTGACCAGCCTATCTATGTATTAGCAAAGGAAATCCAGTGACACGGGTCTGAGCAGTATGGTGATGAATAGTTCGTCATGATGTTTGGAGGCCTACACATTGAGGTGGCTACACTGAGGTCAATTGGAACGCTACTGTAGGGGAGTGGCTAGACAGGGGCACTGACGGAGTCAGGGGTCGCTTCCTCTGGGACTGCATAATCTTTCGTATCAGCAGCACGCATCACTATGACACGTCATACCCACCAGATAACAGCATGCAGTCTGTACCAACTGTTGAAGACAGCCTACAATGACTACTGCATTGAGTCAGCTGACACCTATGAGGAAGTGCTGAGCTTATATGTGTGGTGGTCCTGGAGCAGTTTGTGGTGACAATGCACGTGTTGATGATGCCAAGAGGGACATATTTTCTCAGAAGCAGATGTCTTATAACGCAATTCCTCAAACGAGTGCAGCACTATTTCAGAATGCAAAGCGTGCTGCCAATCGAGCAGGATGCATATGGAGTCAGCCAACACTATGCCAACCAGAAACACAGAATCCTGCTGATGGGGATGGACAAAGAGTGGAGATAATGGAATTTCTTCTGGACAATACATCCACCTATTGCAGCGAGTTGTCAACAGCTGACCAAGTGTGGAAGTAAGTCGGAATGCCTTGGAAGGTGCAAATGCTACCGATTCAGTCGTACCTGTACCATACTGTGTAGCTGCAAATGTGAGGGTTAGGTCAAGTTCATATTCATCTGGATTACAAGCATGCCTAACCTGGTATGGACGGATTGAATGGAATTCTGCAGATGTACATAGCTTAGTTAAGCAAGCATAAACAATGGATGCGCTTACCTCCACCAAAAAAATCAAAATAAAACCCCCCCAAAAACATTCCAGTTTTACAATCTAATAATTCAAATAAAATATTTCGTAGCATATGTCCTGTTCTATCTATATTGTGTCACCATATTTTACTAGAAATAGTAGAACGGGGCTCCTTAGAAGGTTTTGGAGTACATTTTTAGCTTTCCTGTAGTCAAAAACCTAATTTTAAGACAGCAAGATCTTCCAAATTGATGAGATTCTGTTGTAAAATATCCCATTCACATGTCTGTATGGCGGCCATCTTGAAAAACAATGGACAGCCATCTTGAATTTCAAGTGGCCTGCGTACCTTTTCAAAAGAGTAATGTCTAAGAAGTATTTGTGCCAAGTTTGGTGCTTGTATCACTATTTGACAGGTTGTTTCAGCTATCTGCTGCACTAACGGGGGTTAAATCAAATATAGGATGTTGTGCACTCGCACATGGAGGTGTTTTAACCAATAAATAAACTAATATATCAGTTATCCAAGGTAGACGATATGCTACATTGAACAAGCATATTTATAAAACTTGTTTATTTGGTATCTAATGGTGAATACACTCATTTTCAGTTTTAAATAACAGTGAATATATTAAACATTGGAACGCACTACCGTAGCTAGATGCAAATTTCAACCGAGGAAATTTAGGGGGATCCCGGGGCATGTTTCCCCCTTAAAATTGTTGGGGGTATAAACTCGATTCCCTGCGTTTTCTGATTTAATGAGATTAGACTTATACTTATGTACTGACCTTGCAGCTCCCTAGAAGTCAACATTTTATACAGCAAAGGGATATATGTTTTCATTTTATTTATTTAATTTTTCATTTTGTTTGTTTTGGAAATTTTCCTCAGTGTGGCTACGGGACTGCAACGGGTGTGGGGCGGTCAGGATTCCCCACACCCGTTTTTGTGTAGTGTTGGGGGAATAGAGTTTACATGACTTTATTTTCTGTTACAAATTACTTTATCTCAATCAGCGAGATGAGAAGATGGCCATACATTTCGCGGTGATGCTGTTAGAGGCTGTCACTCGCACTAAGCAATGTGTGTGAGGTGCCTTGCTCAATGACACTACATACGTGGCCTGACCGAGTATCGAACCCGGGACCGTTCGATTCCAAATCCGACGCTCTACCACTGGACCACGGACGCCACACATAGTATGCAACTGTGTTTGATGGCTATGGCAATCTACTGTGTAATTTTCAGACAGGTCGTCTTTCAAACTAGTATGCCTAAATTTGCATTTGTTAAATAGCTATGGCGATAATGATGTTGGAGGACTCACTCGTTGTATCCGTAATACGACTGACTGCCATGGGTCGGAGACTGATTAGGCTGTTGGAAGATCGAAATCGAAAAAGACATTGCTTCATATTCTGGAAAAATAGATAGACAAAACTTGAAATGGTCAAAGTTTAACTAAGCTAATCAAATATACATGCTATACATGTTTTCATAAATACAGTACACAGATAACTCTAAACAACACATGACCTGGAACAGCTTACACTACAAATGAACCGCCAAATCAATTACCCCACCCCACCCCTACAACTCCTTTTTTGACACACTCCTTATCCTATTAACAAATAGAAATGTTAGTAAGCAGAAGCGATCAGCCACTCATTACACCCCCTCCCCCTCTCTCTCTCTCGCTTTAACAACTACACATTAGTTACCCATTGTTCACTTTGACAATCTTTGTATACACTCATCCTAAGGGACACACTGTACATATAGATACTCGAACTGAAGTAATATGTATACTATTAAAAACCAAAAAAACTTGTCGAAATATGTATCAACTAAATGTATATGCAATAAAGAAATAGACGAGGTTACCCGGATAGGGGCCTCAAAATAAAAAAATAAAAAAATAACAAACTCATACTCTGCAAACAGCCCAAATATCAGGTTAAACCATAGCAAACTCGTACTCTGCAAACAGCCCATGCATCAGCCCTGTATCTGGTTATACCATTGCAAACTCGTACTCTGCAAACAGCCCATGCATCAGCCCTGTATCTGGTTATACCATAGCAAACTCGTACTCTGCAAACAGCCCATGCATCAGCCATGTATTTGGTTATACCATAACAAACTCGTACTCTGCAAACAGCCCATGAACCAGCCCTGTATCTGGATATACCACAACAAACTCATACTTTGCAAACAGCCCATGCATCAGCCCTGTATCTGGTTATACAATAACAAACTCGTACTCTGCAAAAAGCCCATACATCCGCCATGTATCTGGTTATACAATAACAAACTCGTACTCTGCAAACAGCCCATGCACCAGCCCTGTATCTGGATATACCATTGCAAACTCATACTCTGCAAACAGCCCATGCACCAGCCCTGTATCTGGTTAAACAATAACAATCTCATACTCTGCAAACAGCCCATGTATCAGCCCTGTATCTGGTGATAGAATAACAAACTCATACTCTGCAAACAGCACATGCATCAACCCTGTATCTGGTTATACAATAACAATATCATACATTGCAAACAGCCCATGCATCAGCCCTGTATCTGGATATACAATAACAATCTCATACTCTGCAAACATCCCATGCACCAGCCCTGTATCAGGTTATACAATAACAAACTCATACTCTGCAAACAGCCCATGCACCAGCCCTGTATCTAGTCATACAATAACACACTCATACTTTGCAAACAGCCCATGCATCAGCCCTGTCTCTGGTTATACAATAACAAACTCATACTCTGCAAACAGCCCATGCATCCGCCCTGTATCTGGTTATACAATAACAAACTCGTACTCTGCAAACAGCCCATACATCCGACATGTATCTGGTTATACAATAACAAACTCATACTCTGCAAACAGCCCATGCACCAGTCATGTATCTGGATATACCATTGCAAATTCGTACTCTGCAAACAGCCCATGCACAAGCCCTGTATCTGGTTATACAATAACAATCTCATACTCTGCAAACAGCCCATGCACAAGCCCTGTATCTGGTTATACAATAACAATATCATACACAGCAAACAGCCCATGCATCAGCCCTGTATCTGGTTATACAATAACAATCTCATACTCTGCAAACATCCTATGCACCAGCCCTGTATCTGGTTATACAATAACAATATCATACACTGCAAACAGCCCATGCATCAGCCCTGTATCTGGATATACAATAACAAACTCATACACTACAAACAGCCCATGCACAAGCCCTGTATCTGGTTATATAATAAGAATATCCTACTCTGCAAACAGCCCATGCATCAGCCCTGTATCTGGATATACAATAACAATCTCATACTCTGTAAACAGCCCATGCACCAGCCCTGTGTCTGGTTATACAATAACAATCTCATACTCTGCAAACAGCCCATGTACCAGCCCTGTATCTGGTTATACAATAATAAACTCATACTCTGCAAACATCCCGTGCACCAGCCCTGTATCAGGTTATACAATAACAAACTCATACTCTGCAAACAGCCCATGCACCAGCCCTGTATCTAGTCATACAATAACACACTCATACTTTGCAAACAGCCCATGCATCAGCCCTGTCTCTGGTTATACAATAACAAACTCGTACTCTGCAAACAGCCCATGCATCCGCCCTGTATCTGGTTATACAATAACAAACTCGTACTCTGCAAACAGCCCATACATCCGACATGTATCTGGTTATACAAAAACAAACTCATACTCTGCAAACAGCCCATGCACCAGTCCTGTATCTGGATATACCATTGTAAATTCGTACTCTGCAAACAACCCATGCACAAGCCCTGTATCTGGTTATACAATAACAATCTCATACTATGCAAACAGCCCAGGCATCCGCCCTGTATCTGGTTATAGAATAACAAACTCATACTCTGCAAACAGCCAATGCATCAACCCTGTATCTGGATATACAATAACAAACTCATACACTACAAACAGCCCATGCACAAGCCCTGTATCTGGTTATACAATAACAATATCATACACTGTAAACAGCCCATGCATCATTCCTGAATCTGGTTATACAATAACAATATCATACACTGCAAACAGCCCATGCATCTGCCATGTATCTGGTTATACAATAACAAACACATACTCTGCAAACAGCCCATGCATCAGCCCTGTATCTGGTTATACAATAACAAACTCATACACTTCAAACAGCCCATGCATCAGCCCTGTATCTGGTTATACAATAACAAACTCATAGACTGCAAACAGCCCATGCACCAGCCCTGTATCTGGTTATAGAATAACAATATCATACGCTGCAAACAGCCCATGCATCAGCCCTGTAGCTGGTTATACAATAACAATCTCGTACTCTGCAAACAGCCCATACATCCGCCATGTATCTGGTTGTACAATAACAAACTCATACTCTGCAAAAAGCCCATGCACCAGCCCTGTATCTGGATATACCATTGCAAACTCGTACTCTGCAAACAGCCCATGCACCAGCCGTGTATCTGGTTATACAATAACAATCTCATACTGTGCAAACAGCCCATGCATCAGCCCTGTATCTGGTTATAGAATAACAATCTCATACTCTGCAAACAGCCCATGTACTAGCCCTGTATCTGGTTATACAATAATAATCTCATACTCTGCAAACATCCCATGCACCAGCCCTCTATCTGGTTATACAATAACAAACTCATACACTGCAAACATCCACTGCATCAGCCCTGTATCTGGTTATACAATAACAAACTCATACTCTGCAAACACCCCATGCACCAGTCTGTATCTGGTTATACAATAACAAACTCACACTCTGCAAACAGCCCATGCACCAGCCCTGTATCTGGTTATACAATAACAAACACATACCCTGCAAACAGCCCATGCATCCACCCTGTATCTGGTTATACAATAACAAACTCATACTCTGCAAACAGCCCATGCAACAGCCCTGTTACTGTATATACAATAATAATCTAATACACTGCAAACAGCCCATGCATCAGCCCTGTATCTGGTTATACAATAACAATATCATACATTGCAAACAGCCCATGCACCAGTCCTGTATCTGGTTATACAATAACAATATCATACACTGCAAACAGCTCATGCAGCGGCACTGTATCTGGTTATACAATGACACTCTCATACTCTGCAAACAGCCCATGTACCAGCCCTGTAACTGGTTATACAATACTAATCTCATACTCTGCAAACATCCCATGCACCAGCCCTGTATCTGGTTATACAATAATAAACTCATACACTGCAAACATCCACTGCATCAGCCCTGTATCTGGTTATAAAATAACAAACTCATACTCTGGAAACAGCCCATGCACCAGCCTGTATCTGGTTATACAATAACAAACTCACACTCTGCAAACAGCCCATGCACCAGCCCTGTATCTGGTTATACAATAATAAACACATACTCTGCAAACAGCCCATGCATCCACACTGTATCTGGTTATACAATAACAAACGCATACTCTACATCAGCCCATGCAACAGCCCTGTTACTGGTTATACAATAATAATCTCATACACTGCAAACAGCCTATGCATCAGCCCTGTATCTGGTTATACAATAACAAACACATACACTGCAAACAGCCCATGCATCAGCCCTGTATCTGGTTAGGCAATAACAATATCATACATTGCAAACAGCCCATGCATCAGTCCTGTATCTGGTTATACAATAACAATATCATACACTGCAAACAGCCCATGTATCAGCCCTGTATCTGGTTATACAATAACAAACTCGTACTCTGCAAACAGCCAATGCATCCGCCATGTATCTGGTTATACAATAACAAACTCATACTCTGCAAACAGCCCATGCACCAGCCCTGTATCTGGATATACCATTGCAAACTCGTACTCCGCAAACAGCCCATGCACCCGCCCTGTATCTGGTTATAGAATAACAAACTCATACTCTGCAAACAGCCCATGCATCCGCCCTGTATCTGGTTATACAATAACAAACTCTTACTCTGCAAACAGCCAATGCATCCGCCATGTATCTGGTTATACAATAACAAACTCATACTCTGCAAACAGCCCATGCACCAGCCCTGTATCTGGATATACCATTGCAAACTCGTACTCCGCAAAGAGCCCATGCACCCGCCCTGTATCTGGTTATACAATAACAATTTCATACACTGCAAACAGCCCATGCATCAGTCCTGTATCTGGTTATAAAATAACAATATCATACACTGCAAACAGCCCATGCATCAGCCCTGTATCTGGTTATACAATAACAAACTCATACTCTGCAAGCAGCCCATGCACCAGCCCTGTATCTGGTTATACAATAACAATCTCATAATCTGCAAACAGCCCATGTACCAGCCCTGTATCTGATTATACCATAGCAAACTCATACTCTGCAAACAGCTCACTCACCAGCCCTGTATCTGGTTATACAATAACAAACGCATACTCTGCAAACAGCCCATGCATCAGCCCTGTATCTGTATATACCATAACAAACTCATACTCTACAAACCGCCCATGCACCAGCCCTGTATCTGGTCATACAATAACACCCTCATACTCTGCAAACAGCCCATGCATCCGCCCTGTATATGGTTATACAATAACAAACTCGTCCTCTGCAAACAGCACATGCATCCGCCATGTATCTGGTTATACAATAACAAACTCATACTCTGCAAACAGCACATGAACCAGCCCTGTATCTGGATATACCATTGCAAACTCGTACTCCGCAAACAGCCCATGTACCAGCCCTGTATCTGGTTATACAATAACAATCTCATACTCTGGAGACAGCCCATGCATCAACCCTGTATCTGGATATACAATAACAAACTCATAAACTGCAAACCGCCCATGCATCAGCCCTGTATCTGGTTATAGCATAATAATCGCATACTCTGCAAACATCCCACACACCAGCCCTGTATCTGGTTATAGAATAACAATCTCATACTCTGCAAACAGCCCATGCATAAACCCTGTATCTGGTTATAGAATAATAATCTCATACTCTGCAAACAGCCCATGCAACAGCCCTGTATTTGGTTAGAGAATAAGAAACTCGTACTCTGCAAACAGCCCATGCATCAGCCCTGTATCTGGTTATATAATAAGAATATCATACTCTACAAACAGCCCATGCAACAGCCCTGTATCTGGTTATACAATAACAATATCATACACTGCAATCAGCCCATGCATCAGTCCTGTATCTGGTTATACAATAACAATATCATACACTGCAAACAGCCCATGCATCAGCCCTGTATCTGGTTATACAATATCAATCTCATACTCTGCAAGCAGCCCATGCATCAGCCCAGTATCTGGTTATACAATAACAAACTCGTACTCTGCAAACAGCCCATGCATCAGCCCTGTATCTGGTTATACCATAGCAAACTCATACTCTGCAAACCGCCCTGCACCAGCCCTGTATCTGGACATACAATAACATCCTCATACTCTGCAAACATCCCATGCATCCGCCCAGTATCTGGTTATACAATAACAAACTCGTCCTCTGCAAACAGCCCATGCATCCGCCATGTATCTGGGTATACAATAACAAACACATACTCTGCAAACAGCCCATGAACCAGCCCTGCATCTGGATATACCATTGCAAACTCGTACTCCGCAAACAGCCCATGCACCAGCCCTGTATCTGGTTATACAATAACAATCTCATACTCTGGAAACAGCCCATGCATCAACCCTGTATCTGGATATACAATAACAAACTCATAAACTGCAAACAGCCTATGCATCAGCCCTGTGTCTGGTTATAGCATAACAATCTCTTACTCTGCAAACAGCCCACACACCAGCTCATACTCTGCAAACAGCCCATGCACCAGCCCTGTATCTGGTTATAGAATAACAAACTCGTACTCTGCAAAAAGCGCATGCAACAGCTCTGTATCTGGTTATACAATAACAATCTCATAATCTGCAAACAGCCCATGTACTAGCCCTGTATCTGGTTATACACTAACAATCTCATACACTTCAAACAGCCCATGCATTAGCCCTGTATCTGGTTATACAATAACAAACTCGTACTCTTCACACAACCCATGCATCAGCCCTGTATCTGGTTGTACCATAGCAAACTCATACTCTGCCAACAGCCCACGCACCAGCCTGTATCTGGTTATACAATAACAAACTAATACTCTGCAAACAGCCCATGCATCAGCCCTGTATCTGGATATACCACAACCAACTCATACTCTGCAAACCGCCCATGCACCAGCCCTGTATCTGGTTATAAAATAACGAACTCATACTCAACAAACAGCCCATGCACCAGCCCTGTATCTGGTTATACAATAACAATCTCATACACTGCAACCAGCCCATGCATCAGCCCTGTATCTGGTTATACAATAACAAACACATACACTGCAAACAGCCCATGCACCAGCGCTGTATCTGGTTATAGAATAACAATCTCATACTCTGCAAACAGCCCATGCATAAACCCTGTATCTGGTTATAGAATAATAATCTCATACTCTGCAAACAGCCCATGCACCAGCCCTGTATCTGGTTATAGAATAACAAACTCGTACTCTGCAAACAGCGCATGCACCAGCCCTGTATCTGGTTATAGAATAACAAACTCATAATCTGCAAACAGCCCATGAACCAGCCCTGTATCTGGTTATAGAATAAGAAACTCGTACTCTGCAAACAGCCCATGCATCAGCCCTGTATCTAGTTATATAATAAGAATATAATACACTGCAAAGAGCCCATGCATCAACCCTGTATCTGGTTATATAATAACAAACTCGTACTCTGCAAACAGCCCATGCATCAGCCCTGTATCTATTAAAATAAAATATAATACTCTGCAAACAGCCCATGCATCAGCCCTGTATCTGGTTTACAATAACTTCATACAATGCAAACAGCCCATGCATCACCCTGTATCTGATATACAATAACACTCATACTCTGCAAACAGCCCATGTCCGCCCTGTATCTGGTTATACAATAACAATCTCATACCTTCACTCAAACGCCCATGCACACCCTTACTGGTTATAGCATAAATCCATACTCTGCAAACATCCCACACACCAGCCCTGTATCTGGTTATAGAATAACAATCTCATACTCTGCAAACAGCCCATGCATAAACCCTGTATCTGGTTATAGAATAATAATCTCATACTCTGCAAACAGCCCATGCAACAGCCCTGTATTTGGTTAGAGAATAAGAAACTCGTACTCTGCAAACAGCCCATGCATCAGCCCTGTATCTGGTTATAAATAAAATCATACTCTCAAACAGCCCATGCACAGCCCTGTATCTGGTTATACAATAACAATCTCATACACTGCAAACAGCCCATGCATCAGCCCTGTATCTGGTTATACAATAACAATCTCATACACTGCAAACAGCCCATGCATCAGCCCTGTATCTGGTTATACAATAACAATCTCATACTCTGCAAACAGCCCATGCATCAGCCCTGTATCTGGTTATACAATAACAAACTCATACTCTGCAAACAGCCCATGCATCAGCCCTGTATCTGGTTATACCATAACAAACTCATACTCTGCAAACAGCCCTGCACCAGCCCTGTATCTGGTCATACAATAACAACCTCATACTCTGCAAACATCCCATGCATCCGCCCTGTATCTGGTTATACAATAACAAACTCGTACTCTGCAAACAGCCCATGCATCCGCCCTGTATCTGGTTATACAATAACAAACTCATACTCTGCAAACAGCCCATGAACCAGCCCTGTATCTGGATATACCATTGCAAACTCGTACTCCGCAAACAGCCCATGCACCAGCCCTGTATCTGGTTATACAATAACAATCTCATACTCTGGAAACAGCCCATGCATCAACCCTGTATCTGGATATACAATAACAAACTCATAAACTGCAAACAGCCCATGCATCAGCCCTGTATCTGGTTATAGCATAACAATCTCATACTCTGCAAACAGCCCACAACTCATACTCTGCAAACAGCCCATGCACCAGCCCTGTATCTGGTTATAGAATAACAAACTCATACTCTGCAAAAAGCGCATGCAACAGCTCTGTATCTGGTTATACAATAACAATCTCATAATCTGCAAACAGCCCATGTACTAGCCCTGTATCTGGTTATACACTAACAATCTCATACACTTCAAACAGCCCATGCATCAGCCCTGTATCTGGTTATACAATAACAAACTCGTACTCTTCAAACAACCCATGCATCAGCCCTGTATCTGGTTATACAATAACAAACTCATACTCTGCAAACAGCCCACGCACCAGCCTGTATCTGGTTATACAATAACAAACTAATACTCTGCAAACAGCCCATGCATCAGCCCTGTATCTGGATATACCACAACAAACTCATACTCTGCAAACCGCCCATGCACCAGCCCTGTATCTGGTTATAAAATAACGAACTCATACTCAACAAACAGCCCATGCACCAGCCCTGTATCTGGTTATACAATAACAATCTCATACACTGCAACCAGCCCATGCATCAGCCCTGTATCTGGTTATACAATAACAAACACATACACTGCAAACAGCCCATGCACCAGCCCTGTATCTGGTTATAGAATAACAATCTCATACTCTGCAAACAGCCCATGCATAAACCCTGTATCTGGTTATAGAATAATAATCTCATACTCTGCAAACAGCCTACACACCAGCCCTGTATCTGGTAATAGAACAACAATCTCATACAATCTCATACTCTGCAAACAGCCCATGCACCAGCCCTTTATCTGGTTATAGAATAACACACTCGTACTCTGCAAACAGCGCATGCACCAGCCCTGTATCTGGTTATAGAATAACAAATTCATAATATGCAAACAGCCCATGAACCATCCCTGTATCTGGTTATAGAATAAGAAACTCGTACTCTGCAAACAGCCCATGCATCAGCCCTGTATCTAGTTATATAATAAGAATATAATACACTGCAAAGAGCCCATGCATCAACCCTGTATCTGGTTATATAATAACAAACTCGTACTCTGCAAACAGCCCATGCATCAGCCCTGTATCTAGTTATATAATAAGAATATAATACTCTGCAAACAGCCCATGCATCAGCCCTGTATCTGGTTATACAATAACAATATCATACAATGCAAACAGCCCATGCATCTACCCTGTATCTGGATATACAATAACAAACTCATACTCTGCAAACAGCCCATGTACCAGCCCTGTATCTGGTTATACAATAACAATCTCATTCTCTGCAAACAGCTCATGCATCAGCCCTGTATCTGGTTATACAATAACAATCTCATACTCTGCAAACAGCCCATGCATCAGCCCTGTATCTGGTTATACAATAACAATCTCATATTCTGCAAACAGCCCAGGCATCAGCCCTGTATCTGGTTATACAATAACAATCTCATACTCTGCAAACAGCCCATGCATCAGCCCTGTATCTGGTTATACAATAACAAAGTCGTACTCTGCAAACAGCCCATGCATCAGCTCTGTATCTGGTTATACAATAACAAACTCGTACTCTGCAAACAGCCCATGCATCAGCCCTGTATCTGGTTATACCATAGCAAACTCATACTCTGCAAACAGCCCACGACCCAGCCCTGTATCTGGATATACAATAACAAACTCATACTCTGCAAACCGCCCATGCACCAGCCCTGTATCTGGTCATATAATAACACCCTCATACTCTGCAAACAGCTCATGCATCCGCCCTGTATCTGGTTATACAATAACAAACTCATACTCCGCAAATAGCCCATGCACCAGCCCTGTATCTGGTTATACAATAACAATCCCATACTCTGCAAACAGCCCATGCACCAGCCCTTTATCTGGTTATAGAATAACAAACACGTACTCTGCAAACAGCGCATGCACCAGCCCTGTATCTCGTTATAGAAAAATAAACTCGTACTCTGCAAACAGCCCATGCATCAGCCCTGTATCTGGATATACAATAACAAACCCATACACTACAAACAGCCCATGCCCAAGCCCTGTATCTGGTTATATAATAAGAACATCGAACTCTGCAAACAGCCCATGCATCAGCCCTGTATCTGTTATACAATAACAATATCATACATTGCAAACAGCCCATGCATCAACCCTGTATCTGGATATACAATAATAAACTCATCAACTGCAAACAGCACATGCATCAGCCCTGTATCTGGTTATAGAATAACAATCTCATACTCTGCAAACAGCACACACACCAGCCCTGTATCTGGTTATAGAATAACAATCTCATACTCTGCCAAAAGCCCATGCATAAAACCTGTATCTGGTTATAGAATAATAATCTCATACTCTGCAAACAGCCCATGCACCAGCCCTTTATCTGGTTATAGTATAACAAACTCATACTCTGCAAACAGCCCATGCACCAGCCCTGTATCTGGTTATACAATAACAATCTCATACTCTGCAAACAGCCCATGCACCACCCTGTATCTGGTTATACAATAACAAACATATACTCTGCAAACTGCCCATGCATCAGCCCTGTATCTGGTTATACAGTAATAATCTCATACACCGCAAACAGCCCATGAACCTGCCCTGTATCTGGATATACCATTGCAAACTCGTAGTCTGCAAACAGCCCATGCATCAGCCCTGTATCTGGTTATACAATATCAATCTCGTACTCTGCAAGCAGCCCATGCATCAGCCATGTATCTGGTCATACAATAACAAACTCATACTCTGCAAACAGCCCATGCACCAGCCCTGTATCTGGATATACCATAACAAACCCATACTCTGCAAACAGCCCTTGCATCAGCCCTGTATATGGTTATAGAATAACAATATCATACACGGCAAACATTCCATGCATCAGCCATGTATCTGGTTATACAATAACAAACTCATACTCTGCAGACAGCCCAAGCATCCGCCCTGTATCTGGTTATAGAATAACAATATCATACACTGCAAACAGCCCATGCATCAGCCCTGTATCTGGTTATAGAATAAGAAACTCGTACTCTGCAAACAGCACATGCATCCGCCATGTATCTGGTTATAGAATAACAAACTCATACTCTGCAAACAGCATATGCACCAGCCCTGTATCTGGTTATACAATAATAAACTCATACTCTGCAGACAGCCCATGCATCCGCCCTGTATCTGGTTATACAATAACACACTCATACTCTGCAAACAGCCCATGCATCAGCCCTGTATCTGGTTATACAATAACAAACTCATACTCTGCAAACAGCCCATGCATCCGCCCTGTATCTGGTTATACCATAACAATCTCATACTCTGCAAACAGCCCACGCACCAGCCCTTAATTGGTTATACAATAACAAACTCATACTCTGCAAACCGCCCATGCACCAGCCCTGTATCTGGTCATACAATAACACCCTCATACTCTGCAAACAGCTCATGCATCGGCCCTGTATCTGTTTATACAATAACAAACTCGTCCTCTGCAAAAAGCCCATGCATCCGCCATGTATTTGGTTATACAATAACAAACTCATACTCTGCAAACAGCCCATGAATCAGCCCTGTATCTTGATATACCATTGCAAACTCGTACTCCGCAAATAGCCCATGCACCAGCCCTGTATCTGGTTATACACTAACAATCTCATACTCTGCAAACAGCCCATGCATCAACCCTGTATCTGGATATACAATAATAAACTCATCAACTGCAAACAGCCCATGCATCAGCCCTGTATCTGGTTATAGAATAACAATCTCATACTCTGCAAACAGCCCACACACCAGCCCTGTATCTGGTTAGAGAATAACAATCTCATACTCTGCAAAAAGCCCATGCATAAAACCTGTATCTGGTTATAGAATAATAATCTTATACTCTGCAAACAGCCCATGCACCAGCCCTGTATCTGGTTATAGTATAACAAACTCGTACTCTGCAAACAGCGCATGCACCAGCCCTGTATCTGGTTATACAATAACAATATCATACTCTACAAACAGCCCATGCACCAGCCTGTATCTGGTTATACAATAACAAACATATACTCTGCAAACAGCCCATGCATCAGCCCTATATCTGGTTATACAATAATAATCTCATACACTGCAAACAGCCCATGCACCTGCCCTGTATCTGGATATACCATTGTAAACTCGTACTCCGCAAACAGCCCAGGCACCAGCCTGTATCTGGTTATACAATAACAAACATATACTCTGCAAACAGCCCATGCACCAGCCCTGTATCTGGTTATACAATAACAATCTCATACACTGCAAACAGACCATTCATCAACCCTGTATCTGGATATACAATAACAAACTCATAAACTGCAAACAGCCCACACACCAGCCCTGTATCTGGTTATAGAATAACAATCTCATACTTTGCAAACAGCCCATACATCAACCCTGTATCTGGGTATACAATAACAATCTCATACTCTGCAAACAGCCCATGCACCAGCCCATTATCTGGTCATAGAATAACAAACTCGTACTCTGCAAACAGTGCATGCACCAGCCTTGTATCTGGTTATAGAATAAGAAACTCGTACTCTGCAAACAGCCCATGCCTAAGCTCTGTATCTGGATATACCATAGCAAACTCGTACTCTGCATACAGCCCATGCATCAGCCCTGTATCTGGTTAAAGAATAGCAAACACATAATCTGCAAACAGCCCATGCATCAGCCCTGTATCTGGTTATACACTAAAAAACCCATACTCTGCAAACAGCCCATGCATCCGCCCTGTATCTGGTTATACAATAAAAATTTCATACACTGCAAACAGCCCATGCATCAGCCCTGTATCTGGTTATATAATAATAAACTCATACACTGCAAACAGCCCTTGCACCAGCCCTGTAACTGGTTATAGAATAACAATCTCATACTCTGCAAACAGCCAATGCATCAGCCCTGTATCTGGTTATAAAATAACAAACTCATTCACTGCAAACAGCCCATGGATCAGCCCTGTATCTTGTTATAGAATAACAATCTCATACTCTGCAAACAGCCCATGCACCAGCCCTGTATCTGGTTATAGAATAACAAACTCGTACACTGCTAACAGCGCATGCACCAGCCCTATATCTGGTTATAGAATAAGAAACTCGTACTCTGCAAACAGCCAATGTATCAGACCTGTATCTGGTTATACAATAACAAACACATACTCTGCAAACAGCCCATGCACCAGCCCTTTATCTGGTTATACAATAACAAACTCATACTCTGCAAACAGTCCATGCATCATCCCTGTATCTGGTTATACAATAACAAACTCATACTCTGCAAACAGCCCATGCACCAGCCCTGTATCTGGATATACCATAACAATCTGGCACTCTGCAAACAGCCCATGCATCAGCCCTCTATCTGGTTATAGAATAACAAACACATACTCTGCAAACAGCCCATGCACCAGCCTGTATCTGGTTATACAATAACAAACATATACTCTGCAAACAGCCCATGCATCAGCCCTGTATCTGGTTATACAATAATAATCTCATACACTGCAAACAGCCCATGCACCTGCCCTGTATCTGGATATACCATTGCAAACTCGTACTCTGCAAACAGCCCATGCACCAGCCTGTATCTGGTTATACAATAACAAACATATACTCTGCAAACAGCCCAGGCACTAGCCCTGTATCTGGTTATACAATAACAATCTCATACACTGCAAACAGACCATGCATCAACCCTGTATCTGGATATACAATAACAAACTCATAAACTGCAAACAGCCCACACATCAGCCCTGTATCTGGTTATAGAATAACAATCTCATACTTTGCAAACAGCCCATATATCAACCCTGTATCTGGGTATAGAATAACAATCTCCTACTCTGCAAACAGCCCATGCACCAGCCCTTTATCTGGTTATAGAATAACAAACTCGTACTCTGCAAACAGCGCATGCACCAGCCTTGTATCTGGTTATAGAATAAGAAACTCGTACTCTGCAAACAGCCCATGCATCAGCCCTGTATCTGGTTATACCAGAGCAAACTCATACTCTGCAAACAGCCCATGCATAAGCTCTGTATCTGGTTATACACTAAAAAACTCATACTCTGCAAAGAGCCCATGCATCAGCCCTGTATCTGGTTATACACTAAAAAACTCATACTCTGCAAAGAGCCCATGCATCCGTCATGTATCTGGTAATAGAATAACAAACTCATACTCTGCAAACAGCCCATGCATCAGCCCTGTATCTGGTTATACAATAATAAATTCATACTCTGCAAATAGCCCATGCAACAGCCATGTATCTTGTCATACAATAACAAACTCACACTCTGAAAACATCCCATGCATCAGCCCTGTATCTGGTTATACAATAACAATCTGGCACTCTGCAAACAGCCCATGCATCAGCCCTGTATCTAGTTATAGAATAGCAAACACATAATCTGCAAACAGCCCATGCATCAGCCCTGTATCTGGTCATACAATAACAAACTCATACTCTGCAAACAGCCCATGCACCAGCCCTGTATCTGGATATATCATAACAAACTCATACTCTGCAAACAGCCCAAGCATCCGCCCTGTATCTGGTTATACAATAACACACTCATACTCTGCAAACAGCCCATGCATCCGCCCTGTATCTGGTTATAACATAACAAACTCATACTCTGCAAACTGCCCATGCATCAGCCCTGTATCTGGTTATATAATAACAAACTCATACTCTGCAAACAGCGCATGCACCAGCCCTGTATCTGGTTATACAATAACAAACTCATACTCCGCAAACAGTCCATGCATCAGCCCTCTATCTGGTTATAGAAAAAGAAACTCGTACTCTGCAAACAGCCCCTGCATCAGCCATGTATCTGGTTATAGAATAACAAACTCATACTCTGCAAATAGCCCATGCATCAGCCATATATCTGGTTATACACTAAAAAACTCATACTCTGCAAACAGCCCATGCATCCGCCCTGTATCTGGTTATACAATAACAAACTCATACTCTGCAAACAGCTCATGCATCTTCCCTGTATCTGGTTATACAATAACAAACACATACTCAGCCAACAGCCCATGCATCAGCCCTGTATCTGGTTATACAATAACAATCTCATACACTGCAAACAGACCATGCATCAACCCTGTATCTGGATATACAATAACAAACTCATAAACTGCAAACAGCCCACACATCAGCCTTGTATCTGGTTATAGAATAACAATCTCATACTTTGCAAACAGCCCATATATCAACCCTGTATCTGGGTATAGAATAACAATCTCCTACTCTGCAAACAGCCCATGCACCAGCCCTTTATCTGGTTATAGAATAACAAACTCGTACTCTGCAAACAGCGCATGCACCAGCCTTGTATCTGGTTATAGAATAAGAAACTCGTACTCTGCAAACAGCCCATGCATCAGCCCTGTATCTGGTTATACCAGAGCAAACTCATACTCTGCAAACAGCCCATGCATAAGCTCTGTATCTGGTTATACACTAAAAAACTCATACTCTGCAAAGAGCCCATGCATCAGCCCTGTATCTGGTTATACACTAAAAAAAACTCATACTCTGCAAAGAGCCCATGCATCCGCCATGTATCTGGTTATACAATAACAAACTCGTACTCTGCAAACAGTCCATGCATCAGCCCTGTATCTGGATATACCGTAACAAACTCGTACTCTGCAAATAGCCCATGGATCAGCCCTGTATCTGGTAATAGAATAACAAACTCATACTCTGCAAACAGCCCATGCATCAGCCCTGTATCTGGTTATACAATAATAAATTCATACTCTGCAAATAGCCCATGCAACAGCCATGTATCTTGTCATACAATAACAAACTCACACTCTGAAAACATCCCATGCATCAGCCCTGTATCTGGTTATACAATAACAATCTGGCACTCTGCAAACAGCCCATGCATCAGCCCTGTATCTAGTTATAGAATAGCAAACACATAATCTGCAAACAGCCCATGCATCAGCCCTGTATCTGGTCATACAATAACAAACTCATACTCTGCAAACAGCCCATGCACCAGCCCTGTATCTGGATATATCATAACAAACTCATACTCTGCAAACAGCCCAAGCATCCGCCCTGTATCTGGTTATACAATAACACACTCATACTCTGCAAACAGCCCATGCATCCGCCCTGTATCTGGTTATAACATAACAAACTCATACTCTGCAAACTGCCCATGCATCAGCCCTGTATCTGGTTATATAATAACAAACTCATACTCTGCAAACAGCGCATGCACCAGCCCTGTATCTGGTTATACAATAACAAACTCGTACTCTGCAAACAGCCCCTGCATCAGCCATGTATCTGGTTATAGAATAACAAACTCATACTCTGCAAATAGCCCATGCATCAGCCATATATCTGGTTATACACTAAAAAACTCATACTCTGCAAACAGCCCATGCATCCGCCCTGTATCTGGTTATACAATAACAAACTCATACTCTGCAAACAGCCCATGCATCTTCCCTGTATCTGGTTATACAATAACAAACACATACTCAGCCAACAGCCCATGCATCAGCCCTGTATCTGGTTATACAATAACAAGCTCATACTCTACAAACAGCCCATGCACCAGCCCTGTATCTGGTTATACAATAACAATCTCATACACTGCAAACAGCACATACATCAGCCCTGTATCTGGCTCTACAATAACAAACTCACACTCTGCAAACATCCCATGCATCAGCCCTGTATCTGGTTATACAATAACAAACACATATTCTGCCAACAGCCCATGCACCAGCCCTGTATCTGGTTATACAATAACAATCACATACACTGCAAACAGCCCATACATCAGCCCTGTATCTGGTTATACAATAACAAACTCATACTCTACAAACAGCCCATGCACCAGACCTGTATCTGGTTATACAATAACAATCTCATACACTGCAAACAGCCCATGAATCAGCCCTGTATCTGGTTATACAATAACAAACTCATACTCTGCAAACAGTCCATGCATGAGTCCTTTATCTGGTTATAGAATAACAATCTCATACTCTGCAAACATCCTATGCATCAGCCCTGTATCTGGTTATACAATAACAATCTCATGCTCTGCAAGTAGCTCATGCATCGACCCTGTATCTGGATATACAATAACAAACTCATACACTGCACACAGCCCATGCATCAGCCCTGTATCTGGTTATAGAATAACAATGTCATACTCTGCAAACAGCCCATGGATCAGCCCTGTATCTGCTTATAGAATAACAATCTCATACTCTGTAAACAGCCCACACACCAGCCCTGTATCTGGTCATACAATAACAAACTTACACTCTGCAAGCAGCCCATGCATCCGCCCTGTATCTGGTTATACAATAACAAACTCATACTATGCAAACAGTCCATGCATGAGCCCTGTATCTGGTTATAGAATAAGAAACTAATACTCTGCAAACAGCCCATGCATCAGCCATGTATCTGGTTATACAATAACAAACTCATACTCTGCAAACTGCCCATGCATCCACCCTGTATCTGATTTTACAATAAAAAACTCATACTCTGCAAACAGCCCATGCATCAGCCCTGTATCTTGTCATACAATAACAATCTCATACACCGCAAACAGCCCATGCATCCGCCCTGTATCTGGTTATACAATAAGAATCTCATATTCTGCAAACAGCCCATGCATCCGCCCTGTATCTGGTTATACAATAACAATCTCATATTCTGCAAACAGCCCATGTATCAGCCCTATATCTGGATATACCATAACAAACTCATACACTGCAAACAGCCCATGCATCAGCGTTGTATCTGGTCATACAATAACAAACTCACACTCTGCAAACAGCCCATGCACCAGCCCTGTGTCTGGTTATACAATAACAAACTCATACTATGCCAGCAGCCCATGCATCCGCCCTGTATCTGATTATACAATAAGAAACTCATACTCTGCAAACAATCCATGCATCAGCCCTGTATCTGGTTATACAATAACAAACTCATACTCTGCAAACAGTCCATACATAAGCCCTGTATCTGGTTATACAATCACAAACGCATACTCTGCAAACAGTCCATGCATCAGCCCTGTATCTGGTGTTACAATAACAATCTCATACTCTGCAAACAGCCCATGCACCAGCCCTTGATCTGGTTATACAATAACAAACTCATACTCTGCAAACAGTCCATACATAAGCCCTGTATCTGGTTATACAATAACAAACTCATACTCTGCAAACAGCCCATGCATCAGCCCTGTATCTTGTCATACAATAACAATCTCATACACTGCAAAAAGCCCATGCATCCGCCCTGTATCTGGTTATACAATAACAACCTCATACTCTGCAAACAGCCCATGCACCAGCCCTGTATCTGGTTATACAATAACAATCTCATACTCTGCAAACAGCCCATTCATCAGCCCTGTATCTGGTTTTAGAATAACAAACTCATAATCTGCAAGCAGTCCATGCATCAGCCCTTTATATTTTTATACAATAACAAACTCATACTCTGCAAACAGCCCATGCATCAGCCCTGTATCTGGTCATACAATAACAAACTCATACTCTGCAAACAACCCATGCATCAGCCCTGTATCTGGTCATACAATAAAAACTCATACTCTGCAAACAGCCCATGTATCAGCCCTGTATCTGGTCATACAATAACAAACTCATACTCTGCAAACAGCCCATGCATCCGCCATGTGTCTGGTTATACAATAACAAACTCGTACTCTGCAAACAGTCCATGCATCAGCCCTGTATCTGGTTATACAATAACAAACGCGTAATCTGCAAACAGTCCATGCATCAGCCCTGTATCTATATATACCATAACAAACTCGTACTCTGCAAACAGCCCATGCATCAGCCCTGTATCTGTATATACCACAACAAACTCGTACTCTGCAAACAGTCCATGTATCAGCCCTGTATCTGGATATACCATAACAAACTCATACACTGCAAACAGCCCATGCATCAGCCTTGTATCTGGTCATACAATAACAAACTCACACTCTGCAAACAGCCCATGCACCATCCCTGTGTCTGGTTATACAATAACAAACTCATACTATGCCAGCAGCCCATGCATCCGCCCTGTATCTGATTATACAATAAGAAACTCATACTCTGCAAACAATCCATGCATCAGCCCTGTATCTGGTTATACAATAACAAACTCATACTCTGCAAACAGTCCATACATAAGCCCTGTATCTGGTTATACAATCACAAACGCATACTCTGCAAACAGTCCATGCATCAGCCCTGTATCTGATGTTACAATAACAATCTCATACTCTGCAAACAGCCCATACACCAGCCCTTTATCTGGTTATACAATAACAAACTCATACTCTGCAAACAGTCCATACATAAGCCCTGTATCTGGTTATACAATAACAAACTCATACTCTGCAAACAGCCCATGCATCAGCCCTGTATCTTGTCATACAATAACAATCTCATACACTGCAAACAGCCCATGCATCCGCCCTGTATCTGGTTATACAATAACAAACTCATACTCTGCAAACAGCCCATGCACCAGCCCTGTATCTGGTTATACAATAACAATCTCATACTCTGCAAACAGCCCATTCATCAGCCCTGTATCTGGTTATAGAATAACAAACTCATAATCTGCAAGCAGTCCATGCATCAGCCCTTTATATTTTTATACAATAACAAACTCATACTCTGCAAACAGCCCATGCATCAGCCCTGTATCTGGTCATACAATAACAAACTCATACTCTGCAAACAACCCATGCATCAGCCCTGTATCTGGTCATACAATAACAAACTCATACTCTGCAAACAGCCCATGCATCAGCCCTGTATCTGGTCATACAATAACAAACTCATATTCTGCAAACAGCCCATGCATCAGCCCTGTATCTGGTCATACAATAACAAACTCATATTCTGCAAACAGCCCATGCATCAGCACTGTATCTCGTCATACAATAAAGAGTACTAATACCATAATCAATTAAATCGATTTGATTTCTATAATATTATCTTTAACTTATGCTGAATTCTAGTAAACAGACACACCACCTCGTAAATATACTAAACGACACTGTCCAATATCTCAACTGTCATTAGATTCACAAATCCAAATTTAAGGAAACCGACAAACGTGCTTCTAAAGAGTCTTGCACGTAGATATCTCTAGCGGAAATTGACCTCCCATCGTCCAGCTTATCATATACTCAGTTTAGACATAATTATTTTATTCCGATCAAATACATATATACATATATAACCACACGTTTCTATACATTCAAACCGAGAAACAAGCTTAAAGCTTATATGAATCCCTTCCCATGTTGGAGTACGTTTAAATGGTACAAATTGCTTGGCGAATAGTACTTAAATTAAAAACTAACAAGGTGAGATTATAAATAATTTATGCTTGACTAAATGAAATGAAAGAAAGCAGCATAAGGAATATTATGAGATGTAACAGTTTCTTTTTTAACAACCGGCTTTGCCACAATTCTAATACAGCCGTTTAACATAGCAGAAGCCACATGTCTTTTCACTGATTTCAAACACAAAGCAATATCTCATGCACAGCTTAGTACATAAAGTATTTGATTTAATTTTGATTTTCCGCACTTGGAATCAGACTGAATCTTAGAAACTAAATAAGACGCTACAGTTGTAGGTTTAGCTGGTAAATGATTCGTCTTACTTACTAAGCACTACAGTTGTAGGTTTAGCTGGTAAATGATTCGTCTTACTTACTAAGCACCATTCAACAAATGCGTTGACATATCTGGAATAGTTATTTAATGTAGACTTCTCTCTGCTGGCCAACACAACATTCGACACTTCTGAGAAGAGTTCTGGTCTATTTAAGGAATCACATTCTTGACGCAGATCAATCCATCTGTATGTACATATCTTCATTCTTGTTTAATGGGAGTGTCGGACATATTTGCGTCTGCAGCACTTCCGACCGCTGCCTCATGTCACGTGTCTTGTGCCGCTGTTGAAATCGAATGCACATCCTGCAGCCATGTACCCGGTGAAACCGCACTTTTATCAGACGATGAGTGTTCTTGTATCGAATCTTCCCACCAAATTCACACTGTTTTTATGATATCATTATATATTTACATATATCTACAGTTATAAGTTCTATACATAAATAATGGAAATAGTACTCCAGAAACTAGTTCCAATACTAGTTAGTTAACCTGTATCGCAAGGAAAAGGTTACTCCAGAAACTAGTTCCAATACTAGTTAGTTAACCTGTATCGCAAGGAAAAGGTTACTCCAGAAACTAGTTCCAATACTAGTTAGTTAACCTGTATCGCAAGGAAAATGTTACTCCAGAAACTAGTTCCAATACTAGTTAGTTAACCTGTATCGCAAGGAAAAGGTTACTCCAGAAACTAGTTCCAATACTAGTTAGTTAACCTGTATCGCAAGGACAAGGTTACTCCAGAAACTAGTTCCAATACTAGTTAGTTAACCTGTATCGCAAGGAAAAGGTTACTCCAGAAACTAGTTCCAATACTAGTTAGTTAACCTGTATCGCAAGGACAAGGTTACTCCAGAAACTAGTTCCAATACTAGTTAGTTAACCTGTATCGCAAGGAAAAGGTTACTCCAGAAACTAGTTCCAATACTAGTTAGTTAACCTGTATCGCAAGGACAAGGTTACTCCAGAAACTAGTTCCAATACCAGTTATTTAGTCTGTATCGAAAGGAAAAGGTCAACCTGTTGGCTAACTCAAAACATTTCTACAGAAAGATTTAAAATATGGACAAATGTTAATTTTTAAATATTAGGATTAAATTATTGATTTAAATATGCCAACCCTTCCGAAACAAAACAACCTGTTTACGTATTAAGTGTTGCAGCAGTACGGGTGTATATTTCATATTATTAAGCATCTAGTACTAAGTTTTAATATAACCGGAGTTTTATTTCTACCTGTTCAAATGTTACAAATTTCTTTATACTCGGAATAAACAAAAACGTTACATTTGAATTTGAATTCATTTAAACAATATTAGGTATGATTATGTATATAAGAGAACAAAAACTGTGTTCATTTTGTAATCAAATAAATATCGAGTCAGAATTCCATTTTCCATTAGTATACCTGGCTTGGATGTTATAAAACTGTTCTCCAATCTCAAAACTCAGTCAAACGCATGATTGGTTGACAGTAACACTCAGAATCAACCAATCAGATCACTTGCGCTTGAGTTTGAGATCTGAGAATAGTTTTATAACCTCGGGGCCAGGACTTAGTTCACGTCCTTTAACTAACTACATTTACTAACGTTATGGGCTGCAAAAACAATGGAAAATATTTAAACAATTATATGAAGTATGAATAATATACGTGTTTCATGATTGTAATATGTGAATACTCAAATATACAATCTACATGTAAATATGATGAATGTTATATGCATACTATAAATATCAAACAATATACAGTTCATGAAGCAGGATTTTGTACATTGCAAGAAACAGTGCAATATGGTCCGTCAGTAGTGATGATGGTAAATAAGGTGGAAATCACGATAGCGGAGTTGTAGAATGTTCGCTTCATGTGTGAGAGGCCCGGAGTTCGCACCAAGCTGTAGCTGTTACGATTGTTTAGGCAAGGCTGGACTGTATGTCGGCCGGCGAAACATTCATAACATACACTTTATACATAAAACATTCCAATGTGTGTCATTAATAGTTGCCTTGCGGACATTTTTGTACAATCATGTTCGTGTCTTGCTCATTGTATGTGTGCTTTGCCACAGAAGGATGTAAATGCCAGTACATGTGCAGTATTGACGTTGTTGATAACATGTTTCATAGTCCCGTCCAATTTAGTAGCAATATATATTGTTGTAAGCATCTTTATCATTGTAGCGATTACTAGGGTATGCATGGAGACTACCCTTTTTTAACTAAACAATATATTTAACGTCGCTACCGGTTGCCCATTTCAGCGACGTGCAGTTTACCTACCACCACCATTACTGGACAGGCTCCAGCGGTTAACCAGTACTTGGTGCACCAAAAGAAATTGTCAACTTTTTCATAGAAGGTATGTCAGCGATACCCAACATTCTAAATTACATGCATGACACGCACCCACGCGGTTTCCGAAAACAACGTGTAAATTGTCACAAATTGTTCAATCGTTTGTAAAATAAATCGTTTGCAAACAAATATATATGTATATCGAGTTCAACAAATAGTAACACTCTGAGAAACTGCTCCTCGTTCATTCTGTAACTATTATCAACGGTACGTGTGTGATTGTTTGCGACTGTTTGAATAGGCTTATACCGTATTTTGAATATATTTGAAAACATTTTATCGGATGCAACAGTGTCTTCCATTAACCCGAAATATTCCATTTTCTGTATATGTTCCTTTGCCGACTCGACCCATTTAGTAGCCCGTCTCAACATCGAACTTCTATCTAAGAAATTTCTGTAACAGTCAGTCTGGGTTAGATCAGCCAGCATTCTCGTCACTCTATTGGTTGCCAGGTTATGTGGGCATGCCATGAAATCGTCCAAAGACACGCCCTTCCATCCTTTAGTATGAAAGCACGGTCTGAAATTGTTCCAGTCAGATAACCTCAGCCCACATCCTAAGATTGCGTCTTGCCAGTGGCCACCTTTAGTATTGTGGTTATATTCACTTAAGTACCTGTCCACCGGATCTCGAAGCTGAGTAAAGTAAAAGTACCTGCAAAATGAATATGAACTGTCACACAAGATTTCAAAACGACGACAAAATAGGTGTATACAATGCTAAGCCTTAAGATGCATTCCTGTTCAAAATCATTGTCACAATTTATACAACGAAATATTGTCTTGTAATTGTACTGTATATAACCATGAATAACCAAGTCTTAAGTGTATGTGTGTGTGTGTGTGTGTATGTGTGTGTGTGTGTGCAGCATGGAGGTCGAACGGAGAGGGTTGGGAGATATTTGACAGCCCGGCGAGCTCCCCCATGCCCGTTTTAGCTAGCTAATATTTTTCTGCCACTTTGTGACAGGCGCCTTATTTAGCAAGGACGGAAAATATGCGGACGGGAAAATTTTTTATGACGCATACAATTCAAGAACAATCTAGAAACTTATTTACAAAATGGGGTTTAGGGGTTTGATAATGACATTTTTGGGAACACCCACTTATAAATTAAAATCTGAGTACATGTATCTACTAAATGTTTTTATTGTAAATGATATTATTCTCTTCTATCAAAAAATAATTTGCGCTATTCTTCCCCATATGATATTATTTGGGTAAAATTATCATGCACTAAATTATGTACAGAAAAAGATGTTTATATTGGACTGTGCTATGTGTTACCCGATGAAGTAGCAGACACTTGTTAGTAGAAGGTTGACTGACTCTGTTATCGAAACTATGTCAAACAATGAAAGTAACTATGCAATTTATGGCGATTTTAATGCTCGTACTTCAACAGTACATGACTATGTAACATATGACAATTTACTTGTTTCTGATATGGATATACTGCCTGATGAGTATCTAACAGATGCGCTATCTATACAAAGGTATTCGTAAGACAAATCGGGTTACCGAATTATAAATGGCAGGAAAGGAAATGATTTAAATATTGGTAACTTTTCTTTTGTTAACAATAGAGGTTGTAGTGTCATAGATTATTTACTTTGTAAATCAGACATGTTTGAATATATCGATAGCTTTAATATACATGATCCAAATATAGTTTCTGATCACTGTCTTATGACGGTGTCGTTCGTCTTTAATTGTGCTACAAACAATGTACCTTGTGTTGACTCTGCACAAGAGACAGAACAAGTACACGTGGAACAAATGATTTTGAAAATGCAATATATTGATAATTTAAATACGGAAGAAAACGTACAGTCCATTAACGCATTGTCAGAAGATATATTATTTTCAAAGAAACATTAAGAAAATGTAGATATTACTTTGATAAAGAAAACACAAATAAACTTATAAATCTCAGGAATAAAAACGCCCGTGTATACTGGAACTTGTTGAAAGATGTATCAGGTATAAAGAAATCAAATATATCTTTGTCATCATTCGAAACATATTTTAAAGCTGTAAATAACCCAGGCGATAGATTGTTCACGCCTAGTGAAGAAATATTGTATTTCATTGAAGATAATGAATTTAAAGTGTTTTTTTTATACTTTATTTATTTTACAACGATTGCGAAGCAAGTTTTAGCAACTTATATTATCTCGTTGGCTCGGATGGAAGCGTATATGTGGTCATTCATGCGGGGGGGAAACCGGAGTACCCGGAGAAAACCCACCTGTCCGATCTGGTGACCATCGTACCATCTCACATACTTCCCTGTCCGAGGATCGAACCCGGGTCGCATTGTTTGAGGAATTAAATATTTCAATTACAACAGGTGAACTAATTTTAGCAATTACACAGTTGAGACATAGCAGGTCTGATGGACCGGATTTATTAATTAATGATTCTTCAGTTGCAATTATGTATTCTTTATTTAACACAATATTTCAAATAGGTTACTTTCCATGTAGATGGTCAGAAGGTTATGTAATACCGTTACACAAGAAATGAAGTATCAATAACGTTGACAATTATAGAGGCAGTACCTTGCTAAGCAACTTGGGAAAACTTTTCACCCGTATTATCAATAATAGATTGAAGTCCTGGGTAGAAGATTATAATGTATAATTATGTTGAGGCTCAAACCGATTTCAGGCCTAATATGAGCACGGTAGATAATGTTTTTGTTTTAAATGGTCTAATTTAAATATTGTAATACACTTAGCCATGAATACCTATGCCTACTTGTGATTCGACAAGGAGAATGTTTATCTCCCTTTTTATTTTCGATATATATAAATTATTTGGAAGACATGTTCATAAACAGCAAAATGGAAGGTGTTGATATAAATATGTTTAAGATTTTCTTGTTATTGTATACGGATGATATTGTGATATTTGCAAATTCAGCAGAACAATGCATACATAATTATATTGAATGCGATGTATGGAAACTTAAGGTAAATATTGCAAAAACAAAGGTAATGATATTTAAGAAAGGCGGTTCCATACCACGTAATACTATGTTTTATTATGAAGGTGAAACTATTGAAATTGTTAAAGCATTTACATAATGTTATCGTTGTATTGTATTCACTAGTGGTGGGTTTACAGTAACGGCACACAGTACTTTAGCAGGCCAGGCACAGAAAGCATTATATACGCTAAATAAATATTTATATAAATTTACCTACATATCGCCAACACATAAGTTAGAACTATTTGATAAGTTAATATCGACTATTTTAAACTATTGTAGTGAGGAATTACGTTTTGCAAAGGATCTATCTATTGAAAGTGTACATTTGCAGTTTTGTAAGACATTATTAGGTGTTAAAAAACCACACACAATGACTTCATATATGGAGAATTGGGACGTACATCGTTCAAAACAATACACATGTTTAATGTATTAACATATTGGTTGAAAATTCTCCAATATAAAGAATAAATCGCCCACCAGACGCAAACAATACACAATGGCTTAACATGGAACATAGCATTGACCTTGCCTTTAACCAACACTTCGACAACATTATCATTACTGGCGATTTCAATATAAATGTCAGCGTATCCTCAAACAACAAAATTAACAGATTTATAGATTCGTACAATGCCCACCAGCTCATTACCTCTCCAACACATTTCACCGAGCATTCTAGAACCACCATTGACTTGATGTTTGTCAAGAATCGCTAACATGTCATGCACAGCTTTGTCGCTGACCCTTTCATCCCTGACCTTGTCCGCTTCCATCGTCCTATCGTGTCCGTATTCAAGTTTTCTAAGCCTACGCAGTCCCCATTCAAACGGCATATATGGCTGTATGACAAAGCCGACTATCCAACATACAGAAACCTTCTTCAGTCAACATACTGGGAATCTATTCTCGACAGCAATGATATGAACAGTATCGCATTAAATATCGCAGATTCTATAACAGCTGCAGCGTCTAGCAGCATTCCAAACAAAACTGTAACAATCAGACCAAATGACGTTCCATGGATGAATAACAATATAAGATAAATGATCAAAAAGCGAAGTAAAATTCACCAAAGAGCAAAGTCAACCAACACAGTTTCATCATGGGAAGAATTCAGACACATTCGCAACGCCACAACATCCATAATCCGCAAATTCCAAAGCAGAACATCAATCAGCAATCAGCAAGCAAATCAATACTGAAAATATCCCCACAAAAACATGGTTTAAACTCGCAAACAAGCTCAACAACAAAAAATCAAAATCTTCTGTAATTCCTACCCTCTTTCATAATGCATCGAACGACGCAGACAAAGCAGAATTACTCAATTCCTTCTTCTGCTCCCAGTCAACTCTTGATGATGTCAACCGTCCTATCCCAACCATGCACAATCACCCAATGAGTTCTCTATCAGAAATATTCATCTCTACTACGAACGTGAAAGGCGCTATATCGTTAGTAGACCCAGCCAAGGCTAGTGGTCCAGACAAAGTCAGCCCACGTCTAATCAAGGATGGCTCAGAGGAACTCGCTGGTCCCTTATCACACCTTTTTAACATATTTCTCTCTAACTCTACCTTCCCTCTTTCTAGGAAACAGGCAAATGTTAAAAAGTCTGATGCCGCCACACCTTCCAACTATAGGCCTATATCCCTACTTAATTGTCTAGGGAAACAAATGGAGCGATGCATACACAAACAACTCTTCAATTATGTTACATCTAACAACCTTCTCACTTCATTCCAATCTGGATTCATAAAAGGCAATTCGACCGTCAATCAGCTGACATATATGTACAACGATGTCTGCAAAGCTCTTGACGAAGGCAAAGAAGTTCGAGCTGTTTTCTGCGACATTTCGTAAGCCTTTGACAGAGTGTGGCACAAAGGTCTCCTCCATAAACTTGGTTCCATTGGCATAGCTGGTTCTCTTCTTTCTTGGTTCGAGTCCTATCTCACTAATAGGAAACAGAGAGTCGTATTCGCAAATACCACCTCTTCTTGGGCACCAGTAAACTTCCTCACCCAATCATATCTATGGATCAAAATCATATAAAACAAGTGAAAAATCACAAGCACCTCGGCCTTACCTTCTCTGACGACGTTAAACAAGGCATGGCAACGAATTGGAATCTTACGATCCCTCAAATACATTCTCTCCCGCCCGAGTCTCCAGTGTATGTACGTCTCTTTCATTATACCTCTCCTAGAATATGCAGATATGGTCTGGGACAACTGTTCCAACACATTAAGCAACGACATCGAGGCAGTGCAAAACGAAGCAGCCCGCAGAGTCAGTGGTGCTACTAGGTTTTGTAACCTCAACCGTCTCCGGAACGATCTCAACTGGGAAACCCTTGCATCGAGACGTAAAGACCATAGATGTATTCTCTTCTTTAAAATGAGGAACAATCTAATTCCCACGTAGCTTTCTGACATCATACCACAACAACCCATTCAAACCTACTCCCTACGTTCCGTTCCTGACGTCCCTTTAATACACACTAAAACGCAAGCATATGCTAATTCATTTCTTCCAGCAACCATCCGCGATTGGAACTCTCTCCTTATGACACCCGTAACTCCATAAATGTATCCGAATTTAAATCCAAACTCAGCAAGCCTAAGAAATATTCTCCTCTATACGACGTGGTAACCAGGAGGCTTCAGATTATCCATGCTTATCTACGACTAGGATGTAGTTCTTTGAATTTCGACCTCCATCGCAAAAACATTGTTGAATCGCCAAACTGTGCCTGTGGAGCAATGGAAACAGCGATGCATTACCTTACGCAGTACCCACGATACAACAATGCTCGTCGCCTACGTTTGTCCAATATCCCTTGCGCACCGACAACAAATAATCTTATGTATGGCGATGATCGCTTACCATTCAAAAACAACAAATCCACCTTTCTAACTGTCCAGGCTTACATTGCAGCTACACAGAGGTTTGATGCAAGATCCGACTACCTGGTGGGTATTCGAGGTCCATCCTTCCTTTCCTGTGTGTCACAGCAACCCATTTCATTTCATCCCATTTACTAATTTTCCATACCTTCCAATTCAGTTCACCACCAATTAGTGCACGCATGATGGCAAAACTTGTTTCAAATTGCCCCACAAATCACAAGTACGCATACAAGCACCCAAGACCAATCGGGGCTAAAGAACCCAAGATAATGCACGCCATGTCTCACTAACCGCTCTCAATGCTAACAACTGTATATTGTAACATCCTCATGGAAAGGAATTTACATAAGCTCTCAGCTTGTTTTCCAATCCATTTCAGATATCCTGTTGTATTTATATACCGTATATATATTGAATGAACTGAATAAAATATGTTTAAACTAAAGAATAAATATGTGTTTATTGTATATAATATGTTAAAAAATGAGTTCGAACTTCATCCACACAGAACAAATTGGTGTTCACAATTAAACGATGTATTATGTTCACTTGGTTTTGTAGATGCTTGGATCTTCCAAGGCGTTATTAATATTGATATGTTTCTGTACTTAGTTAAACAGAGGTTAAATGACCAGTTTATACAAAATTGGAATGCAAGGTTAACTGACTCTAATAGAGCATTGTTTTATAGGAATATTGCTTCTTTCAAATATCAATTATACCTAGATTGTTTTAATGTAAATACATTTTGTCAAGCTCTATCACGGTTAAGAGTCTCCTCTCACAGGTTGCATATTGAATCGGGCAGGTGGTCTAGACCTGAATGCACACCAACTGATGAAAGAAAATGTACTGTATGCAACGTACTGGAAGACGAGTACCATTTTATTATTGAGTGTAGAATATTTTCATATATCAGGAAGCTGTATATACAAAAGAAATATTGGTGTAGACCAAGCATGAACACATTTATTGAGCTTATCACTTCAGAAAACAAAAATGTAATTAGGAAACTTGGACTGTTTATTTATAACGCATTTTCTATTAGAACTACTCTTTTGTATGCTAATTAGAAACACTGTTTGGAAGTGGACACCGGATAGAGAAGGGCATTTCCCTGAGTTATGTAATCTTTTTGTTTCGTTTCGATATAGGATAACTTGAATATGGTATCCGATTGTTCGGTATGATGGTATCTAATTATTTTAGGGAGTATATGTCCTGGTTTAAGATCTGATCAGATTACTGTCTACAACATATATCTTAAGTATTCTATACATACATAATACAACACTGTGCTTATTCCGGGGAGGGAGCGGGAGCCACGTAGGTAGGAATATACCCCATCAATGGACCGGCTACACTCTGTGATGTACTTTTGGAAGTATGCACAGGATTTCTTATGTCATTTTATTCATTATTAAACTATATATGATCTGCTAATATTGTATGTGTATATATGTATTGTATATGTATGCATGTATTGTATATGTATGCATGTATTGTATATGTATGCATGTATTGTATATGTATGCATGTATTGTATATGTATGTATGCATGTATTGTATATGTATATATGTATTGTATATGTGTGTATGCATGTATTGTATATGTATGTATGCATGTATTGTATATGTATGCATGTATTGTATATGTATGTATGCATGTATTGTATATGTATATATGTATTGTATATGTGTGTATGCATGTATTGTATATGTATGCATGTATTGTATATGTGTGTATGTATTGTATATGTATGCATGTATTGTATATGTATGCATGTATTGTATATGTATGCATGTATTGTATATGTATGCATGTATTGTATATGTATGCATGTATTGTATATGTATGCATGTATTGTATATGTATGTATGTATTGTATATGTATGCATGTATTGTATATGTATGCATGTATTGTATATGTATATATGTATTGTATATGTATGCATGTATTGTATATGTATGCATGTATTGTATATGTATGCATGTATTGTATATGTATGTATGTATTGTATATGTATGCATGTATTGTATATGTATGCATGTATTGTATATGTATGCATGTATTGTATATGTATGTATGTATTGTATATGTATGCATGTATTGTATATGTATGCATGTATTGTATATGTATGCATGTATTGTATATGTATGCATGTATTGTATATGTATGCATGTATTGTATATGTATGCATGTATTGTATATGTATGCATGTATTGTATATGTATGCATGTATTGTATGTGTATGTATGTATTGTATATGTATGCATGTATTGTATATGTATGCATGTATTGTATATGTATGCATGTATTGTATATGCATGCATGTATTGTATATGTATGCATGTATTGTATGTGTATGTATGTATTGTATATGTATGCATGTATTGTATATGTATGCATGTATTGTATATGTATGCATGTATTGTATATGTATGCATGTATTGTATATGTATGCATGTATTGTATATGTATGCATGTATTGTATATGTATGTATGTATTGTATATGTATGCATGTATTGTATATGTATGTATGTATGTATTGTATATGTATGCATGCATTGTATATGTATGCATGTATTGTATATGTATGCATGTATTGTATATGTATGCATATATTGTATATGTATGCATGTATTGTATATGTATGCATGTATTGTATATGTATGCATGTATTATATGTGTATGTATGTATTGTATATGTATGCATGCATTGTATATGTATGCATGTATTGTATGTGTATGCATGCATTGTATATGTATATATGTATTGTATATGCATGCATGTATTGTATATGTATGCATGTATTGTATATGTATATATGTATTGTATATGCATGCATGTATTGTATATGTATGTATGTATTGTATATGCATGCATGCATGGTATATGTATGCATGTATAGTATATGTATGCATGTATTGTATATGTATGTATGTATTTTATATGTATGCATGCATTGTATATGTATATATGTATTGTATGTGTATGCATGTATTGTATGTGTATGCATGTATTGTATATGTATGCATGTATTGTATATGTATGCATGTATTGTATGTGTATGCATGTATTGTATATGTATGCATGTATTGTATATGTATGCATGTATTGTATATGTATGCATGTATTGTATATGTATGCATGTATTGTATGTGTATGCATGTATTGTATGTGTATGCATGTATTGTATATGTATGCATGTATTGTATATGTATGCATGTATTGTATATGTATGCATGTATTGTATATGTATGCATGTATTGTATATGTATGCATGTATTGTATATGTATGCATGTATTGTATATGTATGCATGTATTGTATATGTATGCATGTATTGTATATGTATGCATGTATTGTATATGTATGTATGTATTGTATATGTATGCATGTATTGTATATGTATGCATGTATTGTATATGTATGCATGTATTGTATATGTATGCATGTATTGTATATGTATGCATGTATTGTATATGTATGCATGTATTGTATATGTATGCATGTATTGTATATGTATGCATGTATTGTATATGTATGCATGTATTGTATATGTATGCATGTATTGTATATGTATGCATGTATTGTATATGTATGCATGTATTGTATATGTATGCATGCATTGTATATGTATGCATGTATTGTATATGTATGCATGCATTGTATATGTATGCATGTATTGTATATGTATGCATGTATTGTATATGTATGCATGCATTGTATATGTATGCATGTATTGTATATGTATGCATGTATTGTATATGTATGCATGTATTGTATATGTATGCATGTATTGTATATGTATGCATGTATTGTATATGTATGCATGTATTGTATATGTATGCATGTATTGTATATGTATGCATGTATTGTATATGTATGCATGTATTGTATATGTATGTATGTATTGTATATGTATGCATGTATTGTATATGTATGCATGTATTGTATATGTATGCATGTATTGTATATGTATGTATGTATGTATTGTATGTGTATGCATGTATTGTATGTGTATGCATGTATTGTATATGTATGTATGAATTGTATATGTATGCATGTATTGTATATGTATGTATGTATTGTATATGTATGCATGTATTGTATATGTATGCATGTATTGTATGTGTATGCATGTATTGTATATGTATGTATGTATTGTATATATATGCATGTATTGTATATGTATGTATGCATGTATTGTATATGTATGTATGTATTGTATATGTATGCATGTATTGTATATGTATGCATGTATTGTATATGTATGCATGTATTGTATATGTATGCGTGTATTGTATATGTATGTATGTATTGTATATGTATGCATGTATTGTATATGTATGTATGCATGTATTGTATATGTATGTATGTATTGTATATGTATGCATGTATTGTATATGTATGCATGTATTGTATATGTATGCATGTATTGTATATGTATGCGTGTATTGTATATGTATGTATGTATTGTATATGTATGCATGTATTGTATATGTATGCATGTATTGTATATGTATGCATGTATTGTATATGTATGTATGTATTGTATATGTATGTATGCATGTATTGTATATGTATGTATGTATTGTATATGTATGTATGTATTGTATATGTATGTATGCATGTATTGTATATGTATGTATGTATTGTATATGTATGCATGTATTGTATATGTATGTATGTATTGTATATGTATGTATGTATTGTATATGTATGCATGTGTTGTATATGTATGCATGTATTGTATATGTATGCATGTATTGTATATGTATGTATGCATGTATTGTATATGTATATATGTATTGTATATGTGTGTATGCATGTATTGTATATGTATGTATGCATGTATTGTATATGTATGCATGTATTGTATATGTATGTATGCATGTATTGTATATGTATATATGTATTGTATATGTGTGTATGCATGTATTGTATATGTATGCATGTATTGTATATGTGTGTATGCATGTATTGTATATGTATATATGTATTGTATATGTATGCATGTATTGTATATGTATATATGTATTGTATATGTATGCATGTATTGTATATGTATGCATGTATTGTATATGTATGCATGTATTGTATATGTATGTATGTATTGTATATGTATGCATGTATTGTATATGTATGCATGTATTGTATATGTATGTATGTATTGTATATGTATGCATGTATTGTATGTGTATGTATTGTATATGTATGCATGTATTGTATATGTATGCATGTATTGTATATGTATGCATGTATTGTATATGTATGCATGTATTATATATGTATGCATGTATTGTATATGTATGCATGTATTGTATATGTATGCATGTATTGTATATGTATGCATGCATTGTATATGTATGCATGCATGCATTGTATATGTATGCATGTATTGTATATGTATGCATGTATTGTATATGTATGCATGTATTGTATATGTATGCATGCATTGTATATGTATGCATGCATTGTATATGTATGCATGTATTGTATATGTATGCATGTATTGTATATGTATGCATGTATTGTATATGTATGCATGTATTGTATATGTATGCATGTATTGTATATGTATGCATGTATTGTATATGTATTTATGTATTGTACATGTATGCATGTATTGTATATGTATGCATGTACTGTATATGTATGCATGTATTGTATATGTATGCATGTATTGTATATGTATGCATGTATTGTATATGTATGCATGTATTGTATATGTATGTATGTATTGTATATGTACGCATGTATTGTATATGTATGTATGTATTGTATATGTATGCATGTGGATTTTATGTTATTTATTTACAGAATTATCCTGAAATCTTTACATGTAGATTACGTTCCACTTATTGCTTAAGCATGTTAAGCACATGAACTTGTTATCGGTGAAAATAGCGGTTCAATGTGTCGCATATGTCATGCAGTTTCAATATATCACACTTCTAATGATATTCCATGACATATTTCCAGGGTTTTCGGGTACAATTAAGAAAAACACATTAATGAATTGTCGTCCGCTACAATTTGATCTGAACTATGTATAGCATTGTTTTTGCCAAGCATGCACATATTTACCCCTGTCCCTCATAGAAGCACCTCTTGCCGCCATTACCAATCCGACATACATTGACAATGTAGTAGCCAAGCCAATGTTCGTAATAAAGGACAGAATCTCATGTAGTCCCAGTAATAGCTATGGAGGTGGGATAGATATGGCGACTACTTATACACTGCATGATAGCTAAATTACTGGCATGTGTATGGAGATATAATATGTTAACCTAAATCTCTATGAAGGAAATGGTTAATATATTCTGATTGAGTTTAGTTGTTAATATAATGAGCTAAACGTAACTATCTATTTATAGTATTTATTTTACCCAACATTTAAATATTTAATATACAGTCAACCCTGTGCTAAAGGCCACCTCCGAATAAAGGCCGCATATGAAAAACCTGTCTCTAAAGACCACCATTTTTCTCTGCCGTCGAGCCATTTTCGATGCATTTTAACCTTCTATTGAGGTTTGACTGTACATGTATTCTTGTGATCTTACTTGATAATATAATGAGCTAAACGTATATGTACATATAAACACAAATATATTTTCTTTCCTATAAACGAATGGATTATTGTTGTTATGCTCCGATAGAGCAACACGTTTGGGCGTACTATAACATACTTATACCATACAGTTATATTATACATGTTTTTAATATTTTATATGTTATAATAATGTATGTGAAAACAATACTATTATTTCTGATGCACAATTTGGATTTCGTAAGGGTCGTTCGACAGTAGATGGCATTTTTATTTTGCATTCTTTAATTGAACACATATTAAACAAGAACAATAGATTATATTGTTCCTTTATTGATATGAAACAGTGTTTTGACAGTATATAACGTAATGCATTGTGGCTAAAATTATATAAGTTAGGCCTTAATGGTAAGATCCTAAGGATAATACGTGCAATGTATCAATCCGTTAAATCGTGCATAAAGCTTAACTGTAACACATACACAGACTTCTTCGATATCTCAATCGGACTACGCCAATGGGAAATCATTTCGCCAATAATGTGGGCTTTTTTCGTGGAAGACCTTGAATTATACTTACAGGACACGATTAATAGTGGCATTAATATTAATGACATATGTTTGATTTTATTACTGTTCGCGGATGACATGGTTCTAATTGGCTTAACACCAGTTGACCTGCAAAATACATTAAATAATCTAAGTATATATTGTGACAAATGGGGCCTTGAAGTTAATGTTTTAAAGTCGAAGATAATGGTGTTCCGTAAACGGGGTGGGCTAAAGAGAGGAGAGCAATGGTTTTATCGGGGAGATGCCGTCGAGGTGGTCAATGACTTTAACTACGTTGGTGTTACACTTAACTATACCGGTAATTTTAATTTATATTCACAAAATCTCCATGGCAAAGGCCTAAAAGTTATGAACATACTAACAGCTAATCTACGTAAACACGAGACAAAACCAAAAACCGCTCTCCAGCTCTTCGAGGCTCTAGTATCATCCATTTTACATTACGGAAGTGAAATATGGGGATTTTCAAAAGCTAAAAATTTAGAGACATTGCACTTGAAATTCTGCAAGTTAGTTCTTGGTGTTAAGCAATCAACTAGTAATGTAGCTATATATTATGAACTTGGAAGATCCCATTGTATATATGTAGATATGTAAAAGTTGTAAAATATTGGTTAAAAATAGTTACAACGGAAAATATAATTATTAAGTCGATGATACAAACTTGTCTAGATGATTTAGTAACTGGCAAAGGTAATTGGTTGTCCAGAGTTAAGGAATTGCTAAGTAAATTTGGCTTTTTGTATATATGGGAAAACCCACATGTCATCGACCACACTCAGTTTATTTCTGAATTTAAACAAAGGATTATAGATGATTTTCTGCAGATTTCACAAGCTGATCTTCGAATAAATAAGGTACTTACATTATATAAAAATGTAAAGATTAATTTTGGTTACGAATCGTACTTAGATATAATACTAAGCAGAAAATTAAGAATTGCATTTACAAAATTGAGACTATCAGCGCACAACTTACGGATTGAAACAGGCAGATATGGTAGAAACCGTATTGATCAAAACGAAAGGTTATGTTTATTGTGTAATACAAACAACGTGGAAGATGAGTTTCATTTCATGTTTAAATGTGAGGTGTATAGTACATTAAGAAAAATATATATTAAACGTTTATATTCTAATCGACCAAGTATGTTCAAATTATTGCAAATATTTCAATGTGACAATTCCCCAGAACTGGTTAACTTTAGTAAATATATTCATGAAGCTTTATCCCTTCGTAATTCACTTGTTTAGGATATATGAATTACCAGTTGAATACTCCCTACACTCTTAATACAGTCATGATCATGTTTTGCATAGTCTAAAATCCATCATGACATTGTCATTATTTTTCCATGTATGTCCATAATCATTACATCATTTGTCCATCCTCATCATGATTGCATATATCATAATATTGTACTATATATATTGTAAATATGTTTAAATGTTACAGATGAGAAACTGTAAAGTTTAAGTCTTAATAAAGCATTCTTCTTCTTCTTCTGTGAAATATATGTATGTTTTGCAATACATTGCTTATTTTCGTGATAAAATAAATGCCGAGAGAGAATCAAAACTATGTAGTAGTTAGTTATTATTGAGGCGAAAGCTAACCACACACACGCTAAGCACTACACACGCTAACCACACACACGCTAACCACACGCACTCTAACCACACGCTAAGCACTACACACGCTAACCACACACACGCTAACCACACGCACGCTAACCACACACACGCTAACCACACACACGATAACCACACACACGCTAACCACACACACGCTAACCACACACACGCTAAACACACACGCTAAGCACACACACGCTAACCACACGCACGCTAAGCACACACACGCTAACCACACACACGCTAACCACACACACGCTAACCACACACACGCTAACCACACACATGCTAACCACACACACGCTAACCACACGCACGCTAAGCACACACATGCTAAGCACACACACGCTAAGCACACACATGCTAACCACACACACGCTAACCACACACACGCTAAGCACTACACACTATATCATGGTCTAGTACCAGAGAGCTTAACGTTAAATACTACGAAATACAACCAGAACACTGTAGGTTCGAACATCAGCCGATGTCCATATTAGTTTTATCTCTTTTTCTTCTTTTACTTTTCTTTGTTGGTCCTTTCTTCTGTTCTCTTTTTCATTTTTAACATTTGCCCTTTTAAGGTTAAATATATTTTTATATATCTTGTTTCAGTTTTTTAACAAGATCTCAACATTAAGTGTAGTTCGTTTAGCGGAATTATATATATTGCAAGTTAAATATTCGTGCTAGATAGTCATGTGGGCACCGAAGGGACCACAACCCTCTAAATACAACACTGTAATCACAACACTAACGCAATGCATCACGTAGTTTATATAGTGACTATCGTGGAGGACCTCAGTTCGGTCTCATTTGGCCCCACCTACTCTCTATTACATGTATTTCTCGGATGGTACTATAAACGGAGGTCAAGCATAGTGTGCTTTAGACGCAGACATACACACGCACGCGAGAACGCAATCGTGAGAAGCTAGTGGTCAAATCAACAGGATACTATCGCGTCGGTTATTCTCGTTAGCTCTGCACACGTCTCTTCCTGTGGCGGTGTATGTAACAGTTATATTTTCTTCGAAGGGTCATTAAACAAATAAATGCTACATGTGTAGCTCTGTTAAAGCATAATATTCAATAATGTGCAGTAGGAAAACGTACTTATATGGCGAGGAGCGTTGAATACAGAGCCGTAGAACCAATTACTTTGATGTCAACATTTGCTCAGATCTGAAACTCGAAACCTCTTAGCGATGTGTATTGTTGGATTTGAGATTTGCCCTTACATGTAGCTCAGAATCACAAAGTCAGACAATGATTTGCACTTACATGTAGCTCAAAATCACAAAGTCCGACAATGATTTGCACTTACATATAACTCAACCAATCACAAAGTCCGACAATGATTTGCACTTACATGTAGCTCAACCAATCACAAAGTCCGACACTGATTTGCACTTACATGTAGCTCAACCAATCACAAAGTCAGACAATGATTTGCACTTACATGTAGCTCAACCAATCACAAAGTCCGACACTGATTTGCACTTACATGTAACTCAACCAATCACAAAGTCCGACACTGATTTGCACTTACATGTAACTCAACCAATCACAAAGTCAGACAATGATTTGCACTTACATGTAGCTCAACCAATCACAAAGTCCGATACTGATTTCGAATACATGTAGCTCAACCAATCACAAAGTCAGACACTGATTTGCACTTACATGTAGCTCAACCAATCACAAAGTCAGACACTGAGTTTTGGACTTCAGACACGTTTGATAACACCCAAGCCGGGACCAAAACAGGAGACCAGGTTCAAACTTAGCATACACGTTCTTGTGTTTATTCTTATGTAAAATACGCACAGGAAATAAATAATATATCCCTAGCAACCTGTGCGTGATGTTACCGTGACAGCGTGACCAGAGCTGAAATGTTGTTCATGAGCGCAGAAAATTGTTCTGAAAACAAACAGAAGCATTTAGTATGGCGATACATTTAGCACAGCTAGTATTAAGTGTATATGTTTCGCTTTGAATACTACGACCATGCGCATATTTAACATCCGGTTATCAACGTTATAAAGTAGCTTACGGTTCGAATATGATACCCACAGTCACTTCATATGTCTAATTGACATTCATCAGGATAATAGATAAGTAGCGCATCCTATATTCCACATATCCTATATTCCATATATCCTATATTCCATACATCCTATATTCCATACATCCTATATTCCATACATCCTATATTCCATACATCCTATATTCCATACATACTATATTCCATACATCCTATATTCCATATATCCTATATTCCATACATCCTATATTCCATACATCCTATATTCCACATATCCTATATTCCATACATCCTATATTCCATACATCCTATATTCCATACATCTTATATTCCATATATCCTATATTCCATGCATCCTATATTCCATCTATCCTATATTCCATACATCCTATATTCCATACATCCTATATTCCATACATCCTATATTCCATATATCCTATATTCCATACATCCTATATTCCATACATACTATATTCCATACATCCTATATTCCATACATCCTATATTCCATACATCCTATATGCCATACATCCTATATTCCATACATCCTATATTCCATACATCCTATATTCCATACATCCTATATTCCATACATCCTATATTCCATACATCCTATATTCCATACATCCTATATTCCATACATCCTATATTCCATACATACTATATTCCATACATCCTATATTCCATACATCCTATCTTCTATACATCCTATCGTCCATACATCCTATATTCCATACATCCTATATTCCATAAATCCTATATTCCATACATCCTATATTCCATACATTCTATATTCCATACATCCTATATTCCATACATCCTATATTCCATACATTCTATATTCCATACATCCTATCGTCCATACATCCTATATTCCACATATCCTATATTCCATACATCCTATATTCCATACATCCTATATTCCATACATCCTATATTCCACATATCCTATATTCCATACATCCTATATTCCATACATCCTATATTCCACATATCCTATATTCCATACATCCTATATTCCATACATCCTATATTCCATACATCCTATATTCCATACATCCTATATTCCATATATCCTATATTCCATACATCCTATCCTCCATAAATCCTATATTCCATACATCCTATCCTCCATATATCCTATATTCCATACATCCTATCCTCCATGTATCCTATCTGTCATTAACCCTATCTTTCATACATCCTATCTTTCATACACCCAACACCTATCTTTCATACATCCTATCTTTCATACATCCTATCTTTCATATCTATCTTTCATACATCCTATCTTTCATACACCCTATCTTTCATACACCCTATCTTTCATACACCGTATCTTTCATACATTCTATCTTTCATGTATCCTATCTTTCATACATCCTATCTTTCATACACCCTATCTTTCATACATCCTATCTTTCATACATCCTATCTTTCATACATCCTATCTTTCATACACCCTATCTTTCATACATCCTATCTTTCATACATTCTATCTTTCATACATCCTATCTTTCATACACCCTATCTTTCATACACCCTATCTTTCATACACCCTATCTTTCATACACCGTATCTTTCATACATTCTATCTTTCATGTATCCTATCTTTCATACACCCTATCGTTCATACACCCTATCTTTCATACATCCTATCTTTCATACACCCTATCTTTCATACATCCTATCTTTCATACACCCTATCTTTCATACATCCTATCTTTCATACATTCTATCTTTCATACATCCTATCTTTCATACACCCTTCTTTCATACACCTTATCTTTCATACACCCTATCGTTCATACACCCTATCTTTCATACACCCTATCTTTCATACACCCTATCTTTCATACATCCTATCTTTCATACATCCTATCTTTCATGTATTCTATCTTTCATACATCCTATCTTTCATACATCCTATCTTGCATACATCCTATCTTTCATACACCCTATCTTTCATACACCCTATCTTTCATACATCCTATCTTTCATACATCCTATCTTTCATACATTCTATCTTTCATACATCCTATCTTTCATACACCCTATCTTTCATACACCCTATCTTTCATACACCCTATCTTTCATACACCGTATCTTTCATACATTCTATCTTTCATGTATCCTATCTTTCATACATCCTATCTTTCATACACCCTATCTTTCATACATCCTATCTTTCATACACCCTATCTTTCATACATCCTATCTTTCATACACCCTATCTTTCATACATCCTATCTTTCATACATTCTATCTTTCATACATCCTATCTTTCATACACCCTATCTTTCATACACCTTATCTTTCATACACCCTATCGTTCATACACCCTATCTTTCATACACCCTATCTTTCATACACCCTATCTTTCATACATTCTATCTTTCATACATTCTATCTTTCATGTATTCTATCTTTCATACATCCTATCTTTCATACACCCTATCTTTCATACATCCTATCTTGCATACATCCTATCTTTCATACACCCTATCTTTCATACACCCTATCTTTCATACATCCTATCTTGCATACATCCTATCTTTCATACATCCTATCTTTCATACATCAGTTATGGACATACGCATTCGAAGATACGGACATGCGCACTCGAAGTTACGGACATGCGCACTCGAAGATACGGACATACGCATTCGAAGATACGGACATGCTCACTAGAAGTTACGGACATGCGCACTCGAAGTTACGAACATGCGCATACGAAGATACGGACATGCGCATTCGAAGTTACGGACATGCACATTCGCAGTGTTCGCCAGGGTTTCTTTGATATTCTTTGAATAATTAATATAAATATAAATAATTAAATGTGTGTTAATGTCACCAGGTTGAATTTGTAGTCTAGTTTATATGATTTGCTAGCCTCAAACCTTAGACGATGTAAATTTTGTAATAGTTTCCATCGCGGTAATTTAGCTAGTACATTCCAATTTAACTATTAACCCGCGATTCATTCTTTTCAAATTCCACTAAAACACGACCAGTGTAGTTCATACCTCGACATAATCTATTTACCCGCGATTCATTCCGTTGTCTTAACAGAATTGACATCCCCGTAAGAACTGAAAGTTGCGCATGCGCATAATGGTCCATAATGGTACATATTAGTGGCC
>CM026389.1:11728172-11748465 GCA_014843695.1 Archivesica marissinica | reverse complement strand
TGTCGGGTTGCCTAGGGCGAACTGTGTGTGTCGGGTTGCATAGGGCGAACTGTGTGTGTCGGGTTGCCTAGGGCGAACTGTGTGTGTCAGGTTGCCTAGGGCGACCTGTGTGTGTCGGGTTTCCTAGGACGAACTGTGTGTGTCAGGTTGCCTAGGGCGAACTGTGTGTGTCGGGTTGCCTAGGGCGAACTGTTTGTATCGCGTTGCCTACGGTGAACTGTGTGTATCGGGTTGCCTAGGGTGAACTGTGTGTGTCGGGTTGTCTAGGGCGAACTGTGTGTATCGCGTTGCCTACAGTGAACTGTGTGTATCGCGTTACCTACGGTGAACTGTGTGTGTCAGGTTGCCTAGGACGAACTGTGTGTGTCGGGTTGCCTAGGACGAATTGTGTGTGTCAGGTTGCCTAGGACGAACTGTGTGTGTCGGGTTGCCTAGGACGAACTGTGTGTGTCAGGTTGCCTAGGGCGACCTGTGTGTGTCGGGTTGCCTAGGACGAACTGTGTATGGCAGGTTGCCTAGGGCGAACTGTGTGTGTCGGGTTGCCTATGGCGAACTGTGTGTATCGCGTTGCCTACAGTGAACTGTGTGTATCGGGTTGCCTACAGTGAACTGTGTGTATCGGGTTGCCTAGGGTGAACTGTGTGTATCGGGTTGCCTACAGTGAACTGTGTGTATCGGGTTGCCTACAGTGAACTGTGTGTATCGGGTTGCCTACAGTGAACTGTGTGTATCGGGTTGCCTACTGTGAACTGTGTGTATCGCGTTGCCTACAGTGAACTGTGTGTGTCGGGTTGCCTAGGGCGAACTGTGTGTATCGGGTTGCCTACAGTGAACTGTGTGTATCGGGTTGCCTAGAGTGAACTGTGTGTGTCGGGTTGCCTAGGGCGAACTGTGTGTATCGGGTTGCCTACAGTGAACTGTGTGTATCGGGTTGCCTACAGTGAACTGTGTGTGTCGGGTTGCCTAGGGCGAATTGTGTGTATCGCGTTGCCTAGGGTGAACTGTGTGTGTCGGGTTGCATAGGGCGAACTGTGTGTGTCGGATTGCCTACGGTGAACTGTGTGTGTCTGGTTGCCTAGGACGAACTGTGTGTGTCTGGTTGCCTAGGGCGAACTGTGTGTGTCTGGTTGCCTAGGGTGAACTGTGTGTATCGGGTTGCCTAGGGCGAACTGTGTGTGTCTGGTTGCCTAGGGCGAACTGTGTGTGTCTGATTTCCTAGGACGAACTGTGTTTATCGGGTTGCCTACGGTGAACTGTGTGTCGGGTTGCCTAGGGTGAACTGTGTGTACCGGTTGCCTACGGTGAACTGTGTGTGTCTGGTTGCCTAGGGATGAACTGTGTGTATCGGGTTGCCTAGGGCGAACTGTGTGTATCGGGTTGCCTAGGGCGAACTGTGTGTGTCGGGTTGCCTACAGTGAACTGTGTGTATCGCGTTGCCTACAGTGAACTGTGTGTATCGCGTTGCCTACAGTGAACTGTATGTATCGGGTTGCCTAGAGTGAACTGTGTGTATCGCGTTGCCTAGGGCGAACTGTGTGTATCGGGTTGCATAGGGCGAACTGTGTGTGTCGGGTTGCCTAGGGTGAACTGTGTGTGTCTGGTTGCCTAGGGCGAACTGTGTGTATCGGGTTGCATAGGGTGAACTGTGTGTGTCGGGTTGCCTAGGGCGAACTGTGTGTGTCGGGTTGCCTAGGGCGAACTGTGTGTGTCGGGTTGCCTAGGGCGAACTGTGTGTGTCGGGTTGCCTAGGGTGAACTGTGTGTGTCGGGTTGCCTAGGGCGAACTGTGTGTGTCGGGTTGCCTAGGGCGAACTGTGTGTGTCGCGTTGCCTACGGTGAACTGTGTGTATCGGGTTGCCTACGGTGAACTGTGTGTGTCGGGTTGCCTAGGGTGAACTGTGTGTGTCGGGTTGCCTAGGGTGAACTGTGTGTGTCTGGTTGCCTAGGGCGAACTGTGTGTATCGGGTTGCCTAGGTGAACTGTGTGTGTCGGTTGCCTAGGGTGAACTGTGTGTATCGGGTTGCCTAGGGCGAACTGTGTGTATCGGGTTGCCTAGGGCGAACTGTGTGTGTCGGGTTGCCTAGGGCGAACTGTGTGTATCGGGTTGCCTAGGGCGAACTGTGTGTGTCGGGTTGCCTAGGGTGAACTGTGTGTATCGGGTTGCTTACGGTGAACTGAGTGTATCGGGTTGCCTACAGTGAACTGTGTGTATCGTTTGCCTACAGTGAACTGTGTGTATCGGGTTGCCTAGGGCGAACTGTGTGTGTCGGGTTGCCTAGGGTGAACTGTGTGTATCGGGTTGCCTAGGGCGAACTGTGTGTATCGGGTTGCCTACAGTGAACTGTGTGTATCGCGTTGCCTACAGTGAACTGTGTGTATCGCGTTGCCTACAGTGAACTGTGTGTATCGGGTTGCCTACAGTGAACTGTGTGTATCGCGTTGCCTAGGGCGAACTGTGTGTGTCGTGTTGCCTAGGGTGAACTGTGTGTGTCTGGTTGCCTAGGGCGAACTGTGTGTATCGGGTTGCATAGGGTGAACTGTGTGTGTCTGGTTGCCTAGGGCGAACTGTGTGTATCGGGTTGCCTAGGGCGAACTGTGTGTGTCGGGTTGCCTAGGGTGAACTGTGTGTGTCTGGTTGCCTAGGGCGAACTGTGTGTATCGCGTTGCCTACGGTGAACTGTGTGTGTCGGGTTGCATAGGACGAACTGTGTGTGTCGGGTTGCCTAGGGCGAACTGTGTGTGTCGGGTTGCCTAGGGCGAACTGTGTGTGTCGGGTTGCCTAGGGCGAACTGTGTGTGTCGGTTGCCTAGGGCGAACTGTGTGTGTCGGGTTGCCTAGGGCGAACTGTGTGTGTCGGGTTGCCTAGGCGAACTGTGTGTATCGGGTTGCCTACAGTGAACTGTGTGTATCGGGTTGCCTACGTGAACTGTGTGTGTCGGGTTGCCTAGGGCGAACTGTGTGTGTCGGGTTGCCTAGGACGAATTGTGTGTGTCAGGTTGCCTAGGACGAACTGTGTGTGTCGGGTTGCCTAGGACGAACTGTGTGTGTCAGGTTGCCTAGGGCGACCTGTGTGTGTCGGGTTGCCTAGGACGAACTGTGTATGGCAGGTTGCCTAGGGCGAACTCTGTGTGTCGGGTTGCCTATGGCGAACTGTGTGTATCGCGTTGCCTACAGTGAACTGTGTGTATCGGGTTGCCTACAGTGAACTGTGTGTATCGGGTTGCCTAGGGTGAACAGTGTGTATCGGGTTGCCTACAGTGAACTGTGTGTATCGGGTTGCCTACAGTGAACTGTGTGTATCGGGTTGCCTACAGTGAACTGTGTGTATCGCGTTGCCTACAGTGAACTGTGTGTGTCGGGTTGCCTAGGGCGAACTGTGTGTATCGGGTTGCCTACAGTGAACTGTGTGTATCGGGTTGCCTACATTGAACTGTGTGTGTCGGGTTGTCTAGGGCGAACTGTGTGTATCGCGTTGCCTACAGTGAACTGTGTGTATCGGGTTGCCTACAGTGAACTGTGTGTGTCGGGTTGTCTAGGGCGAATTGTGTGTATCGCGTTGCCTACAGTGAACTGTTTGTGTCCGGTTGCATATGGCGAACTGTGTGTGTCGGATTGCCTACGGTGAACTGTGTGTGTCTGGTTGCCTAGGACGAACTGTGTGTGTCTGGTTGCCTAGGGCGAACTGTGTGTGTCTGGTTGCCTAGGGTGAACTGTGTGTATCGGGTTGCCTAGGGCGAACTGTGTGTGTCGGGTTGCATAGGGTGAACTGTGTGTATCGGGTTGCTTACGGTGAACTGAGTGTATCTGGTTGCCTACAATAGACTGTGTGTATCGGGTTGCCTAGGGCGAACTGTGTGTGTCGGGTTGCCTAGGGTGAACTGTGTGTATCGGGTTGCCTAGGGCGAACTGTGTGTATCGGATTGCCTACAGTGAACTGTGTGTATCGCGTTGCCTACAGTGAACTGTGTGTATCGCGTTGCCAACAGTGAACTGTGTGTATCGGGTTGCCTACAGTCAACTGTGTGTATCGCGTTGCCTAGGGCGAACTGTGTGTGTCGTGTTGCCTAGGGTGAATTGTGTGTGTCTGGTTGCCTAGGGCGAACTGTGTGTATCGGGTTGCATAGGGTGAACTGTGTGTGTCTGGTTGCCTAGCGCGAACTGTGTGTGTCTGGTTGCCTAGCGCGAACTGTGTGTATCAGGTTGCCTAGGGCGAACTCTGTGTGTCGGGTTGCATAGGACGAACTGTGTGTATCGGGTTACCTAGGGCGAACTGTGTGTGTCGGGTTGCCTAGGGTGAACTGTGTGTGTCTGGTTGCATAGGACGAACTGTGTGTGTCGGGTTGCCTAGGGCGAACTGTGTGTGTCGGGTTGCATAGGGCGAACTGTGTGTGTCGGGTTGCCTAGGGCGAACTGTGTGTGTCAGGTTGCCTAGGGCGACCTGTGTGTGTCGGGTTTCCTAGGACGAACTGTGTGTGTCAGGTTGCCTAGGGCGAACTGTGTGTGTCGGGTTGCCTAGGGCGAACTGTTTGTATCGCGTTGCCTACAGTGAACTGTGTGTATCGGGTTGCCTACGGTGAACTGTGTGTGTCGGGTTGCCTAGGGCGAACTGTGTGTGTCGGGTTGCCTAGGACGAATTGTGTGTGTCAGGTTGCCTAGGACGAACTGTGTGTGTCGGGTTGCCTAGGACGAACTGTGTGTGTCAGGTTGCCTAGGGCGACCTGTGTGTGTCGGGTTGCCTAGGACGAACTGTGTATGGCAGGTTGCCTAGGGCGAACTGTGTGTGTCGGGTTGCCTATGGCGAACTGTGTGTATCGCGTTGCCTACAGTGAACTGTGTGTATCGGGTTGCCTACAGTGAACTGTGTGTATCGGGTTGCCTAGGGTGAACTGTGTGTATCGGGTTGCCTACAGTGAACTGTGTGTATCGGGTTGCCTACAGTGAACTGTGTGTGTCGGGTTGCCTAGGGTGAACTGTGTGTATCGGGTTGCCTACAGTGAACTGTGTGTATCGGGTTGCCTACAGTGAACTGTGTGTGTCGGGTTGCCTAGGGCGAACTGTGTGTATCGGGTTGCCTACAGTGAACTGTGTGTATCGGGTTGCCTACAGTGAACTGTGTGTGTCGGGTTGTCTAGGGCGAATTGTGTGTATCGCGTTGCCTACAGTGAACTGTTGTGTCGGTTGCATAGGCGAACTGTGTGTGTCGGATTGCCTACGGTGAACTGTGTTGTCTGGTTGCCTAGGACGAACTGTGTGTGTCGGTTGCCTAGGGCGAACTGTGTGTGTCGGGTTGCCTAGGGCGAACTGTGTGTTCGGGTTGCCTAGGGCGAACTGTGTGTGTTGGTTGCCTAGGGTGAACTGTGTGTATCGGGTTGCCTACGGTGAACTGTGTGTATCGGGTTGCCTACGGTGAACTGTGTGTATCGGGTTGCCTAGGGCGAACTGTGTGTGTCGGGTTGCCTAGGTGAACTGTGTGTATCGGTTGCCTAGGGCGAACTGTGTGTATCGGGTTGCCTACAGTGAACTGTGTGTATCGGTTGCCTACAGTGAACTGTGTGTATCGCGTTCCAACAGTGAACTGTGTGTATCGGGTTGCCTACAGTGAACTGTGTGTATCGGGTTGCCTAGGGCGAACTGTGTGTGTCGGGTTGCCTAGGACGAACTGTGTGTGTCTGGTTGCCTAGGGCGAACTGTGTGTGTCGGGTTGCCTAGGGTGAACTGTGTGTATCGGGTTGCCTACGGTGAACTGTGTGTGTCTGGTTGCCTAGGGCTGAACTGTGTGTATCGGGTTGCCTAGGGCGAACTGTGTGTATCGGGTTGCCTAGGGCGAACTGTGTATCGGGTTGCCTAGGGCGAACTGTGTGTGTCGGGTTGCCTAGGGTGAACTGTGTGTGTCTGGTTGCCTAGGGCGAACTGTGTGTATCGGGTTGCCTAGGGCGAACTGTGTGTGTCGGGTTGCCTAGGGTGAACTGTGTGTGTCTGGTTGCCTAGGGCGAACTGTGTGTGTCGGGTTGCCTAGGGTGAACTGTGTGTGTCGGGTTGCCTAGGACGAACTGTGTGTGTCGGGTTGCCTAGGGCGAACTGTGTGTGTCGGGTTGCCTACAGTGAACTGTGTGTATCGGGTTGCCTACAGTGAACTGTGTGTATCGGGTTGCCTACAGTGAACTGTGTGTATCGGGTTGCCTAGAGTGAACTGTGTGTATCGCGTTGCCTAGGGCGAACTGTGTGTGTCGGGTTGCTAGGCGAACTGTGTGTGTGGGTTGCCTAGGACGAATTGTGTGTGTCAGGTTGCCTAGGCGAACTGTGTGTGTCGGGTTGCTAGGGCGAACTGTGTGTGTCAGGTTGCCTAGGGCGACCTGTGTGTGTCGGGTTGCCTAGGACGAACTGTGTGTGTCAGGTTGCCTAGGGCGAACTGTGTGTGTCGGGTTGCCTACAGTGAACTGTGTGTATCGGGTTGCCTACAGTGAACTGTGTGTATCGGGTTGCCTAGGGTGAACTGTGTGTATCGGGTTGCCTAGAGTGAACTGTGTGTATCGGGTTGCCTACGGTGAACTGTGTGTATCGGGTTGCCTAGGGCGAACTGTGTGTGTCGGGTTGCCTAGGCGATGTTGTTCAGGTTGCCTAGAACTGTGTGTATCGGGTTGCCTACAGTGAACTGTGTGTGTCGGGTTGCCTAGGGCGAACTGTGTGTATCGGGTTGCCTACAGTGAACTGTGTGTATCGGGTTGCCTACAGTGAACTGTGTGTGTCGGGTTGTCTAGGCGAACTGTGTGTATCGCGTTGCCTACAGTGAACTGTGTGTATCGGGTTGCCTACAGTGAACTGTGTGTGTCGGGTTGTCTAGGGCGAATTGTGTGTATCGCGTTGCCTAGAGTGAACTGTGTGTGTCGGGTTGCATAGGCGAACTGTGTGTGTCGGATTGCCTACGGTGAACTGTGTGTGTTTGGTTGCCTAGGACGAACTGTGTGTGTCTGGTTGCCTAGGGCGAACTGTGTGTGTCTGGTTGCCTAGGGTGAACTGTGTGTATCGGGTTGCCTAGGGCGAACTGTGTGTGTCTGGTTGCCTAGGGCGAACTGTGTGTGGCTGGTTTCCTAGGACGAAATGTGGTTATCGGGTTGCCTACGGTGAACTGTGTGTCGGGTTGCCTAGGGTGAACTGTGTGTACCGGTTGCCTACGGTGAACTGTGTGTGTCTGGTTGCCTAGGGATGAACTGTGTGTATCGGGTTGCCTAGGGCGAACAGAGTGTATCGGGTTGCCTAGGGCGAACTGTGTGTGTCGGGTTGCCTACAGTGAACTGTGTGTATCGCGTTGCCTACAGTGAACTGTGTGTTTCGCGTTGCCTACAGTGAACTGTATGTATCGGGTTGCCTAGAGTGAACTGTGTGTATCGCCTTGCCTAGGGCGAACTGTGTGTATCGGGTTGCATAGGGCGAACTGTGTGTGTCGGGTTGCCTAGGGTGAACTGTGTGTTTCTGGTTGCCTAGGGCGAACTGTGTGTATCGGGTTGCATAGCGTAAACTGTGTGTGTCTGGTTGCCTAGGGCGAACTGTGTGTATCGGGTTGCCTTGGGCGAACTGTGTGTGTCTGGTTGCCTAGGGCGAACTGTGTGTATCGCGTTGCCTACGGTGAACTGTGTGTGTCGGGTTGCATAGGGCGAACTGTGTGTGTCGGGTTGCCTAGGGCGAACTGTGTGTGTCGCGTTGCCTACGGTGAACTGTGTGTATCGCGTTCCCTATGGTGAACTGTGTGTGTCGGGTTGCATAGGACGAACTGTTTGTGTCGGGTTGCCTACAGTGACCTGTGTGTATCGGGTTGACAACAGTGAACTGTGTGTATCGGGTTAAATACAGTGAACTGTGTGTATCGCTTTGCCTACGGTGAAATGTGTGTATCGCGTTGCCTAGGGTGAACTGTGTGTGTCGGGTTGCATAGGGCGAACTGTGTGTGTCGGATTGCCTACGGTGAACTGTGTGTGTCTGGTTGCCAAGGACGAACTGTGTGTGTCTGGTTTCCTAGGACGAACTGTGGGTATCAGGTTGCCTACGGTGAACTGTGTGTGTCGTGTTGCCTAGGGTGAACTGTGTGTATCGGGTTGCCTACGGTGAACTGTGTGTGTCTGGTTGCCTAGGGATGAACTGTGTGTATCGAGATGCCTAGGGCGAACTGTGTGAATCGGGTTGCCTAGAGCGAACTGTGTGTGTCGGGTTGCCTATGGCGAACTGTGTGTATCGGGTTGCCTAGGGTGAATTGTGTGTGTCGGATTGCCTAGGGTGAACAGTGTGTATCGGGTTGCTTACGGTGAACTGAGTGTATCGCGTTGCCTACAGTGAACTGTGTGTATCGGGTTGCCTAGGGCGAACTGTGCATGTCGGGTTGCCTAGAGTGAACTGTGTGTATCGGGTTGCCTAGGGTGAACTGTGTGTATCGGGTTGCCTTGGGCGAACTGTGTGTATCGGGTTGCCTACAGTGAACTGTGTGTATCGCGGTGCCTACAGTGAACTGTGTGTGTCGGGTTGCCTAGTGTGAACTGTTTATGTCTGATTGCCTATGGCGAACTGTGTGTATCGGGTTGCATAGGGTGAACTGTGTGTGTATGGTTGCCTAGGGCGAACTGTGTGTATCGGATTGCCTAGGGCGAACTGTGTGTGTCTGGTTGCCTAGGGTGAACTGTATGTGTCTGGTTGCCTAGGGCGAACGGTGTGTATCGCGTTGCCTACGGTGAACTGTGTGTGTCTGGTTGCATAGGACGAACTGTGTGTGTCGGGTTGCATAGGGCGAACTGTGTGTGTCGGGTTGCCTAGGGCAAACTGTGTGTGTCAGGTTGCCTAGGGCGAACTGTGTGTGTCGGGTTGCCTAGGACGAACTGTGTGTGTCTGGTTGCCAATGGCGAACTGTGTGTATCGGGTTGCCTACAGTGAACTGTGTGTATCGGGTTGCCTACAGTGAACTGTGTGTATCGGGTTGCCTACAGTGAACTGTGTGTATCGCGTTGCCTACGGTGAAATGTGTGTATAGCGTTGCCTAGGGTGAACTGTGTGTGTCGGGTTGCATAGGGCGAACTGTGTGTGTCGGATTGCCTACGGTGATCTGTGTGTGTCTGATGGCCTAGGGCGAACTGTGTGTGTCTGGTTGCCTAGGGTGAACTGTGTGTATCGGGTTGCCTAGGGCGAACTGTGTGTGTCTGGTTGACTAGGGCGAACTGTGTGTATCGGGTTGCCTAGGGTGAACTGTGTGTGTCGGGTTGCCTAGGGTGAACTGTGTGTATCGGGTTGCTTACGGTGAACTGAGTGTATCGGGCTGCCTACAGTGAACTGTGTGTATCGGGTTGCCTACAGTGAACTGTGTGTACCGGGTTACCTACAGTGAACTGTTTGTATCGGGTTGCATAGTGAACTGTGTGTATCGGGTTGCCTAGGGCGAACTGTGTGTGTCGGGTTGCCTATGGTGAACTGTGTGTGTCGGGTTGCCTAGGGCGAACTGTGTGTGTCAGGTTGCCTACAGTGAACTATGTATATCGGGTTGCCTAGGGTGAACTGTGTGTGTCGGGTTGCCTAGGGTGAACCGTGTGTATCGGGTTGCTTACGGTGAACTGAGTGTAACGGGTTGCCTACAGTGAACTTTGTGTATCGGGTTGCCTAGGGCGATCTGTGTGTGTCGGGATGCCTACAGTGAACTGTGTGTATCGGGTTGCCTATTGCGAACTGAGTGTATCGTGTTGCCTACAGTGAACTGTGTGTATCGGGTTGCCTAGGGCGAACTGTGTGTGTCGGGTTGCCTAGGGTGAACTGTGTGTATCGGGTTGCCTAGGGCGAAATGTGTGTATCTGGTTGCCTACAGTGAACTGTGTGTATCGCGTTGCCAACAGTGAACTGTGTGTATCGGGTCGCCTACAGTGAACTGTGTGTATCGCGTTGCCTAGGGCAAACTGTGTGTATCGGGTTGCCTAGGGCGAACTGTGTGTGTCGGGTTGCCTAGGGTGACCGGTGTGTGTCTGGTTGACTAGGGCGAACTGTGTGTGTCTGGTTGCCTAGGGCGAACTGTGTGTATCGGGTTGCCTAGGGCGAACTGTGTGTGTCTGGTTGCCTAGGGCGAACTGTGTGTATCGCGTTGTCTACGGTGAACTGTGTGTGTCGGGTTGCATAGGACGAACTGTGTGTGTCGGGTTCCATAGGGCGAACTGTGTGTGTCGGGTTGCCTAGGGCGAACTGTGTGTGTCAGGTTGCCTAGGGCGACCTGTGTGTGTCGGGTTGCTTAGGACGAACTGTGTGTGTCAGATTGCCTAGGGCGAACTGTGTGTGTCGGGTTGCCTAGGGTGAACTGTGTGTATCGGGTTGCCTAGGGCGAACTGTGTGTGTCGGTTTGCCTAGGGCGAACTGTGTGTATCGCGTTGCATATGGTGAACTGTGGGTGTCTGGTTGCCTAGGGCGAACTGTGTTTATCTGGTTGCCTAGGGCGAATTGTGTGTGTCGGGTTGCCTAGGGTGAAGTGTGTGTGTCTGGTTGCCTAGGGTGATATGTGTGTATCGCGTTGCCTACGGTGAACTGTGTGTGTCGGGTTGCATAGGACGAACTGTGTGTTTCGGGTTGCATAGGGCGAACTGTGTGTGTCGGGTTGCCTAGGGCGAACTGTGTGTGTCGCGTTGCCTACGGTGAACTGTGTGTATCGCGTTGCCTACGGTGAACTGTGTGTGTCGGGTTGCATAGGACTAACTGTGTGTGTCGGGTTGCCTAGGACGAACTTTGTGTGTCAGGTTGCATAGGGCGACCTGTGTGTGTCGGGTTGCCTAGGACGAACTGTGTATGTCAGGTTGCCTAGGGCGAACTGTGTGTTTCGGGTTGACTAGGACGAATTGTGTGTGTCAGGTTGCCTAGGACGAACTGTGTGTGTCGGGTTGCCTAGGACGAACTGTGTGTGTCAGGTTGCCTAGGACGAACTGTGTATGGCAGGTTGCCTAGGGCGAACTGTGTGTGTCGGGTTGCCTATGGCGAACTGTGTGTATCGCGTTGCCTACAGTGAACTGTGTGTATCGGGTTGCCTACAGTGAACTGTGTGTATCGGGTTGCCTAGGGTGAACAGTGTGTATCGGATTGCCTACAGTGAACTGTGTGTATCGGGTTGCCTACAGTGAACTCTGTGTATCGGGTAGTCTACAGTGTACTGTGTGTAACGGGTTGCCTACTGTGAACTGTGTGTATCGCGTTGCCTACAGTGAACTGTGTGTGTCGGGTTGCCTAGGGCGAACTGTGTGTATCGGGTTGCCTACAGTGAACTGTGTGTATCGGGTTGCCTACAGTGAACTGTGTGTGTCGGGTTGTCTAGGGCGAACTGTGTGTATCGCGTTGCCTACAGTGAACTGTGTATATCGGGTTGCCTACAGTGAACTGTGTGTGTCGGGTTGTCTAGGGCGAATTGTGTGTATCGCGTTGCCTACAGTGAACTGTGTGTGTCGGGTTGCATAGGGCGAACTGTGTGTGTCGGATTGCCTACGGTGAACTGTGTGTGTCTGGTTGCCTAGGATGAACTGTGTGTGTCTGGTTGCCTAGGGCGAACTGTGTGTGTCTGGTTGCCTAGGGTGAACTGTGTGTATTGGGTTGCCTAGGGCGAACTGTGTGTATCTGGTTGCCTAGGGCGAAGTGTGTGTGGCTGATTTCCTAGGACGAAATGTGTTTATCGGGTTGCCTACGGTGAACTGTGTGTCGGGTTGCCTAGAGTGAACTGTGTGTACCGGTTGCCTACGGTGAACTGTGTGTGTCTGGTTGCCTAGGGATGATCTGTGTGTATCGGGTTGCCTAGGGCGAACTGTGTGTATCGGGTTGCCTAAGGCGAACTGTGTGTGTCGGGTTGCCTACAGTGAACTGTATGTATCGTGTTGCCTACAGTGAACTGTGTGTATCGCGTTGCCTACAGTGAACTGTATGTATCGGGTTGCCTAGAGTGAACTGTGTGCATCGCGTTGCCTAGGGCGAACTGTGTGTATCGGGTTGCATAGGGCGAACTGTGTGTGTAGTGTTGCCTAGGGTGAATTGTGTGTGTCCGGTTGCCTAGGGCGAACTGTGTGTATCGGGTTTCATAGGGCGAACTGTGTGTGTCGGGTTGCCTAGGGCGACCTGTGTATGTCGGGTTTCCTAGGACGAACTGTGTGTGTCGGGTTGCCTAGGACGAATTGTGTGTGTCGGGTTGCCTAGGGCGACCTGTGTGTGTCGGGTTGCCTAGGACGAACTGTGTATGGCAGGTTGCCTAGGGCGAACTGTGTGTGTCGGGTTGCCTATGGCGAACTGTGTGTATCGCGTTGCCTACAGTGAACTGTGTGTATCGGGTTGCCTACAGTGAACTGTGTGTATCGGGTTGCCTAGGGTGAACAGTGTGTATCGGGTTGCCTACAGTGAACTGTGTGTATCGGGTTGCCTACAGTGAACTGTATGTATCGGGTTGCCTACAGTGTATTGTGTGTATCGGGTTGCCTACTGTGAACTGTGTGTATCGCGTTGCCTACAGTGAACTGTGTGTGTCGGGTTGCCTAGGGCGAACTGTGTGTATCGGGTTGCCTACAGTGAACTGTGTGTATCGGGTTGCCTACAGTGAACTGTGTGTGTCGGGTTGTCTAGGGCGAACTGTGTGTATCGCGTTGCCCACAGTGAACTGTGTGTGTCGGATTGCCTACGTTGAACTGTGTGTGTCTGGTTGCCTAGGACGAACTGTGTGTGTCTGGTTGCCTAGGGCGAACTTTGTGTGTCTGGTTGCCTAGGGTGAACTGTGTGTATCGGGTTGCCTAGGGCGAACTGTGTGTGTTTGGTTGCCTAGGGCGAACTGTGTGTGGCTGGTGTCCTAGGACGAAATGTGTTTATCGGGTTGCCTACGGTGAACTGTGTGTCGGGTTGCCTAGGGTGAACTGTGTGTACCGGTTGCCTACGGTGAACTGTGTGTGTCTGGTTGCCTAGGGATGAACTGTGTGTATCGGGTTGCCTAGGGCGAACTGAGTGTATCGGGTTGCCTAGGGCGAACTGTGTGTGTCGGGTTGCATAGGGTAAAATGTGTGTCTGGTTGCCTAGGGCGAACTGTGTGTATCGGGTTGCCTAGGGCGAACTGTGTGTGTCGGGTTGCCTAGGGTGAACTGTGTGTGTCTGGTTGCCTAGGGCGAACTGTGTGTATCGCGTTGCCTACGGTGAACTGTGTGTGTCGGGTTGCATAGGGCGAACTATGTGTGTCGGGTTGCCTAGGGCGAACTGTGTGTGTCGCGTTGCCTACGGTGAACTGTGTGTATCGCGTTGCCTACGGTGAACTGTGTGTGTCGGTTTGCATAGGACGAACTGTTCGTGTCGGGTTGCCTACAGTGACCTGTGTGTATCGGGTTGACTACAGTGAACTGTGTGTTTCGGGTTACATACAGTGAACTGTGTGTATCGCGTTGCCTACGGTGAAATATGTGTATCGCGTTGCCTAGGGTGAACTGTGTGTGTCGGGTTGCATAGGGCGAACTGTGTGTGTCGGATTGCCTACGGTGAACTGTGTGTGTCTGGTTGCATAGGACGAACTGTGTGTTTCTGGTTTCCTAGGACGAACTGTGTGTATCGGGTTGCCTACGGTGAACTGTGTGTGTCGGGTTGCCTACAGTGACCTGTGTGTATCGGGTTGACTACAGTGAACTGTGTGTTTCGGGTTACATACAGTGAACTGTGTGTGTCGGATTGCCTACGGTGAACTGTGTGTGTCTGGTTGCCTAGGACGAACTGTGTGTTTCTGGTTTCCTAGGACGAACTGTGTGTATCGGGTTGCCTACGGTGAACTGTGTGTGTCGGTTTGCCTAGGGTGAACTGTGTGTAGCGGGTTGCCTACGGTGAACTGTGTGTGTTTGGTTGCCTAGGGATGAACTGTGTGTATCGGGTTGCCTAGGGCGAACTGTGTGAATCGGGTTGCTTACGGTGAACTGAGTGTACCGCGTTTCCTAGAGTGAACTGTGTGTATCGGGTTGCCTAGGGCGAACTGTGTATGTCGGGTTGCCTAGGGTGAACTGTGTGTATCGGGTTGCCTTGGGCGAACTGTGTGTATCGGGTTGCCTACAGTGAACTGTGTGTATCGCGGTGTGTGTCGGGTTGCCTAGGGTGAACTGTTTGTGTCTGATTGCCTAGGGCGAACTGTGTGTATCGGGTTGCATAGGGTGAACTGTGTGTGTATGGTTGCCTAGGGCGAAATGTGTGTATCGGATTGCCTAGGGCGAACTGTGTGTGTCTGATTGCCTAGGGTGAACTGTATGTGTCTGGTTGCCTAGGGCGAACTGTGTGTATCGCGTTGCTTACGGTGAACTGTGTGTGTCGGGTTGCATAGGACGAACTGTGTGTGTCGGGTTGCATAGGGCGAACTGTGTGTGTCGGGTTGCCTAGGGCGAACTGTGTGTGTCAGGTTGCCTAGGGCGAACTGTGTGTGTCGGGTTGCCTAGGACGAATTGTGTGTGTCTGGTTGCCTAGGGCGAACTGTGTGTATCGGGTTGCCTACAGTGAACTGTGTGTATCGGGTTGCCTACAGTGAACTGTGTGTATCGGGATGCCTACAGTGAACTGTGTGTATCGCGTTGCCTATGGTGAAATGTGTGTATCGCGTTGCCTAGGGTGAACTGTGTGTGTCGGGTTGCATAGGGCGAACTGTGTGTGTCGGATTGCCTACGGTGATCTGTGTGTGTCTAGTTGCCTAGGACGAACTGTGTGTCTGGTTGCCTAGGGCGAACTGTGTGTGTCTGGTGGCCTAGGGCGAACTGTGTGTGTCTGGTTGCCTAGGGTGAACTGTGTGTATCGGGTTGCCTAGGGCGAACTGTGTGTGTCTGGTTGCCTAGGGCGAACTGTGTGTATCGGGTTGCCTAGGGTGAACTGTGTGTGTCGGGTTGCCTAGGGTGAACTGTGTGTTTCGGGTTGCTTACGGTGAACTGAGTGTATCGGGCTGCCTACAGTGAACTATGTGTATCGGGTTGCCTACAGTGAACTGTGTGTATCGGGTTACCTACAGTGAACTGTTTGTATCGGGTTGCATAGTGAACTGTGTGTATCGGGTTGCCTAGGGCGAACTGTGTGTGTCGGGTTTCCTATGGTGAACTGTGTGTGTCGGGTTGCCTAGGGCGAACTGTGTGTGTCGGGTTGCCTACAGTGAACTGTGTGTATCGGGTTGCCTAGGGTGAACTGTGTGTGTCGGGTTGCCTAGGGTGAACCGTGTGTATCGGGTTGCTTACGGTGAACTGAGTGTATTGGGTTGCCTACAGTGAACTGTGTGTATCGGGTTGCCTACAGTGAACTGTGTGTATCGGGTTGCCTATTGCGAACTGAGTGTATCGCGTTGCCTACAGTGAACTGCGTGTATCGCCTTGCCAACAGTGAACTGTGTGTATCGGGTCGCCTACAGTGAACTGTGTGTATCGCGTTGCCTAGGGCAAACTGTGTGTATCGGGTTGCCTAGGGCGAACTGTGTGTGTCGGGTTGCCTAGGGTGACCTGTGTGTGTCTGGTTGCCTAGGGCGAACTGTGTGTATCGGGTTGCATAGGGTGAACTGTGTGTGTCTGGTTGCCTAGGGCGAACTGTGTGTATCGGGTTGCCTAGGGCGTACTGTGTGTGTCGGGTTGCCTAGGGTGAACTGTGTGTGTCTGGTTGCCTAGGGTGAACTGGGTGTATCGCGTTGCCTACGGTGAACTGTGTGTGTCGGGTTGCATAGGACGAACTGTGTGTGTCGGGTTCCATAGGGCGAACTGTGTGTGTCGGGTTGCCTAGGGCGAACTGTGTGTGTCAGGTTGCCTAGGGCGACCTGTGTGTGTCGGGTTGCCTAGGACGAACTGTGTGTGTCAGATTGCCTAGGGCGAACTGTGTGTGTCGGGTTGCCTAGGGTGAACTGTGTGTATCGGGTTGCCTACGGTGAACTGTGTGTGTCTGGTTGCCTAGGGATGAACTGTGTGTATCGGGTTGCCTAGTGCGAACTGTGTGTATCGGGTTGCCTAGGGCGACCTGTGTATCGGGTTGCCTAGGACGAACTGTGTATGTCAGGTTGCCTAGGGCGAACTGTGGGTGTCTGGTTGCCTAGGGCGAACTGTGTTTATCGGGTTGCCTAGGGCGAATTGTGTGTGTCGGGTTGCCTAGGGTGAAGTGTGTGTGTCTGGTTGCCTAGGGCGATATGTGTGTATCGCGTTGCCTACGGTGAACTGTGTGTGTCGGGTTGCATAGGACGAACTGTGTGTGTCGGGTTGCATAGGGCGAACTGTGTGTGTCGGGTTGCCTACAGTGAACTGTATGTATCGCGTTGCCTACAGTGAACTGTGTGTATCGCGTTGCCTACAGTGAACTGTATGTATCGGGTTGCCTAGAGTGAACTGTGTGTATCGCGTTGCCTAGGGCGAACTGTGTGTATCGGGTTGCATAGGGCGAACTGTGTGTGTAGTGTTGCCTAGGGTGAATTGTGTGTGTCCGGTTGCCTAGGGCGAACTGTGTGTATCGGGTTTCATAGGGCGAACTGTGTGTGTCGGGTTGCCTAGGGCGACCTGTGTATGTCGGGTTTCCTAGGACGAACTGTGTGTGTCAGGTTGCCTAGGGCGAACTGTGTGTGTCGGGTTGCCTACAGTGAACTGTGTGTATCGGGTTGTCTACAGTGAACTGTGTGTGTCGGGTTGTCTAGGGCGAACTGTGTGTATCGCGTTGCCTAGAGTGAACTGTGTGTATCACGTTACCTACGGTGAACTGTGTGTGTCAGGTTGCCTAGGACGAACTGTGTGTGTCGGGTTGCCTAGGAGAACTGTGTGTGTCGGTTGCCTAGGGCGAACTGTGTGTGTCGGGTTGCCTAGGGCGAACTGTGTGTGTCGGGTTGCCTAGGCGAACTGTGTGGCAGGTTGCCTAGGCGAACTGTGTGTGTCGGGTTGCCTATGGTGAACTGTGTGTATCGGTTGCCTAGGTGAACTGTGTGTATCGGGTTGCCTAGGGTGAACTGTGTGTGTCTGGTTGCCTAGGGCGAACTGTGTGTGTCGGGTTGCCTAGGTGAACTGTGTGTATCGGGTTGCCTACGGTGAACTGTGTGTGTCGGGTTGCCTAGGGTGAACTGTGTGTATCGGGTTGCCTAGGGCGAACTGTGTGTATCGGGTTGCCTAGGGCGAACTGTGTTTGTCGGGTTGCCTAGGGCGAATTGTGTATCGGGTTGCCTAGGGCGAACTGTGTGTGTCGGGTTGCCTAGGGTGAACGTGTGTATCGGGTTGCTTACGGTGAACTGAGTGTATCGGGTTGCCTACAGTGAACTGTGTGTATCGCGTTGCCTACAGTGAACTGTGTGTTCGTGTTCCTAGGGCGAACTGTGTGTGTCGCGTTGCCTAGGCGAACTGTGTGTGTCGGTTGCTAGGGGATGTGTGTCGGTGCCTAGTGAACTGTGTGATCGGGTTGCCTACAGTGAACTGTGTGTATCGCGTTGCCTACAGTGAATTGTGTGTATCGCGTTGCCTAGGGTGAACTGTTTGTGTCGGGTTACATAGGGCGAACTGTGTGTGTCGGATTGCCTACGGTGAACTGTGTGTGTATCGGGTTGTCTAGGGTGAACTGTGTCTATCGCGTTGCCTACAGTGAACTGTGTGTATCGGGTTGCCTACAGTGAACTGTGTGTATCGCGTTGCCTACAGTGAATTGTGTGTATCGCGTTGCCTAGGGTGAACTGTTTGTGTCGGGTTACATAGGGCGAACTGTGTGTGTCGGATTGCCTACGGTGAACTGTGTGTGTCTGGTTGCCTAGGATGAACTGTGTTTGTCTGGTTGCCTAGGGCGAACTGTGTGTGTCTGGTTGCCTAGGGTGAACTGTGTGTATCGGGTTGCCTAGGGCGAACTGTGTGTGTGTGTGGTTGCCTAGGGCGAACTGTGTGTGTCTGGTTGCCTAGGGCGAACTGTGTGTGTCTGGTTTCCTAGGACGAACTGTGTGTATCGGGTTGCCTACGGTGAACTGTGTGTGTCGGGTTGCCTAGGGTGAACTGTGTGTATCGGGTTGCCTAGGGCGAAATGTGTGTGTCTGGTTGCCTAGGGCGAACTGTGTGTGTCTGGTTTCCTAGGTCGAACTGTGTGTATCGGGTTGCCTACGGTGAACTGTGTGTATCTGGTTGCCTAGGGATGTACTGTGTGTATCGGGTTGCCTAGGGCGAACTGTGTGTATCGGGTTGCTTAGGGCGAACTGTGTGTGTAGGGTTGCCTAGGGCGAACTGTGTGTATCGGATTGCCTAGGGCTAACTGTGTGTGTCGGGTTGCCTAGGGTGAACGTGTGTATCGGGTTGCCTAGGGCAAACTATGAGTGTCGGGTTGCCTAGGGTGAACTGTGTGTGTATCGGGTTGCCAAGGGTGAACCGTGTGTATCGGGTTGCATAGGGTGAAATGTGTGTGTCTGGTTGCCTAGGGCGAACTGTGTGTATCGGGTTGCCTAGGGCGAACTGTGTGTGTCGGGTTGCCTACAGTGAACTGTGTGTGTCGGGTTGCCTAGGGTGAACTGTGTGTATCGGGTTGCTTACGGTGAACTGAGTGTATCGGGTTGCCTAGGGAGAAATGTGTGTGTCGGGTTGCCTAGGGCGAACTGTGTGTATCGGGTTGCCTAGGGCGAACTGTGTGTGTAGGGTTGCCTACAGTGAACTGTGTGTGTCGGGTTGCCTAGGGTGAACTGTGTGTTTCGGGTTGCTTACGGTGAACTGAGTGTATCGGGTTGCCTACAGTGAACTGTGTGTATCGCGTTGCCTACAGTGAACTGTGTGTATCGTGTTGCCTAGGGCGAACTGTGTGTTTCGGGTTGCCTAGGGTGAACTGTGTGTATCGGGTTGCCTAGGGGAACTGTGTGTATCGGGTTGCCTAGGGTGAACTGTGTGTATCGGGTTGCCTACAGTGAACTGTGTGTATCGGGTTGCCTAGGGCGAACTGTGTGTATCGGGTTGCCTAGGGCGAACTGTGTGTATCGGGTTGCCTAGGGTGAACTGTGTGTATCGGGTTGCCTAGGGCGAACTGTGTGTGTCGGGTTGCCTAGGGCGAACTGTGTGTATCGGGTTGCCTAGGGCGAACTGTGTGTATCGGGTTGCCTAGGGCGAACTGTGTGTGTCGGGTTGCCTAGGGCGAACTGTGTGTATCGGGTTGCCTAGGGCGAACTGTGTGTGTCGGGTTGCCTAGGGCGAACTGTGTGTGTCGGGTTGCCTAGGGTGAACTGTGTGTATCGGGTTGCCTAGGGTGAACTGTGTGTGTCGGGTTGCCTAGGGCGAACTGTGTGTGTCGGGTTGCCTAGGGCGAACTGTGTGTATCGGGTTGCCTAGGGCGAACTGTGTGTATCGGGTTGCCTACGGTGAACTGTGTGTATCGGGTTGCCTACGGTGAACTGTGTGTATCGGGTTGCCTACGGTGAACTGTGTGTATCGGGTTGCCTAGTGAACTGTGTGTATCGGGTTGCCTAGGGCGAACTGTGTGTGTATCGGGTTGCCTAGGGTGAACTGTGTGTATCGGGTTGCCTAGGGTGAACTGTGTGTGTCTGGTTGCCTAGGGCGAACTGTGTGTATGGGTTGCTAGGGCGAACTGTGTGTGTCGGGTTGCCTAGGGCGAACTGTGTGTATCGGGTTGCCTAGGGCGAACTGTGTGTGTCGGGTTGCCTAGGGCGAATTGTGTATCGGGTTGCCTAGGGCGAACTGTGTGTGTCGGTTTGCCTAGGGTGAACGTGTGTATCGGGTTGCTTACGGTGAACTGTGTGTATCGGGTTGCCTATGGTGAACTGTGTGTATCGCGTTGCCTACAGTGAACTGTGTGTATCGTGTTGCCTAGGGTGAACTGTGTGTGTCGGGTTGCCTAGGGTGAACTGTGTGTATCGGGTTGCCTAGGGCGAACTGTGTGTGTCGGGTTGCCTAGGATGAACTGTGTGTATCGGGTTGCCTACGGTGAACTGTGTGTATCGCGTTGCCTACAGTGAACTGTGTGTGTCGGGTTGCCTAGGGTGAACTGTGTGTATCGGGTTGCCTAGGGTGAACTGTGTGTATCGGGTTGCCTACAGTGAACTGTGTGTATCGGGTTGCCTACAGTGAACTGTGTGTATCGCGTTGCCTAGGGCGAACTGTGTGTATCGGGTTGCCTAGGGTGAACTGTGTGTGTCGGGTTGCATAGGGCGAACTGTGTGTGTCGGGTTGCCTAGGGTGAACTGTGTGTGTCTGGTTGCCTAGGACGAACTGTGTGTGTCTGGTTGCCTAGGGCGAACTGTGTGTGTTGGTTGCCTAGGGCGAACTGTGTGTATCGGGTTGCCTAGGGCGAACTGTGTGTGTCGGGTTGCCTAGGGCGAACTGTGTGTG
>CM026389.1:11683129-11727172 GCA_014843695.1 Archivesica marissinica | reverse complement strand
CGTCGGGGACCAAACTGGTAAGCATGTTATCATTGTGTTCTACAAAGACGTCGGGGACCACACTGGTAAGCATGTTCTCATTGTGTTCTACAAAGACGTCGGGGACCACACTGGTAAGCATGTTCTCATTGTGTTCTACAAATACGTCGGGGACCACACTGGTAAGCATGTTCTCATTGTGTTCTACAAAGACGTCGGGGACCACACTGGTAAGCATGTTATCATTGTGTTCTACAAAGACGTCGGGGACCACACTGGTAAGCATGTTCTCATTGTGTTCTACAAAGACGTCGGGGACCAAACTGGTAAGCATGTTATCATTGTGTTCTACAAAGACGTCGGGGCCAACAAGATGTTATCGTGTCTACAAAACTCGGGGACCACATGGTAAGCGTTATCATTGTGTTCTACAAAGACGTCGGGGACCACACTGGTAAGCATGATCTCATGTGTTCTACAAATACTCGGGGACCACACTGGTAAGCATGTTCTCTCTGTTCAATCGTCGGGGACCACACTGGGCATGTGTTCTACAAAGACGTCGGGGACCACACTGGTAAGCATGTTCTCATTGTGTTCTACAAATACGTCGGGGACCACACTGGTAAGCATGTTCTCATTGTGTTCTACAAATACGTCGGGGACCACACTGGTAAGCTATATTCATACATCTACAATATAGCTAGAAATGAAGCTGTTAACTAGTCCACTAGACCCATTGCACACTTCTCTCCTTAAATAATAATATATTCAGATCTTAGATCAATCTTTGGAGATCTATGTATCGCGAAAATAATGTTTGTTAAATTCCTCCATATGTGCATATTTATTTACAACATCCTCCATGATTTTAAAGATTTCAACTTGCTTAGGTTATCACCAGGATACATTTTACATACTAATAGTTTTATTGTTGTTCAAACAACAAAACAATTATTCTTTAAGTTACTTTAATATTTGACCTTTAAATAGCAGTATAATTATATAGCTATGTACACTGTTTTAATTCCATTTGAGAGTCACAAACTCAATCCACACCATGACCCCAGCAATCCACACCATGACCCGAACATTATGGAAATCTACATGCTTATGTTCAAGGTCAGTTATTTATTTTTAGGTCAACGAGGAACAATACACGTTAATCCCGAAGTCATTGGTAAGTAATAGCATTGTTGAGAATGTATATACACTTATATGTTATGAACTTAATCATCGAACATAGAACCTGGGTTGATACTGTTCCTATATAACACAAGTCGTCGAAATATAACAACAGATTTACTCGTACATAATTACAACAGTGACCACACAATATAAAGTCTCCGCATAGCATAATGTCTTCCCTATAATTATGATTATTATGCTAACAACGTGTTTCACACATATGCTACAGTCGTAGTCATTCCCAGTCTGATCAAAGTTATATATTAATATCGTATTATGAAGCATCCCAGCTCTCAGCGCCCAGCCAGTTCATAACACGCTGTATCCAGACTCTCCTCTATATTATAGCCCTCGGCGTCTAGCTAACTCCTAGCCCGTTGTATCCAGGCTCCCCTCTCTATACCAGCTGTCGGCGTCCAGCTCGTTCATAGCCCGCTGAATCCAGACTCTCTCCTCTATCCCAGCTCTCAGCGTCCAGCTAGTTCATAGCCCGCTGTATCCAGACTCGCCCCTCTATCCCAGCTCTCAGCGTCCAGCTAACTCCTAGCCCGCTGAATCCAAGACTCTCCTCTCTATCTCAACTCTCCGCGTCTAGCTAACTTCTAGCCCGCTGTATCCAGACTCCCCTCTCTATCCCAGCTCTCAGCGTCCAGATAACTCCTATACCGCTGTATCCAGCCTCTCCTCTCTATCCCAGCTAACTCCTAGCTCGCTGTATCCAGACTCTCCTCTCTATCCCAGCTCTCAGCGTCCAGATAACTCCTAGCCCGCTGTATCCAGACTCTCCTCTCTATCCCAGCTCTCAGCGTCCAGATAACTCCTAGCCCGCTGTATCCAGACTCTCCTCTCTATCCCAGCTCTCAGCGTCCAGATAACTCCTAGCCCGCTGTATCCAGACTCCCCTCTCTATCCCAGCTCTCAGCGTCCAGCTAACTCCTAGCCCGCTGTATCCAGACTCTCCTCTCTATCCCAGCTCTCAGCGTCCAGCTAACTCCTAGCCCGCTGTATCCAGACTCTCCTCTCTATCCCAGCTCTCAGCGTCCAGCTAACTCCTAGCCCGCTGTATCCAGACTCTCCTCTCTATCTCAGCTCTCAGCGTCCAGCTAACTCCTAGCCCGCTGTATCCAGACTCTCCTCTCTATCCCAGCTCTCAGCGTCCAGCTAACTCCTAGCCCGCTGTATCCAGACTCCCCTCTCTATCCCAGCTCTCAGCGTCCAGATAACTCCTAGCCCGCTGTATCCAGACTCTCCTCTCTATCTCAGCTCTCAGCGTCCAGATAACTCCTAGCCCGCTGTATCCAGACTCTCCTCTCTATCCCAGCTCTCAGCGTCCAGATAACTCCTAGCCCGCTGTATCCAGACTCTCCTCTCTATCTCAGCTCTCAGCGTCCAGCTAACTCCAAGCCCGCTGTATCCAGCATCTCCTCTCTATCTCAGCTCTCGGCGTCGAGATAACTCATAGCCCGCTGTATCCAGCATCTCCTCTCTATCTCAGCTCTCGGCGTCCAGATAACTTCTAGCATGCTGTATCCAGACTCCCCTCTCTATCTCAGCTATCGGCGTCTAGCTAACTCCTAGCCCGCTGTATCCAGCATCTCCTCTCTATCTCAGCTCTCGGCGTCTAACTAACTCCTAGCACGCTGTATCCAGACTCCCCTCTCTATCTCAGCTCTCGGCGTCTAGCTAACTCCTAGCCCGCTGTATCCAGACTCTCCTCTCTATCTCAGCTCTCGGCGTCCAGCTAACTCCTAGCCCGCTGTATCCAGCATCTCCTCTCTATCACAGCTCTCGGCGTCTAGCTAACTCCTAGCCCGCTGTATCCAGCATCTCCTCTCTATCACAGCTCTCGGCGTCCAGCTAACTCCTAGCACGCTGTATCCAGCATCTCCTCTCTATCTCAGCTCTCGGCGTCTAACTAACTCCTAGCACGCTGTATCCAGACTCCCCTCTCTATCTCAGCTCTCGGCGTCTAGCTAATTCCTAGCCCGCTGTATCCAGACTCTCCTCTCTATCTCAGCTCTCGGCGTCCAGCTAACTCATAGCACGCTGTATCCACATCTCCTCTCTATCTCAGCTCTCGGCGTCTAGCTAACTCCTAGCCCGCTGTATCCAGACTCTCCTCTCTCAGCTCTCGGCGTCCAGCTAACTCCTAGCCCGCTGTATCCAGCATCTCCTCTCTATCTCAGCTCTCGGCGTCTAGCTAACTCCTAGCCCGCTGTATCCAGCATCTCCTCTCTATCTCAGCTCTCGGCGTCTAGCTAACTCCTAGCCCGCTGTATCCAGCATCTCCTCTCTATCTCAGCTCTCGGCGTCTAGCTAACTCCTAGCCCGCTGTATCCAGACTCTCCTCTCTATCTCAGCTCTCGGCGTTCAGCTAACTCCTAGCCCGCTGTATCCAGCATCTCCTCTCTATCTCAGCTCTCGTCGTCGAGATAACTCCTAGCACGCTGTATCCAGACTCTCCTCTCTATCTCAGCTCTCGGAGTCCAGATACTCCTAGCACGCTGTATCCAGACTCCCCTCTCTATCCCAGCTCTCGGCGTCTAGCTAACACCTAGCACGCTGTATCCAGCCTCTCCTCTCTACCCCAGCTGATCGGCTGTCCGATTAGCACAGTGGTTAGCGCGCTGGCTTCTCACCAATGCATCCCGGGTTCGATCCTTGGATCGGGAAGTATGTTAGATGGTACAGTGGTCGCCAGATCGGACATGTGGGTTTTCTCCGGGTACTCCGGTTTCCTCCCACACGAATGACCACACATACGCATTCATCCGCGCCAATGAGAGTGATCAATATAAGTTGTTAAAACTTGCTTTGCAATCATTGTAAAATAAATAAAGTTTAAAAGGAAATATCATAGTTTGATAGTATCAACTGGTTCTACTAGCCAGAAACCTGAATGTCATGATGCAATATTGATCTGACCGGAATGTCATGATGCAATGTTGATCTGAGCGGAATGTCATGATGCAATGTTGATCTGACCGGAATGTCATGATAAAATATTGATCTGACCGGAATGTCATGATGCAATGTTGATCTGACCGGAATGTCATGATGCAATGTTGATCTGACGGGAAGGTCATGATAAAATATTGATCTGACCGGAATGTCATGATGCAATGTTGATCTGACCGGAATGTCATGATGCAATGTTGATCTGAGCGGAATGTCATGATGCAATGTTGATCTGACCGGAATGTCATGATGCAATGTTGATCTGACCGGAATGTCATGCTGCAATGTTGATCTGACCTGAATGTCATGATACAATGTTGATCTGACCGGAATGACATGCTGCAATGTTGATCTGACCGGAATGTCATGATGCAATGTTGATCTGGCCGGAATGGCATGGTGCCATGTTGATCTGACCGGAATGTTCTGAAGATGTATATAAAAGAACCACTGATCTGTAATGATAGGGCGATGCATGCTTGGTTACTATGGATATATCATGTATCGTGTCTGTAATGACAGGGTGGTGTATGCTTAGTTACTATGGATATATCATGTATCGTGTCTGTAATGACAGGGCGATGCATGCTTGGTTACTATGGATATATCATGTATCATATCTGTAATGACAGAGCGATGCCTGCTTAGTTACTATGGTTGGTTACTATGGATATATCATGTATCATGTCTGTAATGACAGGGCGATGCATGTATGGTTACGGGCGATGCATGTATGGTTACTATGGATATATCATGTATTATGTATGTAATGACAGGGTGATGCCTGTTTGGTTACTATGGATACATCATGTATCATGTATGTAATGACAGAGCGATACCTGCTTAGTTACTATGGTTGGTTACTATGGATATATAATATCTCATGTTTGTAATGACAGGGCGACGCCTGCTTAGTTACTATGGTTGGTTACTATGGATATATCATGTATCATGTCTGTAATGACAGGGCGATGCCTGCTTGGTTACTATGGTTGGTTATTATGGATATATCATGTATCATGTCTGTAATGACAGGGCGATGCCTGCTTAGTTACTATGGTTGGTTACTATGGATATATCATATCTCATGTCTGTAATGACAGGGCGATGCCTGCTTGGTTACTATGGTTGGTTATTATGGATATATCATGTATCATGTCTGTAATGACAGGGCAATGCCTGCTTGGTTACTATGGATATATCATGTCTCGTGTCAGTAATGACAGGGCGATGCCTGCTTAGTTACTATGGTTGGTTACTATGGATATATCATATCTCATGTTTGTAATGACAGGGCGATGCCTGCTTGGTTACTATGGTTGGTTATTATGGATATATCATGTATCATGTCTGTAATGACAGGGCAATGCCTGCTTGGTTACTATGGATATATCATGTCTCGTGTCAGTAATGACAGGGCGATGCCTGCTTGGTTACTATGGATATATCATGTATCATGTCTGTAATGACAAGGAGATGCCTGCTTGGTTACTATGGATATATCATGTATCATGTCTGTAATGACAGGGCAATGCCTGCTTGGTTACTATGGATATATCATGTCTCGTGTCAGTAATGACAGGGCGATGTCTGCTTGGTTACTATGGATATATCATGTATCATGTCTGTAATGACAAGGAGATGCCTGCTTGGTTACTATGTATATATCATGTATCATGTCTGTAATGACAGGGCAATGCCTGCTTGGTTACTATGGATATATCATGTCTCGTGTCAGTAATGACAGGGCGATGTCTGCTTGGTTACTATGGATATATCATGTATCATGTCTGTAATGACAGGGCGATGTATGCTTGGTTACTATGGATATATCATGTATCATGTCTGTAATGACAGGGTGGTGTATGCTTAGTTGCTATGGATATATCATGTATCATGTCTGTAATGACAGGGTGATGCATGCTTGGTTACTATGGATATATCATGTATCGTGTCTGTAATGACAGGGTGGTGTATGCTTGGTTACTATGGATATATCATGTATCATGTCTGTAATGACAGGGCGATGCCTTCTTGGTTGCTATGGATATATCATGTATCATGTCTGTAATGACAGGGCGATGCCTGCTTGGTTACTATGTATATACCATGTATCATATCTGTAATGACAGGGCGACGCCTGCTTGGTTACTATGGTTGGTTACTATGGATATATCATGTCTCGTGTCAGTAATGACAGGGCGATGCATGCTTGGTTACTATGGATATATCATGTATCATGTCTGTAATGACAGGGTGATGCATGCTTGGTTACAATGGATATATCATGTATTATGTCTGTAATGACAGGGTGATGCCTGCTTGGTTACTATGGATATATCATGTATTATGTCTGTAATGACAGGGCGATGCATGCTTGGTTACTATGGATATATCATGTATTATGTCTGTAATGACAGGGTTGTGTGTATATGGTTACTATGGATATATCATGTATCATATCTGTAATGACAGGGCGATGCATGCTTGGTTACTATGGATATATCATGTATCATGTCTGTAATGACAGGGTGATGCATGCTTGGTTACTATGGATATATCATGTATTATGTCTGTAATGACAGGGTGATGCATGCTTGGTTACTATGGATATATCATGTATTATGTCTGTAATGACAGGGCGATGCATGCTTGGTTACTATGGATATATCATGTATTATGTCTGTAATGACAGGGTTGTGTGTATATGGTTACTATGGATATATCATGTATCATATCTGTAATGACAGGGCGATGCATGCTTGGTTACTATGGATATATCATGTATCATGTCTGTAATGACAGGGTGATGCATGCTTGGTTACTATGGATATATCATGTATTATGTCTGTAATGACAGGGCGATGCATGCTTGGTTACTATGGATATATCATGTATTATGTCTGTAATGACAGGGTTGTGTGTATATGGTTACTATGGATATATCATGTATCATATCTGTAATGACAGGGCGATGCATGCTTGGTTACTATGGATATATCATGTATCATGTCTGTAATGACAGGGCGACGCCTGCTGGGTTACTATGGTTGGTTACTATGGATATATCATGTCTCGTGTCAGTAATGACAGGGCGATGCATGCTTGGTTACTATGGATATATCATGTATTATGTCTGTAATGACAGGGTGATGCATGCTTGGTTACTATGGATATATCATGTATTATGTCTGTAATGACAGGGTTGTGTGTATATGGTTACTATGGATATATCATGTATCATATCTGTAATGACAGGGCGATGCATGCTTGGTTACTATGGATATATCATGTATCATATCTGTAATGACAGGGCGATGCTTGCTTGGTTACTATTGTTGGTTACTATGGATATATCATGTATCATGTATGTAATGACAGGGTGATGCCTGTTTGGTTACTATGGATATATCATGTATCATGTATGTAATGACAGAGCGATGCCTGCTTAGTTACTATGGTTGGTTACTATGGATATATCATATCTCATGTCTGTAATGACAGGGCGACGCCTGATTAGTTACTATGGTTGGTTACTATGGATATATCATGTATCATGTCTGTAATGACAGGGTGATGCATGCTTGGTTACTATGGATATATCATATCTCATGTCTGTAATGACAGGGCGATGCCTGCTTAGTTACTATGGTTGGTAACTATGGATATATCATGTCTCGTGTCTGTAATGACAGAGCGATGCACGTACGGTTACTATGGATACATCATGTCCTTCTATGTATATATGTAGAGGACTGTCCGGATACAGTAACTTTCCTCCTATAATCACAATGTATATATGTAGAGGACTGTCCGGATACAGTAACACTGTCCTCCTATAATCACAATGTATATATGTAGAGGACTGTCCGGATACAGTAACTGTCCTCCTATAATCACAATGTATATATGTAGAGGACTGTCCGGATACAGTAACTTTCCTCCTATAATCATAATGTATATATGTAGAGGACTGTCCGGATACAGTAACACTGTCCTCCTATAATCACAATGTATATATGTAGAGGACTGTCCGGATATAGTAACACTGTCCTCCTATAATCATAATGTATATATGTAGAGGACTGTCCGGATACAGTAACTGTCCTCCTATAATCACAATGTATATATGTAGAGGACTGTCCGGATACAGTAACTTTCCTCCTATAATCACAATGTATATATGTAGAGGACTGTCCGGATACAGTAACTTTCGTCCTATAATCACAATGTATATATGTAGAGGACTGTCCGGATACAGTAACCGTCGTCCTATAATCACCATGTATATATGTAGAGGACTGTCCGGATACAGTAACTTTCCTCCTATTATCACAATGTATATATGTAGAGGACTGTCCAGATGCAGTAACTTTCCTCCTATTATCACAATGTATATATGTAGAGGACTGTCCGGATACAGTAACTTTCCTCCTATAATCACAATGTATATCTGTAGAGGACTGTCCGGATACAGTAACTGTCTTCCTATAATCACAATGTATATATGTAGAGGACTGTCCGGATACAGTAACTTTCCTCCTATTATCATAATGTATATATGTAGAGGACTGTCCGGATACAGTAACACTGTCCTCCTATAATCACAATGTATATATGTAGAGGACTGTCCGGATACAGTAACTGTCCTCCTATAATCATAATGTATATATGTAGAGGACTGTCCGGATACAGTAACCGTCGTCCTATAATCACCATGTTTATATGTAGAGGACTGTCCGGATACAGTAACCGTCGTCCTATAATCACCATGTATATATGTAGAGGACTGTCCAGATGCAGTAACTTTCCTCCTATAATCACAATGTATATCTGTAGAGGACTGTCCGGATACAGTAACTGTCCTCCTATAATCATAATGTATATATGTAGAGGACTGTACGGATACAGTAACTTTCGTCCTATAATCACAATGTATATATGTAGAGGACTGTCCGGATACAGTAACCGTCGTCCTATGATCACCATGTATATATGTAGAGGACTGTCCGGATACAGTAACTGTCCTCCTATAATCACAATGTATATATGTAGAGGACTGTCCAGATGCAGTAACTTTCGTCCTATAATCACAATGTATATATGTAGAGGACTGTCCAGATGCAGTAACTTTCGTCCTATAATCACAATGTATATATGTAGAGGACTGTCCGGATACAGTAACTGTCCTCCTATAATCACAATGTATATATGTAGAGGACTGTCCGGACACAGTAACTTTCGTCCTATTATCACAATGTATATATGTAGTGGACTGTCCAGATGCAGTAACGTTCGTCCTATAATCATAATGTATATATGTAGAGGACTGTCCGGATACAGTAACTTTCGTCCTATAATCATAATGTATATATGTAGAGGACTGTCCGGATGCAGTAACTTTCGTCCTATAATCATAATGTATATATGTAGAGGACTGTCCGGATGCAGTAACTTTCGTCCTATAATCATAATGTATATATGTAGAGGACTGTCCGGATGCAGTAACTTTCGTCCTATAATCATAATGTATATATGTAGAGGACTGTCCGGATGCAGTAACTTTCGTCCTATAATCATAATGTATATATGTAGAGGACTGTCCGGATGCAGTAACTTTCGTCCTATAATCATAATGTATATATGTAGAGGACTGTCCGGATGCAGTAACTTTCGTCCTATAATCATAATGTATATATGTAGAGGACTGTCCGGATATAACATTCGTCTTATAATCATAATGTATATCTGTAGAGGACTGTCCGGATGCAGTAACTTTCGTCCTATAATAACAATGTATATCTGTAGAGGACTGTCCGGATGTAGTAGCGTTCGTCCTATAATAACAATGTATATATGTAGAGGACTGTCCGGATAGAGAAGTATTTCTGGGAGATGAAATTCAAATCACCTGCACTTTCCTCAACCAGCCTGTAACATTGAGTGGAGCTATAGAAGCGGTCTATGAGAAGAGAGCAAATTCTGTATGTATTCATATTTCATTTTTATAAATTTATTTTAGTTTGCATGCGAAACAAGTTATTACAACTGCGATTATACAATATGGATTTAAGTATCTTACACATGACATTACCACGGCTTCGGATGGAGATCGAACTTACAACGAGGTATCACTATATCAAGTATACCACTGATGCTCCACGTGTGTTCTAGATTATCTTCATTGTTGTCTTCGTCTTACGTATCTTTTCGTTGTGAAGTCCGCCTCCGTGGTCGAGTGGTTAAGGTCCGCCTCCGTGGTCGAGTGGTTAAGGTCCGCCTCCGTGGTCGAGTGGTTAAGGTCCGCCTCCGTGGTCGAGTGGTTAAGGTCGCTGACTTGTATACCACTGTAACCTATCATCACTGATGGTCACGTGTTCGAGCCCCGCTCAGGCGTGTCTCATTTATATGAAAACGTTGGCAGTTTCTTACGGAGGTTGGTGCACCCAAGTACCGGTTAACCGCTGGAGCCTGCCCAGGAAAGGTGTTGTTAGGTAAACTGCCCGCCGGCGATATAACCCAAAATGGTGCTGATGCAGGCGTAAAACCCGAAATATAACATAACATAATCTATTCGTTGTTTGTTTTTGGATGTTTAAAATGGAATCAACAGCTTAGGTTGCTATGGCGACTCTTCAGATATCATGTGTGGACGAAGACTCTGGGTGTCCATTTGAGCAGTATGTCAGGCGGACCCGGTTAGAACCACCGACCTGCTGCAAGCCAGCTGGATAACTTTCTCACAATAAAGAACTCCACATTCCCAATTGGATACAAAGGGCAAGTAAGTTGAAGTCAGTGACCATAAACACTCAGCGACCGTAACCACTCAGCGACCGTAACCACTCAGCAACTATAACCACTCGGACACGGGGGCCCACATTACGTCTCTATTGTAATATATTTACTGATTGCAATGGGCGATACCGGCCAATTTAAAGTGAAGATCTTCTTGAAACACAAAACCTATATACACACTCACAGTACTTCGTCTGTGTTTCGTGCGACATCTCTCCAACTTATATTGCTAATTAGATAGCTGACCGTTCTAATAATACCTATTGTGTGTGTGTTGTCTGCTGTGCTAGTCCATCTGTTTCTAAGAAACGTCGGTCAGTCACAGTGATTTTCTTGTAAAAGTGTTTTCTAACCTTCGATCAGTCACAATGCTGTTCTTGTAAAAATGTTCTCTAACCTTCGATCAGTCACAATGATGTTCTTGTAAAAGTGTTCTCTAACCTTCGATCAGTCACAACAATGATGTTCTTGTAAAAGTGTTCTCTAACCTTCGATCAGTCACAATGCTGTTCTTGTAAAAATGTTCTCTAACCTTCGATCAGTCACAATGATGTTCTTGTAAAAGTGTTCTCTAACCTTCGATCAGTCACAATGATGTTCTTGTAAAAGTGTTCTCTAACCTTCGATCAGTCACAGTGATGTTCTTGTAAAAATGTTCTAAAACCTTCTGTCAGTCACAGTGATGTTCTTGTAGAAGTAGTCTCTAACCTTCGATCCGTCACAGTGATGTTCTTGTAAAAGTGTTTTCTAACCTTCTGTCAGTCACAATGATGTTCTTGTAGAAGTGTTCTCTAACCTTCGGTCCGTCACAATGATGTTCTTGTAAAAGTGTTCTCTAACCTTCGGTCCGTCACAATGATGTTCTTGTAAAAGTGTTCTCTAACTTTCGGTCAATCACAATGATGTTCTTGTAGAAGTGTTCTCTAACCTTCGGTCAGTCACAGTGATGTTCTTGTAGAAGTGTTCTCTAACCTTCGGTCCGTCACAGTGATGTTCTTGTAGAAGTAGTCTCTAACTTTCAGTCCGTCACAGTGCTGTTCTTATAGAAGTAGTCTCTAACCTTCGGTCAGTCACAGTGATGTTCTTGTAGAAGTAATCTCTAACCTTCGATCAGTCACAATGATGTTCTTGTAAAAGTGTTCTCTAACCTTCGATCAGTCACAATGATGTTCTTGTAAAAGTGTTCTCTAACCTTCGATCAGTCACAGTGATGTTCTTGTAAAAATGTTCTAAAACCTTCTGTCAGTCACAGTGATGTTCTTGTAGAAGTAGTCTCTAACCTTCGATCCGTCACAGTGATGTTCTTGTAAAAGTGTTTTCTAACCTTCTGTCAGTCACAATGATGTTCTTGTAGAAGTGTTCTCTAACCTTCGGTCCGTCACAATGATGTTCTTGTAAAAGTGTTCTCTAACCTTCGGTCAATCACAATGATGTTCTTGTAGAAGTGTTCTCTAACCTTCGGTCAGTCACAGTGATGTTCTTGTAGAAGTGTTCTCTAACCTTCGGTCCGTCACAGTGATGTTCTTGTAGAAGTAGTTTCTAACTTTCAGTCCGTCACAGTGCTGTTCTTATAGAAGTAGTCTCTAACCTTCGGTCAGTCACAGTGATGTTCTTGTAGAAGTAATCTCTAACCTTCGATCAGTCACAATGCTATTCTTGTAGAAATGTTCTCTAACCTTCGGTCAATCACAATGATGTTCTTGTAGAAGTGTTCTCTAACCTTCGGTCAGTCACAGTGATGTTCTTGTAGAAGTGTTCTCTAACCTTCGGTCCGTCACAGTGATGTTCTTGTAGAAGTAGTCTCTAACTTTCAGTCCGTCACAGTGCTGTTCTTATAGAAGTAGTCTCTAACCTTCGGTCAGTCACAGTGATGTTCTTGTAGAAGTAATCTCTAACCTTCGATCAGTCACAATGCTATTCTTGTAGAAATGTTCTCTAACCTTCGATCAGTCACAATGGTATTCTTGTAGAAATGTTCTAAAACCTTCGGTCAGTCACAGTGATGTTCTTGTAGCAGTAGTCTCTAACATTCGGTCCGTCACAGTGATGTTCTTGTAGAAGTGTTCTCTAACCTTCGGTCCGTCACAGTGATGGTTTTGTAGAAGTGTTCACTAACCTTCGGTCTGTCACAGTGATGGTCTTGTAGAAGTGTTCTCAAACCTTCTGTCCGTCACAGTGATGTTCTTGTAGAAGTAGTCTCTAACCTTCGGTCAGTCACAGTGATGTTCCTGTAGAAGTAGTCTCTAACCTTCTGTCAATCACAGTGATGTTCTTGTAGAAGTGTTCTCTAACCTTCGGTCCATCACAGTGATGTTCTTGTAGAAGTGTTCTCTAATCTTCGGTCCGTCACAGTGATGTTCTTGTAGAAGTGTTCTCTAACCTTCGGTCAGTCACAGTGATGTTCTTGTAGAAGTAGTCTCTAACCTTCGGTCCGTCACAGTGATGTTCTTGTAGAAGTGTTCTCTAACCTTCGGTCAGTCACAGTGATGGCTTTATTGAAGTAGTCTCTAACCTTCAGTCAGTCACAGTGATGTTCTTGTAGAAGTGTTCTCTAACCTTCGGTCAGTCACATAGCTGTTCTTGTAGAAGTAGTCTCTAACATTAGATCAGTCACAGTGATGGTCTTGTAGAAGTAGTCTCTAACCTTCGATCAGTCACAGTGATGGTCTTGTAGAAGTAGTCTCTAACCTTCGGTCAGTCACAGTGATGTTCTTGTAGAAGTAGCCTCTAACCTTCGGTCAGTCACAGTGATGTTCTTGTAGAAGTAGTCTCCAGCCGTCGGTCCGTCACAGTGATGTTCTTGTAGAAGTGTTCTCTAACCTTCGGTCCATCACAGTGATGGTTTTGTAGAAATGTTATATAACTTTCAGTCACATTGATGTTCTCTCTGTTAATGTTTGATGTGAATATTAACCACGTATGTACATGTTTGATTCCTTGTGTTGTCCTTGTATATTTGTAACAACAGATCCAGGCGTTCTATTTCAGCAACCTACAGATTTCGATTGCATCAAAGCTAACAGCAGTACAGTTGTGTGCACAGCCAAGGACCATGCAGCATGTAGCTCTCGTGGTCATGTGATTATTAGCTTCTTTGACGACTACGCTGATGATAAGAAAGTAAAGTTCACAAAAAGCGTGAACATAGGAGTCACAGGTTAGGCAAATAGAACTTTAAATAATACATTAAATAGCGTATTATGCATATAGAGATGCAGGACATATTGTGATTAGCCGGAAAACCAATATGTTCCTCTAATGATCGTAATGTATTCACATGGATGCCGACACTTCAAGCTAATCATGTATTTATATTGAAATGCTTAATTATAATAATAGTTTACTACAATGCTTTTTTCCACAATATCACTACACCATTGCAATACATGTTTGTACATACATAACTCATATAGTGCACGAGCTTGCGCCTTAAGATATACATATGATTATTTAGTACGCTAGCTAGCACCTTAAGATTTGCGTGTGTTGATAGAGTGCACGAGTTAGCACCTTGAGATAGACATGTGTTGATATAGTGCACGAGCTAGCACCTTGAGATAGATATGTGATGATATAGTGCACGAGTTAGCACCTTGAGATAGACATGTGTTGATATAGTGCACGAGCTAGCACCTTGAGATAGACATGTGATGATATAGTGCACGAGCTAGCACCTTGAGATAGACATGTGATGCTATAGTACACGAGCTAGCACCTTGAGATAGACATGTGATGCTATAGTGCACGAGCTAGCACCTTGAGATAGATATGTGATGATATAGTGCACGAGCTAGCACTTTGCGATAGACATGTGATGATATAGTGCACGAGCTAGCACCTTGAGATTTACGTGTGTTGATATAGTGCACGAGCTAGCACCTTGAGATAGACATGTGATGATATAGTGCACGAGCTAGCACCTTGAGATAGACATGTGTTGATATAGTGCACGAGCTAGCACCTTGAGATAGACATGTGTTGCTATAGTGCACGAGCTAGCACCTTGAGATAGACATGTGTTGATATAGTGCACGAGCTAGCACCTTGAGATAGACATGTGTTGCTATAGTGCACGAGCTAGCACCTTGAGATAGACATGTGATGATATAGTGCACGAGCTAGCGCCTTAATATTTACGTGTGTTGATATAGTGCACGAGCTAGCACCTTGCGATATACATGTGATGACATAGTGCACGAGCTAGCACATTGAGATATACATGTGATGATATAGTGCACAAGCTAGCACCTGGAGATAGACATGTGATGATATAGAGCACGAGCTAGCACCTTGCGATAGACATGTGATGATATAGTGCACGAGCTAGCACCTTGAGATTTACGTGTGTTGATATAGTGCACGAGCTAGCACCTTGAGATAGACATGTGATGATATAGTGCACGAGCTAGCACCTTGAGATAGACATGTGTTGATATAGTGCACGAGCTAGCACCTTGAGATAGACATGTGTTGCTATAGTGCACGAGCTAGCACCTTGAGATAGACATGTGTTGATATAGTGCACGAGCTAGCACCTTGAGATAGACATGTGTTGCTATAGTGCACGAGCTAGCACCTTGAGATAGACATGTGATGATATAGTGCACGAGCTAGCGCCTTAATATTTACGTGTGTTGATATAGTGCACGAGCTAGCACCTTGCGATAGACATGTGATGACATAGTGCACGAGCTAGCACATTGAGATATACATGTGATGATATAGTGCACAAGCTAGCACCTGGAGATAGACATGTGATGATATAGAGCACGAGCTAGCACCTTGCGATATACATGTGATGATATAGTGCACGAGCTAGCACCTTGAGATAGACATGTGATGATATAGTGCACGAGTTAGCACCTTGAGATAGACATTTGATGATATAGTGCACGAGCTAGCACCTTGAGATAGACATGTGATGATATAGTGCACGAGCTAGCGCCTTAAGATTTACGTGTGTTGATATAGTGCACGAGCTAGCACCTTGAGATAGACATGTGATGCTATAGTGCACGAGCTAGCACCTTGAGATAGACATGTGATGATATAGTGCACGAGCTAGCACCATGAGATACACATGTGATGATATAGTGAACGAGCTAGAACCTAGAGATATACATGTGATGATATAGTGCACGAGCTAGCACCTTGAGATATACATGTGTTGATATAGTGCACGAGCTAGCACCTTGAGATAGACATGTGATGCTATAGTGCACGAGCTAGCACCTTGAGATAGACATGTGATGATATAGTGCACGAGCTAGCACCTTGAGATAGACATGTGATGATATAGTGCACGAGCTAGCGCCTTGAGATAGACATGTGATGATATAGTGCACGAGCTAGCACCTTGAGATATACATGTGATGATATAGTGCACGAGCTAGCACCTTGAGATAGACATGTGTTGCTATAGTGCACGAGCTAGCACCTTGAGATAGACATGTGACGATATAGTGCACGAGCTAGCGCCTTGAGATAGACATGTGTTGATATAGTGCACGAGCTAGCACCTTGAGATAGACATGTGTTGATACAGTGCACAAGCTAGCACCTGGAGATAGACATGTGATGATATAGAGCACGAGCTAGCACCTTGCGATATACATGTGATGATATAGTGCACGAGCTAGCACCTTGAGATAGACATGTGATGATATAGTGCACGAGTTAGCACCTTGAGATAGACATTTGATGATATAGTGCACGAGCTAGCACCTTAAGATAGACATGTGATGATATAGTGCACGAGCTAGCACCTTGAGATAGACATGTGTTGATATAGTGCACGAGCTAGCACCTTGAGATAGACATGTGATGATATAGTGCACGAGCTAGCACCTTGCGATAGACATGTGATGATATAGTGAACGAGCTAGCACCTAGAGATATACATGTGATGATATAGTGCACGAGCTAGCACCTTGAGATAGACATGTGATGATATAGTGCACGAGCTTGCACCTTGAGATAGACATGTGATGATATAGTGCACGAGCTAGCACCTTGCGATAGACATGTGATGATATAGTGCACGAGTTAGCACCTTGAGATAGACATGTGTTGATATAGTGCACGAGCTAGCGCCTTGAGATAGACATGTGTTGATATAGTGCACGAGCTAGCACCTTGAGATAGACATGTGATGATATAGTGCACGAGCTAGCGCCTTAAGATTTACGTGTGTTGATATAGTGCACGAGCTAGCACCTTGAGATAGACATGTGATGCTATAGTGCACGAGCTAGCACCTTGAGATAGACATGTGATGATATAGTGCACGAGCTAGCACCATGAGATACACATGTGATGATATAGTGAACGAGCTAGAACCTAGAGATATACATGTGATGATATAGTGCACGAGCTAGCACCTTGAGATATACATGTGTTGATATAGTGCACGAGCTAGCACCTTGAGATAGACATGTGATGCTATAGTGCACGAGCTAGCACCTTGAGATAGACATGTGATGATATAGTGCACGAGCTAGCACCTTGAGATAGACATGTGATGATATAGTGCACGAGCTAGCGCCTTGAGATAGACATGTGATGATATAGTGCACGAGCTAGCACCTTGAGATATACATGTGATGATATAGTGCACGAGCTAGCACCTTGAGATAGACATGTGTTGCTATAGTGCACGAGCTAGCACCTTGAGATAGACATGTGACGATATAGTGCACGAGCTAGCGCCTTGAGATAGACATGTGTTGATATAGTGCACGAGCTAGCACCTTGAGATAGACATGTGTTGATACAGTGCACGAGCTAGCACCTTGAGATAGACATGTGATGATATAGTGCACGAGCTAGCACCTTGAGATAGACATGTGATGATATAGTGCACGAGCTAGCGCCTTGAGATAGACATGTGTTGATATAGTGCACGAGATAGCACCTTGAGATAGACATGTGATGATATAGTGCACGAGCTAGCACCTTGAGATAGACATGTGATGATATAGTGCACGAGCTAGCACCTTGAGATAGACATGTGATGATATAGTGCACGAGCTAGCACCTTGAGATAGACATGTGTTGATATAGTGCACGAGCTAGCACCTTGAGATAGACATTTGATGATATAGTGCACGAGCTAGCACCTTGCGATAGACATGTGTTGATACAGTGCACGAGCTAGCACCTTGAGATAGACATGTGATGATATAGTGCACGAGCTAGCACCTTGAGATAGACATGTGTTGATATAGTGCACGAGCTAGCACCTTGAGATAGACATGTGATGATATAGTGCACGAGCTAGCACCTTGATATAGACATGTGATGATATAGTGCACGAGCTAGCACCTTGAGATAGACATGTGATGATATAGTGCACGAGCTAGCATCTTGAGAGAAACATGTGTTGATATAGTGCACGAGCTAGCACCTTGAGATATACATGTGATGATATAGTGCACGAGCTAGCACCTTGAGATAGACATGTGATGATATAGTGCACGAGCTAGCACCTTGAGATAGACATGTGATGATATAGTGCACGATCTAGCACCTTGAGATAGACATGTGTTGATATAGTGCACGAGATAGCGCCTTGAGATAGACATGTGTTGATATAGTGCACGAGCTAGCACCTTGAGATAGACATGTGATGATATAGTGCACGAGCTAGCACCTTGAGATATACATGTGATGATATAGTGCATGAGCTATCACCTTGAGATAGACATGTGATGATATAGTGCACGAGCTAGCACCTTGAGATAGACATGTGATGATATAGTGCACGAGCTAGCACCTTGAGATAGACATGTGATGATATAGTGCACGAGCTAGCACCTTGAGATAGACATGTGATGATATAGTGCACGAGCTAGCATCTTGAGAGAAACATGTGTTGATATAGTGCACGAGCTAGCACCTTGAGATATACATGTGATGATATAGTGCACGAGCTAGCACCTTGAGATAGACATGTGATGATATAGTGCACGAGCTAGCACCTTGAGATAGACATGTGATGATATAGTGCACGAGCTAGCACCTTGAGATAGACATGTGATGATATAGTGCACGAGCTAGCACCTTGAGATAGACATGTGATGATATAGTGCACGAGCTAGCATCTTGAGAGAAACATGTGTTGATATAGTGCACGAGCTAGCACCTTGAGATAGACATGTGATGATATAGTGCACGAGCTAGCACCTTGAGATAGACATTTGATGATATAGTGCACGAGGCACGAGCTAGCACCTTGAGATAGACATGTGATGATATAGTGCACGAGCGAGCACCTTGAGATATACATCTGCTGCTATAGTGCACGAGCTAGCACCTTGAGATAGAGATGTGTTGCTATAGTCCGCCGACGGTAACGGTGGTGATGACGCCGTCAACAATTACATACATGTATATCTAACAAAACCATCAAATACAATGCTTTAATACGTTGCATACTGTTTCTAAGCGTTGTTCCCTGCCTCTAACAAGTCACATCTGCAAGAATGACGTTATATTTGACTACTCGCAAAATAATGGTGTGGTTTTTAGAAATATTTGACCCATCAAAAAAACAAAAACATTATCATTTCTCAAAAAATGCGTCAGAATGGATATCCATAAATAACGAATACATAGCAAAACGGCTCTCCGTATGCAGGGTATGTACACATAGCAACACGGCTCTCCGTATGAATTGATGTATGTTTACTAAACGAGTTATAGAATCCATTGTTGTTAGAGAGAATTTACATCCGGGTATGTACATCCGGGTATGTACACATGTGATACCTAGCGATACACCTGCACCATACGTGTTATTAGTTGTATATATTTACATCAGGGTATGTACACATGTGACACCTAGCGATACACCTGTACCATACGTGTTGTTAGTTGTATAGATATTTACATCAGGGTATGTACACCTGTGATACCTAGCGATACATCTGTACCATACGTGTTGTTAGTTGTATATATTTACATCCGGGTATGTACACCTGTGATACCTAGCGATACACCTGTACCATACGTGTTGTTAGTTGTATATATTTACATCAGGGTATGTACACATGTGATACCTAGCGATACATCTGTACCATACGTGTTGTTAGTTGTATAGATATTTACATCCGGGTATGTACACATGTGATACCTAGCGATACATCTGTACCATACGTGTTGTTAGTTGTATAGATATTTACATCAGGGTATGTACACATGTCATATCTAGCGATACATCTGTACCATACGTGTTGTTAGTTGTATAGATATTTACATCAGGGTATGTACACATGTCAGATCTAACGATACATCTGTACCATACGTGTTGTTAGTTGTATAGATATTTACATCAGGGTATGTACACCTGTGATACCTAGCGATACATCTGTACCATACGTGTTGTTAGTTGTATAGATATTTACATCAGGGTATGTACACCTGTGATACCTAGCGATACATCTGTACCATACGTGTTGTTAGTTGTATAGATATTTACATCAGGGTATGTACACATGTCATACCTAGCGATACATCTGTACCATACGTGTTGTTAGTTGTATAGATATTTACATCAGGGTATGTACACATGTCATACCTAGCGATACATCTGTACCATACGTGTTGTTAGTTGTATAGATATTTACATCAGGGTATGTACACCTGTCATACCTAGCGATACATCTGTACCATACGTGTTGTTAGTTGTATAGATATTTACATCAGGGTATGTACACATGTCAGATCTAACGATACATCTGTACCATACGTGTTGTTAGTTGTATGGATATATACATATTCGACGTGTATTTGGTTATTGAAATACTCAGCTTCTGTAGCAAAAATGTGGACAAATATAATACCTAATAATAGGAAATTACATTCTGTTTTTTCCACTGATGTAGTGTCGCTAGAGTGTTATTAGAGAATAGTGATATACAGCTTGCCTTCCTCATCAACATGTTCTCACTTCGCCTCACTAACTTTATTTGTTATTCTACAGTTTTCGATACCCTGAAGGCCAGCATTACCCAGGTGTTATATAGTAACCGCACATCTGAATTCCTGCTCAACTGTCTGTATGTACGAGATTGTGATAGTTATGAAATTGAATTCTTTGGAAACGGTCAGACTTTAGCAGGTATGGTATAGTATGTTATTGTTAGCAGTACATTATTCTCTCTGTTCAAATCACTTGCCCCTCACCGCTTGAGGTTCGAATCGCACTTGGTGTGTCGAATTATTTCAAGTGAGGAAGCTATCCAGCTGGCTTGTGGTAGTTCGGTGGTTCTACCCGGGTGCCCCATCCTACCTAAACTACTGTTCGGAGGGGCACCCGGTGTCCTCCTCCTCCAATAATGGCGGGAGAGTCGCCACATGGACTAAGCTATTTGGTACGACGTTAAACTCCAATCCAACCAACTGTCCGTACATGGTTTCTGTGTCCGTACATGGTTTCTGTGTCCGTACATGGTGTCTGTGTCCATACATGGTTTCTGTGTCCGTACATGGTTTCTGTGTCCGTACATGGTTTCTGTGTTTCTGTGTCCGTACATGGTTTCTGTGTCCGTACATGGTTTCTGTGTCCGTACATGTACATGGTTTCTGTGTCCGTACATGGTTTCTGTGTCCGTACATGGTTTCTGTGTCCGTACATGGTTTCTGTGTCCGTACATGGTTTCTGTGTCCGTACATGGTTTCTGTGTCCGTACATGGTTTCTGTGTCCGTACATGTACATGGTTTCTGTGTCCGTACATGGTTTCTGTGTCCGTACATGGTTTCTGTGTCGATACATGGTTTCTGTGTCGGTACATGGTTTCTGTGTCCGTACATGGTTTCTGTGTCCGTACATGTTTCTGTGTCCGTACATGGTTTCTGTGTCCGTAGTTTCTGTGTCCGTACATGGTTTCTGTGTCCGTACATGGTTTCTATGTCCACACTAGTTCTTTCTACTTCGGTAAAAACGACTTCGGGGACTATTGATTCGATTGATGTCCTCTCAAACATATACGTTCTCAAGTTTGTGTTCAGTATAGCAACAAGGGAGGGATGTTAAAATGACTTGACACAAATGTTCACCACAGGAGGTCGTTATGTTGTGAATAGCAATCAGCCATGTTTATGTTCACTAGTTAGGGTACACTATTGCCATGTTGCATTCAGCCATGCTTATGTTCACAAGTTAGGGTACAATATTGCCATGTTGCATTCAGCCATGTTTATGTTCACAAGTTAGGGTACAATATTGCCATGTTGCATTCAGCCATGCTTATGTTCACAAGTTAGGGTACAATATTGCCATGTTCCATTCAGCCATGCTTATGTTCACTAGTTAGGATACAATATTGCCATGTTCCATTCAGCCATGCTTATGTTCACAAGTTAGGGTACAATATTGCCATGTTCCATTCAGCCATGCTTATGTTCACAAGTTAGGGTACAATATTGCCATGTTACATTCAGCCATGCTTATGTTCACTAGTTAGGATACAATATTGCCATGTTACATTCAGCCATGCTTATGTTCACAAGTTGGGATACAATATTGCCATGTTGCATTCAGCCATGTTTATGTTCACAAGTTGGGGTACAATATTGCCATGTTGCATTCAGCCATGTTTATGTTCACAAGTTGGGATACAATATTGCCATGTTGCATTCAGCCATGTTTATGTTCACAAGTTGGGGTACAATATTGCCATGTTGCATTCAGCCATGTTTATGTTCACAAGTTGGGGTACAATATTGCCATGTTGCATTCAGCCATATTTATGTTCACAAGTTAGGGTACAATATTGCCATGTTGCATTCAGCCATGTTTATGTTCACAAGTTGGGGTACAATATTGCCATGTTGCATTCAGCCATGCTTTATGTTCACAAGTTAGGGTACAATAGTTCCATGTTCCATTCAGCCATGCTTATGTTCACAAGTTGGGGTACAATATTGCCATGTTCCATTCAGCTATGCTTATGTTCACAAGTTGGGGTACAATATTGCCATGTTGCATTCAGCCATGCTTATGTTCACAAGTTAGGGTACAATATTTCCATGTTGCATTCAGCCATGCTTATGTTCATCTCATGTTCGTACAGAAAATACTCTGCCTTGCTGAACAATAACTTAGACTGGCTGTTCACACAATGTTGTTGGTGAGAATGGGTTAAAGTAAGTGTTGTAGATAACGCATACTGTGTACAGTTGTACGGCATTAACATAGCAGACGTCACCATGGCAACACACTATTGATTCAAAGAGTCAAAGTTAATTAAGAAGGATAAATATGAAAGACATGATGGTGGTAGGAAATGGAACTGTCTCATAGTGATATTCTACCTCTTATTTCAGGTTCCAAGTCGTGTTCGTCAACCTACTCCGATGTTGACGGGCACAATGTAAACTGTAGTACCACCGTGTCCAGTCAGGTCATCTACGAGCAAGGCAATGCTGTCCGGTTATACTGCCAGTTAATGCATGGTAGTGATATAGAGAACCAGTACGAACTGGTATTACCCGCGTGCAACGACATTAACACAAAGAGTACACGTATGTAGTCACTTGTCGTTCATGTCTCAAGATATACCACTTTCTATATTTGGAATACTTATCACATGGCAGTCACATCAAGAACCGAAACGAACTCGTATTACCTATTATCACATTGCTTGTATTCTTTGTAATACAGCCATCACATATTTACGTATATCGCCACACGTCACAACTGTATACAGATTATCTATGTGTTCTATTTCATGCTTGATATCAACATTTTATAATTATCGGAGATACAATAAATTATTTCGAGTGCAGTACTAATATTCGTGTATATTTAATACAATATGTTATAGGTGCCTCCATTCACGTTAATGTATACACTAGTTAATTAGGGATGTGCCTACATTCACGTTAATGTATACACTAGTTAATTAGGGATGTACCTTACTTCACGTTAATGTATACACTAATTAATTATGGATGTACATTACTTCACGTTATTGTATACACTAGTTAATTATGGATGTACATTACTTCACATTAATGTATACACTAGTTAATTAGGGATGTACCTTACTTCACGTTAATGTATACACTAATTAATTATGGATGTACATTACTTCACGTTAATGTATACACTAGTTAATTATGGATGTACCTTACTTCACATTAATGTATACACTAGTTAATTATGGATGTACCTTACTTCACGTTAATGTATACACTAGTTAATTATGGATGTACCTTACTTCACGTTAATGTATACACTAGTTAATTAGGGATGTACCTTACTTCACGTTAATGTATACACTAGTTAATTAGGGATGTACCGTACTTCACGTTAATGTATACACTAGTTAATTAGGGATGTACCGTACTTCACGTTAATGTATACACTAGTTAATTAGGGGTGTACCTTACTTCACGTTATTGTATACACTAGTTAATTAGGGGTGTACCTTACTTCACGTTATTGTATACACTAGTTAATTAGGGGTGTACCTTACTTCACGTTTATGTACACTAGTTAATTATGGGTGTACCTTACTGCACGTTTATATACACTAGTTAATTAGGGGTGTACCATACTTCACGTATATATACACTAGTTAATTAGGGGTGTACCATACTTCACGTATATATACACTAGTTAATTAGGGGTGTACCTTACTTCACGTTTATATACACTAGTTAATTAGGGGTGTACCATACTTCACGTATATATACACTAGTTAATTAGGGGTGTACCTTACTTCACGTATATATACACTAGTTAATTAGGGGTGTACCATACTTCACGTATATATACACTAGTTAATTAGGGGTGTACCATACTTCACGTATATATACACTAGTTAATTAGGGGTGTACCTTACTTCACGTTTATATACACTTGTTAATTAAGGATGTGCCTACCCGACAACGAAAACAAAACGTTTATTGAAAACTATGTTTATTATATTTCAGAGTGCAGCGCCAATACCACTTCCCTTTATAACTGTGATGATACAATAGAAGTGACAGAAGATTGTGCAAAGGAATGTGCGGTAATGAATGAATGCTTTCCGGCTACTGTTCAAGAATTCGACGTATCTGATTCTGTACTGTGCCAAACTATATGTGTCCTGCAGTGGTGTAGGGAGGAAGATACTCTTAGAATAGACACTAGTGGTGCCATAGTGTTTGAACATTTATGCCCTGACTCTTGATGCGATCATTGAATTATTCTAGTTCCGGCAACAATAGGTGGGAGGGGGGGGGGCTACCTTTACTGCACACAAATAATATGTCCGGGGAATGCAAACTTCCATAATCCAATTCCAAAATAATTCAATATAGGTGCTTTAGAACAATTCCTGAAAAGTTATATTATTAAATGCATCGAAGATATATCTCGCCATTTGCACAACCCAGCCTCAACAGGGTCTCTTCTGGTATATGGCGTCTCGTGTATCTTGCAATATTCTCAAAACATCCACTAGCATACATTGGTGTGTCCTTCTGTGCAGAGATGATTAACATATACTTATTAAAACTACTTTCTCTTAACTAAATTACCCACCTGGCCGGGTGATATTTTTTAATAGTATGTACATTCATGATGTGTTTAATTATCTGTATACATATCACTGATAGAAAATAGTTATGGTGTGTGCGTGCGTGTGTGCGTGCGTGCGTGCGTGTGTGTGTTATAAAGATGTATATATTCGTGTTTTGGGAGTTTTACACGCACGTGTTACACGTGTCTGTACACATTTGTTATAGTTTTTAAAGATTTAGCATTTAGATAAATTTTATTTGTGTAAGATTTTTTGGTTTGGTTTCGAAGCATTTAAGATTTTGCTCAGCTATTTCCTTGGTATGGAGTGTCCAACAACACTGACTGATGTGTACTGATGTGTATAACGTTAACTGGAACCGCAAAGGTTTGACAACGGACGGATCTGTAGTCCAGTGGTAACACGCTGGACTGGTAATCCATGGATCACAGGTTCGATCCCCCGTCTGACCTAATAAAATTAACAGTCTTTCAGATGGGACGTTACACCGAGGTCTCGTGTCGGTGCTTTACACCGTGCACGTAAAAGAACCAGAGGAGACTCTGGAATGGGCCTCTTGTCTGTATCATGCACTATCCTCCAAAATCTAAAATGACTAATCTCTTCAGGAGGCGTCGCTCATATGGGCAACCGGTAGCGACGATAAATAAATGTAAAACACATGTTTGACAATGTAGGCCTCGACATTCGTGCGAACGAGACTGTCGTTATGCATGTCCGCTCCTGCTTCCTTATCTTGCTATTAGTTTATACTAATTTATTTTAGCTCGATTGATAAACAAGTTCTTACAACTTATATTAATCACTCTCGAGACCTCATTCCTGATGTAATCCATCGCCACGAGGGAGAGAGAAGAGGCAATGTGGAATTTAAATGACTTGCCTAAGGACACAATCGTAACGGCTCCAGCGGGGCTCGAACTCCGTAACTATTTCTATTCATACCCATGCTCATGTGTTTAAACGGTGACAGGGTTACCGGTAATCTGTACTAGCAATTCGCAATCCATGGAAACACGGTTTGGCTTATTATACAGTGCGCACCGTTTTGACCTACTTTCGCCAAAACGAGACTAACAGGTAAACAAACGTAAATATGCATTACTCGTATAGGAATATATATTATATGTTTCAGAGAATTACTTAGTGTGTCGTCCATTGTCCAGTGGTACAGTGGTAGAGTGTCTTATTTGGATTCAAAGGGTCCCGGGTTTGATACTAGTTTGGGGCACATATAGTGTCATTGAGTGAGGCATCTCAGTACTGGTTAGTGACTTAAGTCTGCTAAGCCTGTCCAAAAACATGCCAAGGTCCCCACAAGGTGCTTGGCATCAATAAACATACAATGTACATAAGTAATTGAATGCATTAGTAACATTTAGGTCACACGCACCATATTAACTATATTAACCCATGACATTGGAATGGCCTCCCTCCCCTCAACGAAGGATCGCTGCCGGCCCAATGGAAGTTAGCAAATGTTGCTCCCATTTACAAAAAGGGGACACGTCACACCCCGCCAACTATAGGCCTATCTCACTGACATGTGTTCTATGCAAGGTTCTAGAACATATACTTAGTTTCCTCCTCGATAGTAAAACACTTCACTAACCATAGTATTCTGTACCATTTGCAGCATGGTTTTTAGAGAAAAACGGTCATGCGTGACCCAATTAGTAATGCTAATCAATGACTTGGTTACCTCTGTCTACAATAAGCATCAGGTAGATCTCATCCTATTAGACTTCAGTAAGACTTTCGATAAGGTCAATCACGAGAAAGCACTACTAAAATGCATGACTATGGAGTGAGAGGTCAAACATTAAGAGTTTTCTAGATAATAGACTCCAGTCAGTTGTCCTTAATGGTATTAGTTCAGATGCCATTCCTCTGGAGTCCCACATGGATCCGTACTTGGACCCCTGCTTTTCCTAGCCTATATAAACGACCTCCCACAAAACATCAGTTCCAAAGTCTGTATCTTTGCAGATGATACTGCAGTCTATCTATCATCTGCAAATGAATCGGTCACACTCCAAAACGATCTTAAGAGATTAGAAGAGTAGGAGTGGGACATGGAATTTAACTCCTCCAAATGTCAAGTTATCCACGTCACCAGAAGGAAACATCCTATTCCCAGTCAATATGAACTCCACTTGAGTCGGTACCCTCAGCCAAATACCTTGGCGTGGATATCTCAAATAACCTGTCGTGGGACACTCGCATAAAAAGGTCAACTAAGAAAGCAAACCAAACATTAGGATTCCTACGTAGAAACATCCAGGTCAAATCCGAACCCCTTAAGTCCATGGCTTACCAGACACTAGTGAGACCCCAGCTTGAATATGGCTCCGAGATCTGGTTGCCCCATACCCACACATTGATATACCATATGAAGGTGTCCAGTGAAGAGCAGCCCGTTGGATAAAGTCTGACTTCCATCGTACCTCTAGTGTTACAGACATGCTACATTCCCTAAATATATGTAGACTAGATCAACGGCGTATTGACAATAGGTTATCCCTTCTGTATAAAATTCATAATGATCTTGTTGCTATTCCCATTGTAAATTACCTAATTCCCCTCTCCCGTCCTGCTCGCCATTGCCATTCCATAAGCTATAAGTTAATTACAGCAACTACAGACCTACTACACGTTTTCCTTTTCCCCCACGAACAATCTCCCTCCTGACATTGTCCATCTCCCTACCACAGAGCAATTCAATACAACAGTTTGCCATATTGACCATGCCAGTCCCTAGTTGTTCTGCGCAGCTGCTTTTAAACTTTTACCACAACTTATGTTCATTACTTTCTTAAATTATGCTTTTAACTATTCATACGTTTAACTTCTTTGCGGTTTTTGACGCGCAACATGTCTACATCCCTGCAAGGGGTTCGACATTAAAGGAAGATAGATAAAGGTAGGTAGATAAAGGTAGGTAGGTAGATAAAGGTAGGTAGATAGATAAAGGTAGGTAGATAAGGAGAGATATATAGATTATACAGGTAACAGTGTTCAGCCACAGCCGTTAACATTTTTGCTGAGCGGCTGGCCAATGTACCACTCGGTTTTTGACCTTAGTATGTGGTTATTGTCAACATTCTGTGTCTCAAATGAGATGTTTATCAACGGTCCCCGACAAGCGCCACCCTGTCATACTCAGTAGTGTGATGTGGGAGTACCCAGTATATGTGGATGAATGAGTTACTACCCGAAATCATCGTTAGACGAAAGGGTTTTTTTTAGACGAAACTAGTACGTGCATTCGTGTTTACTCGTGGTTGTCTATAATATTCACTTTTGTTATCAGTAGTTATATAAATACGGATATAATACAGTTACAAAACAACCTACCAAAGTAAACAGAGTATGTCGAAGGTAGTATATTGCCAAAATACGCTAAACCGGTGATTTTATAACGAACGGTTTTAATGTTTGTTTACCTGTTTATAAGAATCTGGTTCAAGACGGTGTCCAAACCGTGTTTCCGTGTATATATGACAATATATTAGTAGCATACAACAATTCATGATGGGTATGAGAACACTAGATTACCCTGACTTAGTTGTACCGTACCTTGCCAATCCAGATTGTGTTGATAAAGTTTCAACAATCTCCAGTTATAGGATAAGAAATTGGTAATTGTTTCAGTATCGGGAATGAACTTTTGTTATAGCCTGTACAGTGAATATGACACTGATACTATAAAAAGTGTGTGAGATGGTACTGTGGTCGCCATACCAGACAGGTAGGTTTTCTCCGGGTCCTCCCACACGAATGATCTCATTTACGCTTTCATACGCGCCAACGAGAGTGATTAATATAAGTTGTTAGAACTTGCTTCGCAGTCTTTGTAAAATAAATAAAGTTTAAATTTAAACTAGGCAGGTAATGTAAATGTGTTATTTCATAAACGTACCCAGACATGAACGAACATGTATCTATCGTAATACTAGAATGACCCACGGCCCTAAGCTTAGAGTTTTAAAGATACATATCCGTTATTATTACAATGTGGTCTGCAAAACAACAGTTTATTACTTGACTTACATGGAGGACTTACAATTAGTGTTCAAAACATAGTGCGTAAAATATAGCAAGAAATTAGCAGCATAAGAAACGACGACGATCTTCTTAATAGCACCTATGATACCACTGTAACCTATCATCACTGATGGTCACTGGTTCGAGCCCCGCTCAGACCGTGTCTCATTTATATGAAAAAGTTGGCAGTTTCTTACGGAGGTTGGTGCACCCAAGTACCGGTTAACCGTTGGAGCCTGCCCAGGAAAGGTGTTGTTAGGTAAACTGCCCGCCGGCGATATAGCCCGAAATGGTGCTGATGCAGGCGTAAAACCCGAAATATAAAAATATAGATATAAATAGCACCTATGCCTTTCCATTGTAGTGTGTGCACGCATTGACCCATGCCTTTCCATTGTAGTGTGTGCACTCATTGACCAATGACTTTCCATTGTAGTGTGTGCACTCATTGACCCATCCCTTTCCACTGTAGTGTGTGCACGCATTGACCCATGGCTTTCCATTGTAGTATGTGCACTCATTGACCAATGACTTTCCATTGTAATGTGTGCACGCATTGACCCATGCCTTTCCATTGTAGTGTGTACCGGTTGCCCATATGAGCGACGCCTCCTGAAGAGATTAGTCATTTTAGATTGTTGGAGGATAGTGCAATGACACAGACAGAGACCCATTCCAGTCTCTTCTGGTTCTTTAAACGTGCACGATGTAAAGCAACGACACAATACCTCGGTTTAAAGTGGATCGAACCTGCGATCCCTGGATTACCAGTCCAGTGTGTTAACCACTGGACTACAGATCCGTCTGTATTTAATAGGAGTTGTATTTAATAGAATTTCTAGTTGTGTAATTTTATAATAACTATGGAGTTCATATTTGCACAATAAAAAGTTATAAATATTTGTTTCTGTTCTCCTCGAGTATATTCTTGCTGCAATCATTATTACGAACATATTAACGTTTCCTGGAAACATATCCACTGTTTACCTGCATCACCTCCATGAGCATATTTACGTTTCCTGGAAACATATCCATTGTTTACCTGCATCACCTCTACGAAAATATTTACGTTTTCTAGAAACATATCCACTGTTTACCTGCATCACCTCTAAGAACATATTTACGTTTCCTGGAAACATATCCACTGTTTACCTGCATCACCTCTACGAACATATTTACGTTTCCTGGAAACATATCCACTGTTTACCTGCATCACCTCTACGAACATATTTACGTTTTCTAGAAACATATCCACTGTTTACCTGTATCACCTCTAAGAACATATTTACGTTTTCTAGAAACATATCCACTGTTTACCTGCATCACCTCTAAGAACATATTTACGTTTCCTGGAAACATATCCACTGTTTACCTGCATCACCTCTAAGAACATATTTACGTTTCCTGGAAACATATCCACTGTTTACCTGCATCACCTCTACGAACATATTTACGTTTCCTGGAAACATATCCACTGTTTACCTGCATCACCTCTACGAACATATTTACGTTTTCTAGAAACATATCCACTGTTTACCTGCATCACCTCTAAGCACATATTTACGTTTTCTAGAAACATATCCACTGTTTACCTGCATCACCTCTAAGAACATATTTACGTTTCCTGGAAACATATCCACTGTTTACCTGCATCACCTCTAAGAACATATTTACGTTTCCTGGAAACATATCCACTGTTTACCTGCATCACCTCTACGAACATATTTACGTTTCCTGGAAACATATCCACTGTTTACCTGCATCACCTCTACGAACATATTTACGTTTTCTGGAAACAAATCCATTGTTTAACAGTATCATCTCTACGAATATATTAACGTTTCCTGGAAACATTTCAATTGTTTAACTGTATCACCTCTACGAACATATCTACGTGTCCTGGAAACATATCCATTGTTTACCTGCATCACCTCTAAGAACATATTTACGTTTCCTGGAAACATTTCTAGATATTGTAACATCTGGAAACATATCCATTGTTTAACTGCCCCACCTTCATCGACATACATTCCTAGATATTGTAACACTGTGTGTATGCATGTCGTTACTACCCCATCTTCATTTACACACATTCCTAGATAGTGTAACACTGTGTGTATGCATGTCGATACTACCCCACCTTCATCAACATACATTCCTAGATATTGTAACACTGTTTATATGTTGTTACTGCCCCACCTTCATCAACATACATTCCTAGATATTGTAACACTGCATGCATGTTGTTACTGCCCAACCTTCATCAACATACATTCCTAGATATTGTAACACTATGCATGTTGCTACTGCCCAACGATCATCACCATACATTCCTAGATAGTGTAACACTGTATTGTAATACTGTTTGTATGCATGTTGTTACTTCCCCACCTTCATCAACATACATTCCTAGACATTGTAACACTGTATGTTGTTACTGACCCACCTTCATCAACATACATTCCTAGATATTGTAACACTGTTTGTATGTTGTTACTGCCCCACCTTCATCAACATACATTCCTAGATATTGTAACACTGTTTGTATGCATGTTGTTACTGTCCAACCTTCATCAACATAAATTCCTAGATATTGTACCACTGTTTGTATGCATGTTGTTACTGCCCCACCTTCATCAACATACATTCCTAGATATTGTACCACTGTTTATATGCATGTTGTTACTGCCCCACCCTCATCAACACACATTCCTAGATATTGTAACACAGTTTGTATGCATGTTGTTACTGCCCCACCTTCATCAACATACATTCCTAGATTTGTAACACTGTTTGAATGCATGTTGTTACTGTCCCACCTTCATCAACATACATTCATAGATAGTGTAACACTGTTTATATGCATGTAGTGACTGCCCCACCTTCATCGACATACATTCCTAGATATTGTAACACTGTTTGTATGCATGTTGTAACTATCCCACCTCCATCGACATACATTCCTAGATATTATAACACTGTGTGTATGCATGTTGTTACTGCCCCACCTTCATCAACATACATTCCTAGATATTGTAACACTGTTTGTATGCATGTTGTAACTGTCCCACCTCCATCGACATACATTCCTAGATATTATAACACTGTGTGTATGCATGTTGTTACTGCCCCACCTTCATCAACATACATTCCTAGATATTGTAATACTGTATGCATGTTGTTACTGCCTCACCTTCATCAACATAAATTCCTAGATATTGTACCACTGTTTGTATGCATGTTGTTACTGCCCCACCTTCATCAACATACATTCCTAGATATTGTACCACTGTTTATATGCATGTTGTTACTGCCCCACCCTCATCAACACACATTCCTAGATATTGTAACACAGTTTGTATGCATGTTGTTACTGCCCCACCTTCATCAACATACATTCCTAGATTTGTAACACTGTTTGAATGCATGTTGTTACTGTCCCACCTTCATCACCATACATTCATAGATAGTGTAACACTGTTTATATGCATGTAGTGACTGCCCCACCTTCATCGACATACATTCCTAGATATTGTAACACTGTTTGTATGCATGTTGTAACTATCCCACCTACATCGACATACATTCCTAGATATTATAACACTGTGTGTATGCATGTTGTTACTGCCCCACCTTCATCAACATACATTCCTAGATATTGTAACACTGTTTGTATGCATGTTGTAACTGTCCCACCTCCATCGACATACATTCCTAGATATTATAACACTGTGTGTATGCATGTTGTTACTGCCCCACCTTCATCAACATACACTCCTAGATATTGTAACACTGTGTGTATGCATGTCGTTACTACCCCATCTTCATTTACACACATTCCTAGATAGTGTAACACTGTGTGTATGCATGTCGATACTACCCCACCTTCATCAACATACATTCCTAGATATTGTAACACTGCATGCATGTTGTTACTGCCCAACCTTAATCAACATACATTCCTAGATATTGTAAAACTATGCATGTTGCTACTGCCCAACCATCATCACCATACATTCCTAGATAGTGTAACACTGTATTGTAATACTGTTTGTATGCATGTTGTTACTTCCCCACCTTCATCAACATACATTCCTAGATATTGTAACACTGTTTGTATGCATGTTGTTACTGCCCAACCTTCATCAACATACATTCCTAGATATTGTAACATTGTTTGTATGCATGTTGTTACTGCCCTACCTTCATAAACATACATTCTTAGATATTGTAACATTGTTTGTATGCATGTTGTTACTGTCCCACCTTCATCAACATACATTCCTAGATATTGTAACACTCTATGCATGGTGCTACTGTCCCATCTTCATCAACATACATTCCAAGATATTGTAACACTGTATGCATGTTGATACTGCCCCACCATCATCAACATACATTCCTAGATATTGTAACACTGTTTGTTTGCATGTTGTTACTACCCCACCTTCATCAACATACAATCCTAGATATTGTAACACTGTTTGTATGCATGTTGTTACTGCCCCACCTTCATCAACATACATTCCTAGATATTGTAACACTGTTTGTATGCATGTTGTTACTGCCCCACCTTCATCAACATACATTCCTAGATATTGTAACACTGTTTGTATGCATGTTGTTACTGCCCCACCTTCATCAACATACATTCCTAGATATTGTAACACTGTTTGCATGCATGTTGTTACTGCCCCAACTTCATCAACATACATTCCTAGATATTGTAACACTGTTTGTATGCATGTTGTTACTGCCCAACCTTCATCAACATACATTCCTAGATATTGTAACACTGTTTGTATGCATGTTGTTACTGCCCCACCTTCATCAACATACATTCCTAGATATTGTAACACTGTTTGTATGCATGTTGTTACTGCCCAACCTTCATCAACATACATTCCTAGATATTGTAACACTGTTTGTATGCATGTTGTTACTGCCCCGCCTTCATCAACATACATTCGTAGATACTGTAAAACTGTTTGAATACATGTTGTTACTGTCCCACCTTCATCAACATACATTCCTAGATATTGTAACACTGTTTGCATGCACGTTGTTACTGTCCCACCTTCATCAACATACATTCCTAGATATTGTAACACTGTTTGTATGCATGTTGTTACTGTCCCACCTCCATCGACATACATTCCTAGATATTATAACACTGTGTGTATGCATGTTGTTACTGCCCCACCTTCATCAACATACATTCCTAGATATTGTAACACTCTATGCATGTTGTTACTGTCCCACCTTCATCAACATACATTCCTAGATATTGTAACACTGTATGCATGTTGTTACTGCCCCACCTTCATCAACATACATTCCTAGATATTGTAACACTGTATGCATGTTGTTACTGCCCCACCTTCATCAACATACATTCCTAGATATTGTAACACTGTTTGTATGCATGTTGTTACTGCCCCACCTTCATCAACATACATTCCTAGATATTGTAACACTGTTTGTATGCATGTTGTTACTGCCCCACCTTCATCAACATACATTCCTAGATATTGTAACACTGTTTGTATGCATGTTGTTACTGCCCCACCTTCATCAACATACATTCCTAGATATTGTAACACTGTTTGTATGCATGTTGTTACTGCCCCACCTTCATCAACATACATTCCTAGATATTGTAACACTGTTTGTATGCATGTTGTTACTGCCCCACCTTCATCAACATACATTCCTAGATATTGTAACACTGTTTGTATGCATGTTGTTACTGCCCCACCTTCATCAACATACATTCCTAGATATTGTAACACTGTTTGTATGCATGTTGTTACTGCCCCACCTTCATCAACATACATTCCTAGATATTGTAACACTGTTTGTATGCATGTTGTTACTGTCCCACCTTCATCAACATACATTCCTAGATATTGTAACACTGTTTGTATGCATGTTGTTACTGCCCCACCTTCATCAACATACATTCCTAGATATTGTAACACTGTTTGTATGCATGTTGTTACTGCCCCACCTTCATCAACATACATTCCTAGATATTGTAACACTGTTTGTATGCATGTTGTTACTGCCCCCGCCTTCATCAACATACATTCCTAGATATTGTAACACTGTTTGTATGCATGTTGTTACTGTCCCACCTTCATCAACATACATTCCTAGATATTGTAACACTGTTTGTATGCATGTTGTTACTGTCCCACCTCCATCGACATACATTCCTAGATATTGTAACACTGTTTGTATGCATGTTGTTACTGCCCAACCTTCATCAACATACATTCCTAGATATTGTAACACTGTGTTTATGCATATTGTTACTGCCCCACCTTCATCAACATACATTCCTAGATATTGTAACACTGTATGCATGTTGTTACTGCCCCACCTTCATCAACATACATTCCTAGATATCGTAATACTGTATGCATGTTGTTACTGCCACACCGTCATCAACATACATTCCTAGATATTGTAACACTTTATGTATGCATGTTGTTACTGCCCCACCTTCATCAACATACATTCCTAGATATTGTAACACTGCATGCATGTTGTTACTGCCCAACCTTAATCAACATACATTCCTAGATATTGTAAAACTATGCATGTTGCTACTGCCCAACCATCATCACCATACATTCCTAGATAGTGTACACTGTATTGTAATACTGTTTGTATGCATGTTGTTACTTCCCCACCTTCATCAACATACATTCCTAGATATTGTAACACTGTTTGTATGCATGTTGTTACTGCCCAACCTTCATCAACATACATTCCTAGATATTGTAACATTGTTTGTATGCATGTTGTTACTGCCCCACCTTCATAAACATACATTCCTAGATATTGTAACATTGTTTGTATGCATGTTGTTACTGTCCCACCTTCATCAACATACATTCCTAGATATTGTAACACTGTATGCATGGTGCTACTGTCCCACCTTCATCAACATACATTCCTAGATATTGTAACACTGTATGCATGTTGTTACTGCCCCACCTCATCAACATACATTCCTAGATATTGTAACACTGTTTGTATGCATGTTGTTACTGCCCCACCTTCATCAACATACATTCCTAGATATTGTAACACTGTTTGTATGCATGTTGTTACTGCCCCACCTTCATCAACATACATTCCTAGATATTGTAACACTGTTTGTATGCATGTTGTTACTGCCCCACCTTCATCAACATACATTCCTAGATATTGTAACACTGTTTGTATGCATGTTGTTACTGCCCCACCTTCATCAACATACATTCCTAGATATTGTAACACTGTTTGTATGCATGTTGTTACTGTCCCACCTCCATCAACATACATTCCTAGATATTGTAACACTGTTTGTATGCATGTTGTTACTGCCCCACCTTCATCAACATACATTCCTAGATATTGTAACACTGTTTGTATGCATGTTGTTACTGTCCCACCTTCATCAACATACATTCCTAGATATTGTAACACTGTTTGTATGCATGTTGTTACTGCCCCACCTTCATCAACATACATTCCTAGATATTGTAACACTGTGTGTATGCATGTCGTTACTACCCCATCTTCATCAACATACATTCCTAGATAGTGTAACACTGTTTGTATGCATGTTGTTACTGCCCCACCTTCATCAACATACATTCCTAGATATTGTAACACTGCATGCATGTTGTTACTGCCCAACCTTCATCAACATACATTCCTAGATATTGTAACACTATGCATGTTGTACTGCCCAACCTCATCACATACATTCCTAGATAGTGTAACACTGTTTGTATGCATGTTGTTACTGCCCAACCTTCATCAACATACATTCCTAGATATTGTAACACTGTTTGTATGCATGTTGTTACTGCCCCACCTTCATCAACATACATTCCTAGATATTGTAACACTGTTTGTATGCATGTTGTTACTGTCCCACCTTCATCAACATACATTCCTAGATATTGTAACACTGTATGCATGTTGTACTGTCCCACTTCATCAACATACATTCCTAGATATTGTAACACTGTATGCATGTTGTTACTGCCCCACCTTCATCAACATACATTCCTAGATATTGTAACACTGTTTGTATGCATGTTGTTACTGCCCCACCTTCATCAACATACATTCCTAGATATTGTAACACTGTTTGTATGCATGTTGTTACTGCCCCACCTTCATCAACATACATTCCTAGATATTGTAACACTGTTTGTATGCATGTTGTTACTGCCCCACCTTCATCAACATACATTCCTAGATATTGTAACACTGTTTGTATGCATGTTGTTACTGCCCCACCTTCATCAACATACATTCCTAGATATTGTAACACTGTTTGTATGCATGTTGTTACTGCCCCACCTTCATCAACATACATTCCTAGATATTGTAACACTGTTTGTATGCATGTTGTTACTGCCCAACCTTCATCAACATACATTCCTAGATATTGTAACACTGTTTGTATGCATGTTGTTACTGCCCCACCTTCATCAACATACATTCCTAGATATTGTAACACTGTTTGTATGCATGTTGTTACTGCCCCACCTTCATCAACATACATTCCTAGATATTGTAACACTGTTTGTATGCATGTTGTTACTGCCCCACCTTCATCAACATACATTCCTAGATATTGTAACACTGTTTGTATGCATGTTGTTACTGTCCCACCTTCATCAACATACATTCCTAGATATTGTAACACTGTTTGCATGCATGTTGTTACTGTCCCACCTTCATCAACATACATTCCTAGATATTGTAACACTGTTTGTATGCATGTTGTTACTGTCCCACCTCCATCAACATACATTCCTAGATATTGTAACACTGTTTGTATGCATGTTGTTACTGCCCCACCTTCATCAACATACATTCCTAGATATTGTAACACTGTATGCATGTTGTACTGTCCCACCTTCATCAACATACATTCCTAGATATTGTAACACTGTATGCATGTTGTTACTGCCCCACCTTCATCAACATACATTCCTAGATATTGTAACACTGTTTGTATGCATGTTGTTACTGCCCCACCTTCATCAACATACATTCCTAGATATTGTAACACTGTTTGTATGCATGTTGTTACTGCCCCACCTTCATCAACATACATTCCTAGATATTGTAACACTGTTTGTATGCATGTTGTTACTGCCCCACCTTCATCAACATACATTCCTAGATATTGTAACACTGTTTGTATGCATGTTGTTACTGCCCCACCTTCATCAACATACATTCCTAGATATTGTAACACTGTTTGTATGCATGTTGTTACTGCCCCACCTTCATCAACATACATTCCTAGATATTGTAACACTGTTTGTATGCATGTTGTTACTGCCCCACCTTCATCAACATACATTCCTAGATATTGTAACACTGTTTGTATGCATGTTGTTACTGCCCCACCTTCATCAACATACATTCCTAGATATTGTAACACTGTTTGTATGCATGTTGTTACTGCCCCACCTTCATCAACATACATTCCTAGATATTGTAACACTGTTTGTATGCATGTTGTTACTGCCCACCTTCATCAACATACATTCCTAGATATTGTAACACTGTTTGTATGCATGTTGTTACTGCCCCACCTTCATCAACATACATTCCTAGATATTGTAACACTGTTTGTATGCATGTTGTTACTGCCCCACCTTCATCAACATACATTCCTAGATATTGTAACACTGTTTGTATGCATGTTGTTACTGCCCACCTTCATCAACATACATTCCTAGATATTGTAACACTGTTTGTATGCATGTTGTTACTGCCCCACCTTCATCAACATACATTCCTAGATATTGTAACACTGTTTGTATGCATGTTGTTACTGCCCCACCTTCATCAACATACATTCCTAGATATTGTAACACTGTTTGTATGCATGTTGTTACTGCCCACCTTCATCAACATACATTCCTAGATATTGTAACACTGTTTGTATGCATGTTGTTACTGCCCCACCTTCATCAACATACATTCCTAGATATTGTAACACTGTTTGTATGCATGTTGTTACTGCCCCACCTTCATCAACATACATTCCTAGATATTGTAACACTGTTTGTATGCATGTTGTTACTGCCCACCTTCATCAACATACATTCCTAGATATTGTAACACTGTTTGTATGCATGTTGTTACTGCCCCACCTTCATCAACATACATTCCTAGATATTGTAACACTGTTTGTATGCATGTTGTTACTGTCCCACCTTCATCAACATACATTCCTAGATATTGTAACACTGTTTGTATGCATGTTGTTACTGCCCCACCTTCATCAACATACATTCCTAGATATTGTAACACTGTTTATGCATGTTGTTACTGCCCACCTCATCAACATACATTCCTAGATATTGTAACACTGTATGTTGTATGCATGTTGTTACTGCCCCCCTTCATCAACATACATTCCTAGATATTGTAACACTTTTGTATGCATGTTGTTACTGCCCCACCTTCATCAACATACATTCCTAGATATTGTAACACTGATGCATGTTGTTACTGCCCACCTTCATCAACATACATTCCTAGATATTGTAACACTATGCATGTTGTTACTGCCCCACCTTCATCAACATACATTCCTAGATATTGTAACACTGTTTGTATGCATGTTGTTACTGCCCCACCTTCATCAACATACATTCCTAGATATTGTAACACTGTTTGTATGCATGTTGTTACTGCCCCACCTTCATCAACATACATTCCTAGATATTGTAACACTGTTTGTATGCATGTTGTTACTGCCCCACCTTCATCAACATACATTCCTAGATATTGTAACACTGTTTGTATGCATGTTGTTACTGCCCCACCTTCATCAACATACATTCCTAGATATTGTAACACTGTTTGATTTACTCCCCATCGATGTATGCATGTTGTTACTGCCCACCTTCATCAACATACATTCCTAGATATTGTAACACTGTTTGTATGCATGTTGTTACTTCCCCACCTTCATCAACATACATTCCTAGATATTGTAACACTGTTTGTATGCATGTTGTTACTGCCCCACCTTCATCAACATACATTCCTAGATATTGTAACACTGTTTGTATGCATGTTGTTACTGCCCCACCTTCATCAACATACATTCCTAGATATTGTAACACTGTTTGTATGCATGTTGTTACTGCCCCACCTTCATCAACATACATTCCTAGATATTGTAACACTGTTTGTATGCATGTTGTTACTGCCCCACCTTCATCAACATACATTCCTAGATATTGTAACACTGTTTGTATGCATGTTGTTACTGCCCCACCTTCATCAACATACATTCCTAGATATTGTAACACTGTTTGTATGCATGTTGTTACTGCCCCACCTTCATCAACATACATTCCTAGATATTGTAACACTGTTTGTATGCATGTTGTTACTGCCCCACCTTCATCAACATACATTCCTAGATATTGTAACACTGTTTGTATGCATGTTGTTACTGCCCACCTTCATCAACATACATTCCTAGATATTGTAACACTGTTTGTATGCATGTTGTTACTGTCCCACCTTCATCAACATACATTCCTAGATATTGTAACACTGTTTGTATGCATGTTGTTACTGCCCACCTTCATCAACATACATTCCTAGATATTGTAACACTGTTTGTATGCATGTTGTTACTGTCCCACCTTCATCAACATACATTCCTAGATATTGTAACACTGTTTGTATGTTGTTACTGCCCCACCTTCATCAACATACATTCCTAGATATTGTAACACTGTTTGTATGCATGTTGTTACTGCCCCACCTTCATCAACATACATTCCTAGATATTGTAACACTGTTTGTATGCATGTTGTTACTGTCCCACCTTCATCAACATACATTCCTAGATATTGTAACACTGTTTGTATGCATGTTGTTACTTCCCCAACCTTCATCAACATACATTCCTAGATATTGTAACACTGTTTGTATGCATGTTGTTACTGCCCACCTTCATCAACATACATTCCTAGATATTGTAACACTGTTTGTATGCATGTTGTTACTGCCCCACCTTCATCAACATACATTCCTAGATATTGTAACACTGTTTGTATGCATGTTGTTACTGTCCCACCTTCATCAACATACATTCCTAGATATTGTAACACTGTTTGTATGCATGTTGTTACTTCCCCAACCTTCATCAACATACATTCCTAGATATTGTAACACTGTTTGTATGCATGTTGTTACTGCCCACCTTCATCAACATACATTCCTAGATATTGTAACACTGTTTGTATGCATGTTGTTACTGCCCCACCTTCATCAACATACATTCCTAGATATTGTAACACTGTTTGTATGCATGTTGTTACTGTCCCACCTTCATCAACATACATTCCTAGATATTGTAACACTGTTTGTATGCATGTTGTTACTTCCCCAACCTTCATCAACATACATTCCTAGATATTGTAACACTGTATGTATGCATGTTGTTACTGCCCACCTTCATCAACATACATTCCTAGATATTGTAACACTGTTTGTATGCATGTTGTTACTGCCCCACCTTCATCAACATACATTCCTAGATATTGTAACACTGTTTGTATGCATGTTGTTACTGCCCCACCTTCATCAACATACATTCCTAGATATTGTAACACTGTTTGTATGCATGTTGTTACTGTCCCACCTTCATCAACATACATTCCTAGATATTGTAACACTGTTTGTATGCATGTTGTTACTGTCCCACCTTCATCAACATACATTCCTAGATATTGTAACACTGTTTGTATGCATGTTGTTACTGCCCCACCTTCATCAACATACATTCCTAGATATTGTAACACTGTTTGTATGCATGTTGTTACTGCCCCACCTTCATCAACATACATTCCTAGATATTGTAACACTGTATGCATGTTGTTACTGCCCCACCTTCATCAACATACATTCCTAGATATTGTAACACTGTATGCATGTTGTTACTGCCCCACCTTCATCAACATACATTCCTAGATATTGTAACACTGTTTGTATGCATGTTGTTACTGCCCCACCTTCATCAACATACATTCCTAGATATTGTAACACTGTATGCATGTTGTTACTGCCCCACCTTCATCAACATACATTCCTAGATATTGTAACACTTGTTTGTATGCATGTTGTTACTTCCCCACCTTCATCAACATACATTCCTAGATATTGTAACACTGTTTGTATGCATGTTGTTACTGCCCCACCTTCATCAACATACATTCCTAGATATTGTAACACTGTTTGTATGCATGTTGTTACTGCCCCACCTTCATCAACATACATTCCTAGATATTGTAACACTGTTTGTATGCATGTTGTTACTGTCCCACCTTCATCAACATACATTCCTAGATATTGTAACACTGTATGCATGTTGTTACTGTCCCACCTTCATCAACATACATTCCTAGATATTGTAACACTGTATGCATGTTGTTACTGCCCCACCTTCATCAACATACATTCCTAGATATTGTAACACTGTTTGTATGCATGTTGTTACTGCCCCACCTTCATCAACATACATTCCTAGATATTGTAACACTGTTTGTATGCATGTTGTTACTGCCCCACCTTCATCAACATACATTCCTAGATATTGTAACACTGTATGCATGTTGTTACTGTCCCACCTTCATCAACATACATTCCTAGATATTGTAACACTGTATGCATGTTGTTACTGCCCCACCTTCATCAACATACATTCCTAGATATTGTAACACTGTTTGTATGCATGTTGTTACTGCCCCACCTTCATCAACATACATTCCTAGATATTGTAACACTGTTTGTATGCATGTTGTTACTGCCCCACCTTCATCAACATACATTCCTAGATATTGTAACACTGTTTGTATGCATGTTGTTACTGCCCCACCTTCATCAACATACATTCCTAGATATTGTAACACTGTTTGCATGTTGTTACTGCCCCACCTTCATCAACATACATTCCTAGATATTGTAACACTGTTTGTATGCATGTTGTTACTGCCACCCTTCATCAACATACATTCCTAGATATTGTAACACTGTTTGTATGCATGTTGTTACTGTCCCACCTTCATCAACATACATTCCTAGATATTGTAACACTGTTTGTATGCATGTTGTTACTGCCCCACCTTCATCAACATACATTCCTAGATATTGTAACACTGTTTGTATGCATGTTGTTACTTCCCACCTTCATCAACATACATTCCTAGATATTGTAACACTGTTTGTATGCATGTTGTTACTGTCCCACCTTCATCAACATACATTCCTAGATATTGTAACACTGTATGCATGTTGTTACTGTCCCACCTTCATCAACATACATTCCTAGATATTGTAACACTGTTTTATGCATGTTGTTACTGCCCCACCTTCATCAACATACATTCCTAGATATTGTAACACTGTATGCATGTTGTTACTGCCCCACCTTCATCAACATACATTCCTAGATATTGTAACACTGTATGCATGTTGTTACTGCCC
>CM026389.1:11654580-11682129 GCA_014843695.1 Archivesica marissinica | reverse complement strand
ACTGGTAGGTGTGTGTCGGAGCGTGGTGGTGGGATGTTTGTGGTTGTGGTGAGTTGTGATGGGTGGTGGTGGTGCGTGGTTTGTACTGGTAGGTGTGTGTCGAGCTTGGTGGTGGAAGGCTTGTGATTGTGATGGGTTGTGATGGGTGGTGGTGGTGCGTGGTTTGTAATGGTAGGTGTGTGTCGGAGCGTCGTGATGGAAGGTTTGTGATTGTGGTGAGTTGTGACGGGTGGTGGTGGTGCGTTGATTGTAATGGTAGGTGTGTGTCGGAGCGTGGTGGTGGATGGTTTGTGATTGTGGTGAGTTGTGACGGTTGGTGGTGGTGCGTTGTTTGTACTGGTAGGTGTGTGTCTGAGCGTGGTAGTGGAAGGTTTGTGATTGTGATGAGTTGTGACAGGTGGTGGTGGTGCGTTGTTTGTACTGGTAGGTGTGTGTCGGAGCGTGGTGGTGGAATGTTTGTAATTGTAGCGAGTTGTGACGGGTGGTGGTGGTGCGTTGTTTGTACTGGTAGGTGTGTGTCGGAGCGTAGTGGTGGATGGTTTGTGGTGTGTTGTAATGGGTGGTGGTGGTGCGTGGTTTGTACTGGTAGGTGTGTCTCGGAGCGTGGTGGTGGATGGTTTGTGGTTGTGGTGGGTTGTGATGGGTGGTGGTGGTGCGTGGTTTGTACTGGTAGGTGTGTGTCGGAGTGTGGTGGTGGAAGGTTTGTGGTTGTGGTGAGTTGTGATGGGTGGTGGTGGTGTGTGGTTTGTACTGGTAGGTGTGTGTCGGAGCGTGGTAGTGGAAGGTTTGTGGTTGTGGTGAGTTGTGATGGGTGGTGGTGCGTGGTTTGTACTGGTTGGTGTGTGTCGGAGCGTGGTGGTGGAAGGTTTGTGGTTGTAGTGGGTTGTGAAGGGTTGTGGTGCGTGGTTTGTACTGGTAGGTGTGTGTCGGAGCGTGGTGGTGGAAGGTTTGTGATTGTGATGGGTTGTGAAGGGTGGACGGCGTGGTTTGTACTGGTAGGTGTGTGTCGGAGCGTGGTGGTGGAAGGTATGTGGTTGTGGTGAGTTGTGATGGGTGGTGGTGGAGCGTGGTTTGTACTGGTAGGTGTGTGTCGGAGCGTGGTGGTGGGATGTTGGTGGTTGTGGTGAGTTGTGATGGGTGGTGGTGGTGCGTGGTTTGTACTGGTAGGTGTGTGTCGGAGCGTGGTGGTGGGAGGTTTGTGGTTGTGGTGAGTTGTGATGGGTGGTGGTGGTGCGTGGTTTGTACTGTGTCGGAGCGTGGTAGTGGAAGGTTTGTGATTGTGATGGGTTGTGACGGGTGGTGGTGCGTGGTTTGTACTGGTAGGTGTGTGTCGGAGCGTGGTAGTGGAAGGTTTGTGATTGTGATGGGTTGTGACGGGTGGTGGTGCGTGGTTTGTACTGGTAGGTGTGTGTCGGAGCGTGGTGGTGGACCGTTTGTGGTTGTGATGAGTTGTGATGTGTGGTGGTGGTATGTGGTTTGTACTGGTAGGTGTGTTTCGGAGCGTGGTGGTGGAAGGTTTGTGGTTGTGATGAGTTGGGACGGGTGGTGGTGGTGCGTGTTTTGTACTGGTAGGTGTGTGTCGGAGCGTGGTGGTGGAAGGTTTGTTATTGTGATGGGTTGTGACGGGTGGTGGTGCGCGGTTTGTACTGGTAGGTGTGTGTCGGAGCGTGGTGGTGGAAGGTTTGTGATTTTGGTGAGTTGTGACGGGTGGTGGTGGTGCGTTGTTTGTACTGGTAGGTGTGTGTCGGAGCGTGGTGGTGGATGGTGTGTGGTTGTGGTGAGTTGTGATGGGTGGTGGTGGTTCGTGGTTTGTACTGGTAGGTGTGTGTCGGAGCGTGGTGGTGGGATGTTTGTGGTTGTGGTGAGTTGTGATGGGTGGTGGTGGTGCGTGGTTTGTACTGGTAGGTGTGTGTCGGAGCGTGGTGGAGGGAGGTTTGTGGTTGTGGTGAGTTGTGATGGGTGGTGGTGGTGCGTGGTTTGTACTGGTAGGTGTGTGTCGGAGCGTGGTAGTGGAAGGTTTGTGATTGTGATGGGTTGTGACGGGTGGTGGTGCGTGGTTTGTACTGGTAGGTGTGTGTCGGAGCGTGGTGGTGGATGGTTTGTGGTTGTGGTGAGTTGTGATGGGTGGTCGTTGTGCGTGGTTTGTACTGGTAGGTGTGTGTCGGAGCGTGGTGGTGGAAGGTTTGTGATTGTGGTGAGTTGTGCTGGGTGTTGGTGATGGTGCGTGGTTTGTACTGGTAGATGTGTGTCGGAGCGTGGTGGTGGACCGTTTGTGGTTGTGATGAGTTGTGATGGGTGGTGGTGGTATGTGGTTTTTACTGGTAGGTGTGTTTCGGAGCGTGGTGGTGGAAGGTTTGTGGTTGTGATGAGTTGTGACGGGTGGTGGTGCGTGTTTTGTACTGGTAGGTGTGTGTCGGAGCGTGGTGGTGGATGGTTTGTGGTTGTGGTGAGTTGTGATGGGTGGTCGTTGTGCGTGGTTTGTACTGGTAGGTGTGTTTCGGAGCGTGGTGGTGGAAGTTTTGTGGTTGTGATGAGTTGTGACGGGTGGCGGTGCGTGTTTTGTACTGGTAGGTGTGTGTCGGAGCGTGGTAGTGGACTGTTTGTGGTTGTGATGAGTTGTGATGGGTGGTAGTGGTATGTGGTTTGTACTGGTAGGTGTGTTTCGGAGCGTGGTGGTGGAAGGTTTGTGGTTGTGATGAGTTGTGACGGGTGGTGGTGCGTGTTTTGTACTGGTAGGTGTTTGTCGGAGCGTGGTGGTGCATGGTTTGTGGTTTTGGTGAGTTGTGATGGTTGGTGGTGGTTCATGGTTTGTACTTGTAGGTGTGTGTCGGAGCGTGGTGGTGGGATGTTTGTGGTTGTGGCAAGTTGTTATGGGTGGTGGTGGTGCGTGGTTTGTACTGGTAGGTGTGTGTCGGAGCGTGGTGGTGGAAGGTTTGTGGTTGTGGTATGTTGTGCTGGGTGGTGGTGGTGTTGCGTGGTTTGTACTGGTAGGTGTGTCGGAGCGTTGTGGTGGAAGGTTTGTGGTTGTGATGAGTTGTGACGGGTGGTGGTGGTGCGTGGTTTGTACTGGTAGGTGTGTCGGAGCGTTGTGGTGGAAGGTTTGTGGTTGTGATGAGTTGTGACGGGTGGTGGTGGTGCGTGGTTTGTACTGGTAGGTGTGTGTCGGAGCGTGGTGGTGGAAGGTTTGTGATTGTGATGGGTTGTGACGGGTGGTGGTGCGCGGTTTGTACTGGTAGGTGTGTGTCGGAGCGTGGTTGTGGAAGGTTTGTGATTGTGGTGAGTTTTGACGGGTGGTGGTGGTGCGTTCTTTGTACTGGTAGGTGTGTGTCGGAGCGTGGTGGTGGATGGTTTGTGGTTGTGGTGAGTTGTGATGGGTGGTGGTGGTTCGTGGTTTGTACTGGTAGGTGTGTGTCGGAGCGTGGTGGTGGGAGGTTTGTGGTTGTGGTGAGTTGTGATGGGTGGTGGTGGTGCGTGGTTTGTACTGGTAGGTGTGTGTCGGAGTGTGGTAGTGGAAGGTTTGTGGTTGTGGTGAGTTGTGCTGGGTGGTGGTGGTGTGGTGGTGGTGGTGGTGGTGCGTTGTTTGTACTGGTAGGTGTGTGTCGGAGCGTGGTAGCCGAAGGTTTGTGATTGTGATGGGTTGTGACGGGTGGTGGTGCGTGGTTTGTACTGGTAGGTGTGTGTCGGAGCGTGGTTGTGGAAGGTTTGTGATTGTGGTGAGTTGTGCTGGGTGGTGGTGATGGTGCGTGGTTTGTACTGGTAGGTGTGTGTCGGAGCGTGGTGGTGGACCGTTTGTGGTTGTGATGAGTTGTGATGGGTGGTGGTGGTATGTGGTTTGTACTGATAGGTGTGTTTCGGAGCGTGGTGGTGGAAGGTTTGTGGTTGTGATGAGTTGTGGCGGGTGGTGGTGCGTGTTTTGTACTGGTAGGTGTTTGTCGGAGTGTGGTGGTGAACCGATTGTGGTTGTGATGAGTTGTGATGGGTGGTGGTGGTATGTGGTTTGTACTGGTAGGTGTGTTTCGGAGCGTGGTGGTGGAAGGTTTGTGGTTGTGATGAGTTGTGACGGGTGGTGGTGCGTGTTTTTTACTGGTAGGTGTGTGTCGGAGCGTGGTGGTGGATGTTTTGTGGTTGTGGTGAGTTGTGATGGGTGGTGGTGGTTCGTGGTTCGTACTGGTAGGTGTGTGTCGGAGCGTGGTGGTGGGATGTTTGTGGTTGTGGCGAGTTGTGATGGGTTGTGGTGGTGCGTGGTTTGTACTGGTAGGTGTGTGTCGGAGCGTGGTGGTGGGTGGTTTGTGGTTGTGGTGAGTTGTGATGGGGGGGGGTGGTGCGTGGTTTGTACTGGTAGGTGTGTGTCGGAGCGTGGTAGTGGAAGGTTTGTGATTGTGATGGTTGTGACTGGTGGTGGTGGTGGTTTGTACTGGTAGGTGTGTGTCGGAGCGTGGTGGTGGAAGGTTTGTGATTGTGATGGGTTGTGATGGGTGGTTTTGGTGCGTGGTTTGTACTGGTAGGTGTGTGTCGGAGCGTGGTGGTGGAAGGTTGTGTGGTGTGATGAGTTGTGCTGGGTGGTGGTTGTGGTGCGTGGTTTGTACTGTTAGGTGTTGTCGGAGCGTGGTGGTGGAAGGTTTGTGGTTGTGATGAGTTGTGACGGGTGGTGGTGGTGCGTGGTTTGTACTGGTAGGTGTGTGTCGGAGCGTGGTGGTGGAAGGTTTGTGATTGTGATGGGTTGTGACGGGTGGTGGGCGCGGTTTGTACTGGTAGGTGTGTGTCGGAGCGTGGTGGTGGATGGTTTGTGATTGTGGTGAGTTGTGACGGGGGTGGTGGTGCGTTGTTTTTCCTGGTAGGTGTGTGTCTGAGCGTGGTAGTGGAAGGTTTGTGAGTGTGGTGAGTTGTGACGGGTGGTGGTGGTGCGTTGTTTGTACTGGTATGTGTGTGTCGGAGTGTGGTGGTGGAAGGTTTGTAATTGTGGTGAGTTGTGACGGGTGGTGGTGGTGCGTTGTTTGTACTGGTAGGTGTGTGTCGGAGCGTGGTAGTGGATGGTTTGTGGTTGTGGTTAGTTGTGATGCGTGGTGGTACGTGGTTTGTACTGGTAGGTTTGTGCCGGAGCGTGGTGGTGGAAGGTTTATGGTTGTGGTGGGTTGTGATGGGTGGTGGTGCGTGGTTTGTACTGGTAGGTGTGTGTCGGAGCGTGGTCGTGGGAGGTTTGTGGTTGTGGTGAGTTGTGATGGGTGGTGGTGGTGCGTGGTTTGTACTGGTAGGTGTGTGTCGGAGCGTGGTAGTGGAAGGTTGTGGTTGTGGTGAGTTGTGCTGGGTGGTGGTGGTGGTGGTGGTGGTGGTGGTGGTGCGTGGTTTGTACTGGTAGGTGTTTGTCGGAGCGTGGTGGTGGAAGGTTTGTGATTGTGATGGGTTGTGACGGGTGGTTGTGGTGCGTGATTTGTACTGGTAGGTGTGTGACGGAGCGTGGTAGTGGACGGTTTGTGATTGTGGTGAGTTGTGACGGGTGGTGGTGGTGCGTGGTTTGTACTGATAGATGTGTGTCGGAGCGCGTTGGTGGATTGTTTTGTGGGAGTATGTAGTGGTGGATGGTGGGATTTGTATGGGTGGTAGTGGTGGATAGTGGGATTTGAATGGGTGGTAGTGGTGGATAGTGGGATTTGAATGGGTGGTAGTGGTGGATAGTGGGATTTGAATGGGTGGTAGTGGTGGATAGTGGGATTTGTATTGGTGGTAGTGGTGGATGGTGGGATTTGGATGGGTGGTAGTGGTGGGTTTTGTTTGTATGGGTGGTAGTGGTGGGTTTGGTTGGTTGATGATGATGATGATGATTGATGCTTGTGACTGGTGATGCTGATGGCGATCTGTGGTATATTGGTGTGGAAGAATTGGTTTTTTCGTTGGTTTGTTGTAGTGGTGGGTTTGGTTGGTTGTGAATGTGGGTGATGGCGATGGATGGTTTGTGGTGAATGGGTGGTGGTTGTGGTGAATGGGTGATGGTTGCAGTGAATGGTTGATGGTTGTGGTGAATGCTGTTGCTGCTGCTGCTGATGATGATGATGCTGATAATGATATTGTTGCTGCTGCTGCTGATGTTGCTGCTGCTGCTGATGATGAGGATGCTGCTGCTGCTTATGATGATGTTTATTTGTTTAACATTGAGGGCAAGGATGTGTAACTACCATCTTCATTATATCCATTTCTTTCGTTATATTAATCGTGTGCAATTGTTCCCAGTATGGTCTGGCTTTATCGAAATCACTGCAGTTTGTATGTCCGGCTCCCATACTAGTCCGTGTTTCGTCATCCAAAGTGATAGCATTTCTTTTTCCATCGTTGAGAAATTCGAAACTGGCGTAGATCTGAGGAACGCCATTGTCTATGGATATATGTGCGATTCCCGCGAGGATTGTAAATGCACAAATGCACACAATTAATCTGAAACAACAATATGGTAATGTCATTATATAAATTAATCATTTGTTACGATAATATTATATAATTAAGTATATTAGGGTCACATAAGTCTATATTTACGTCGTTTTTGCATTTCCTGCCATGAACGTATACATGCACTTTTTGTATCAATTTTCGTATGGATTCAACATTAATGATATACAGCTGACATGCCCACTCGACGAAATGGATATGCGCATTCGCAGTGTTAGGCAGGGTTATTATCGAGAAAAGGCGTGTCTTACAGATTACGCTGCTCCAATGATGATCTATTTACCTGGTGCTGCACAAAGTAAGTCACAAATCACGTACGCAATCACGCACTCACGCAATGTATAGACAAGTAGTTCTATTGCACACCATGTATAGATAAGTAGTTCTATTGCACACAATGTATAGACAAGTAGTTCTATTGCACACAATGTATATACAAGTAGTTCTATTGCACACAATGTATAGACAAGTAGTTATATTGCACACAATGTATAGAAAAGTAGATATATTGCACACAATGTATAGACAAGTAGTTCTATTGCACACAATGTATATACAAGTAGTTCTATTGCACACAATGTATAGACAAGTAGTTATATTGCACACAATGTATAGACAAGTAGTTATATTGCACACAATGTATAGACAAGTAGTTATATTGCACACAATGTATAGACAAGTAGTTCTATTGTACACAATGTATATACAAGTAGTTCTATTGCACACAATGTATAGACAAGTAGTTATATTGCACACAATGTATAGACAAGTAGTTATATTGCACACACTATATATACAAGTAGGTTTATTACACACTATATATACAAGTAGTTATATTGCACACAATGTATAGAGAAGTAGTTATATTGCAAACAATGTATATACAAGTAGTTATATCGCACACAATGCACATACAAATAGCGATATTGCACACAATGTATAGAGAAGTAGTTATATTGCACACAATGTATAGAGAAGTAGTTATATTGCACACAATGTATATACAATAGTTCTATTGCACACAATGTATAGACAAGTAGTTATATTGCACACAATGTATAGAGAAGTAGTTATATTGCACACAATGTATAGAGAAGTAGTTATATTGCACACAATGTATAGACAAGTAGCTATATTGCACACAATGTATAGACAAGTAGTTATATTGCTTACAATGTATAGACAGGTAGTTATATTGCACATAATGTATAGACAAGTAGTTATATTGTACACAACGTATATACAAGTAGTTCTATTGCACACACTGTATAGACAAGTAGTTCTATTGCACACAATGTAAAGACAAGTAGCTATATTGCATATAATGTATAGACAAGTAGTTATATTGTACACAATGTATATACAAGTAGTTCTATCGCACACAATGTATAGCCAAGTAGTTCTATTGCACACAATATATAGCCAAGTAGTTCTCTTGCACACAATGTAAAGACAAGTAGTTCTATTGCACACAATGTATATACAAGTAGTTCTATTGCACACAATGTATAGTCAAGTAGTTCTATTGCACACAATGTAAATACAAGTAGTTCTATTGCACACAATGTATATGCAAGTAGTTATATTGCACACAATGTATATACAAGTAGTTATATTGCACACAATGTATATACAAGTAGTTATATTGCACACAATGTATATACAAGTAGTTCTATTGCACACAATGTATATCCAAGTAGTTCTGTTGCACACAATGTATAGACAAGTAGTTCTATTACACACAACGTATATACAAGTAGTTCTATTGCACACAATGTATATACAAGTAGTTCTATTGCCAACAATGTATATACAAGTAGTTCTATTGCACACAATGCATATACAAGTAGTTATATTGCACACACTATATAGACATGTAGTTTTATTACACACACTATATATACAAGTAGTTATATTGCACACAATGTATATACAAGTAGTTATAGTGCATACAATGTATAGACAAGTAGTTATATTGCACACACTGTATATACAAGTAGTTATATTGCATACAATGTATTTACAAGTAGTTCTATTGCACAAAATGTATATACAAGTAGTTATATTGCACACACTGCATATACAAGTAGTTCTATTGCACACAATGTATATACAAGTAGTTCTATTTCACACAATGTAATATACAAGTAGTTATATTGCACACAATGCATAGCCAAGTAGTTCTATTGCACACAATGTATATACAAGTAGTTCTATTGCATACAATGTATATACAAGTAGTTATATTGCACACACTGTATATACAAGTAGTTATATTGCACAAAATGTATATACAAGTAGTTATTTTGCACACAATGTATATACAAGTAGTTCTATTGCACACAATGTATAGCCAAGTAGTTCTATTGCACAAAATGTATATACAAGTAGTTATATTGCACACAATGTATATACAAGTAGTTCTAATGCACACAATGAATAGACAAGTAGTTCTATTGCAAACAATGTATAGACAAGTAGTTCTATTGTTCACACTGTATAGCCAAGTAGTTATAATGCACACAATGTATAGACAAGTAGTTCTTTTGTACACAATGTATAGACAAGTAGTTATATTACACACAATGTATATACAAGTAGTTCTATTGCACACACTGTATATACAAGTATTTATATTGCACACACTGCATAGACAAGTAGTTCTATTGCACACAATGTATATACAAGTAGTTCTATTGCACACACTGCATAGACAAGTAGTTCTTTTGCACACAATGTATATACAAGTAGTTATATTGCACACACTGCATAGACAAGTAGTTCTATTTCACACAATGTATATACAAGTAGTTCTATTGCACACAATGTAATATACAAGTAGTTATATTGCACACAATGTATATACAAGTAGTTTTATTGCATACAATGTATAGACAAGTAGCTATATTGCACATAATGTATATACAAGTAGTTATATTGCACACACTGTATAGACAAGTAGTTCTATTGCACACAATGTAATATAAAAGTAGATATATTGCACACAATGAACATACAAGTAGTTTAATTCACACAATGTATCTAAAAGTAGTTATATTGCACACAATGTATATACAAGTTGTTATATTGCACACACTATATATACAAGTAGTTTTATTACACACACTATATATACAAGTAGTTATATTGCACACAATGTATATACAAGTAGTTATAGTGCATACAATGTATAGACAAATAGTTATATTGCACACACTGCATAGACAAGTAGTTATATTGCACACAATGTATATACAAGTAGTTATATTGCACACAATGTATATACAAGTAGTTATATTGCACACAATGTATTTACAAGTAGTTCTATTGCACAAAATGTATATACAAGTAGTTATATTGCATACAATGTATAGAAAAGTAGTTATATTGCACACACTGCATAGACAAGTAGTTCTATTGCACACAATGTATATACAAGTAGTTCTATTGCACACAATGTAATATACAAGTAGTTATATTGCACACAATGTATAGCCAAGTAGATATATTGCACACAATGTATAGACAAGTAGTTATATTGCACATAATGTATAGACAAGTAGCTATATTGCACATAATGTATATACAAGTAGTTATATTGCACACACTGTATAGACAAGTAGTTCTATTGCACACAATGTAATATAAAAGTAGATATATTGCACACAATGTACATGCAAGTAGTTTCATTCACACAATGTATATAAAAGTAGTTATATTGCACACAATGTATATTGAAGTAGTTATATTGCACACACTATATATACAAGTAGTTTTATTACACACACTATATATACAAGTAGTTATATTGCACACAATGTATATACAAGTAGCAATAGTGCATACAATGTATAGACAAGTAGTTATATTGCACACAATGTATATACAAGTAGTTACATTGCACACAATGTATATACAAGTAGTTATATTGCACACAATGTATTTACAAGTAGTTCTATTGCACACAATGTATATACAAATAGTTATATTGCATACAATGTATAGAAAAGTAGTTATATTGCACACACTGCATAGACAAGTAGTTCTATTGCACACAATGTATATACAAGTAGTTATATTGTACACAATGTATAGCCAAGTAGTTATATTGCACACAATGTATATACAAGTAGTTCTATTGCACACAATGTATATACAAGTAGTTATATTGCACTCAATGTATAGACAAGTAGTTCTAATGCACACAATGTTTAGACAATTAGTTCTATTGCACACAATGTATAGACAAGTAGTTCTATTATTCACAATGTATAGACAAGTAGTTCTAATGCACACAATGTATAGACAAGTAGTTCTTTTGTACACAATGTATAGACAAGTAGTTATATTACACATAATGTATATACAAGTAGTTATATTGCACACAATGTATATACAAGTAGTTATATTGCACACACTGTATATACAAGTAGTTATATTGCACACAATGTATATACAAGTAGTTATATTGCACACACTGTATAAACAGGTAGCTATATTGCACATAATGTATAGACAAGTAGTTATATTGCACAAAATGTATAGACAGGTAGCTATATTGCACATAATGTATAGACAAGTAGTTATATTGCACAAAATGTATAGACAAGTAGTTATATTGCACATAATGTATAGACAAGTAGATATATTGCACAAAATGTATATACAAATAGTTCTATTGCACACAATGTAATATAAAAGTAGATATATTGCACACAATGTACATACAAGTAGTTACATTGTACACAATGTATACAGAAGTAGTTATATTGCACACAATGTAATATACAAGTAGTTATATTACACACAAAAACAAAAACACACATGTATATACAAGTAGATATATGCACACAATGTATAACAAGTAGTTATATTGCACACACTGTATATACAAGTAGTTATATTGCACACAATGTATATACAAGTAGTTATATTGCACACACTGTATATACAAGTAGATATATTGCACACAATGTATATACAAGTAGTTATATTGCACACACTGTATATACAAGTATATATATTGCACACAATGTATATACAAGTAGTTATATTGCATACAATGTATATACAAGTAGTTCTATTGCACCCAATGTATATACAAGTAGTTCTATTGCCCACAATATATATACAAGTAGTTATATGGCACACAATGTATATACAAGTAGTTATATTGCACACACTATATATACAAGTAGTTTTATTACACACACTATATATACAAGTAGTTATATTGCACACAATGTATATACAAGTAGTTATATTGCACACAATGTATATACAAGTAGTTCTATTGCACACAATGTATAGCCAAGTAGTTCTATTGTACACAATGTATATACAAGTAGTTATATTGCACACAATGTATAGATAAGTAGTTCTAATGCACACAATGTATAGACACGTAGGTCTTTTACACACAATGTATAGCCAAGTAGTTCTAATGCACACAATGTATAGATAAGTAGTTCTTTTGTACACAATGTATAGACAAGTAGATATATTGCACACAATGTATTTACAAGTAGTTCTATTGCACAAAATGTATATACAAGTAGTTATATTGCATACAATGTATAGATAAGTAGTTATTTTGCACACACTGCATATACAAGTATTTCTATTGCAAACAATGTATATACAAGTAGTTCTATTGCACACAATGTAATATACAAGTAGTTATATTGCACACAATGTATATACAAGTAGTTTTATTGCACACCATGTATATGCAAGTAGTTCTATTGCACAGAATGTATATACAAGTAGTCATGTTGCATACAATGTATAGACAAGTAGTTATATTGCACACAATGTATAGACAGGTAGCTATATTGCACATAATGTATAGACAAGTAGTTATATTGCACACAATTTATAGACAAGTAGTTATATTACACATAGTGTATAGACAAGTAGTTATATTGCACATAATGTATATACAAGTAGTTATATTGCACACACTGTATAGACAAGTATTTCTATTGCACAAAATGTAATATAAAATTAGATATATTGCACACAATGTACATACAAGTAGTTATATTGCACACAATGTAATATACAAGTAGATATATTGCACACAATGTATATATAAGTAGTTATATTGCACACTCTATATACAAGTAGTTATATTACACAAAATGTACATACAAGTAGTTATATTGCACACAATGTATATACAAGTAGCTATATTGCACACAATGTATATACAAGTAGTTTTATTGCACACATTCTATATACAAGTAGTTATATTCCACACAATGTATAGACAAGTAGTTATATTGCACATAATGTATAGACAAGTAGTTATATTGCACATAATGTATATACAAGTAGTTATATTGCACACAATGTATATACAAGTAGTTACATTGCACACAATGTGATATATAAGTAGTTATATTGCACACAATGTATCGACAAGTAGTTATATTGCACATAATGTATAGACAAGTAGTTCTATTGCACTCACTGTAAGATACAACTAGTTCTATTGCACACAATGTATAGACAAGTAGTTATGTTGCACACAATGTATATACAAGTAGTTCTATTACACACAATGTATATACAAGTAGCTATATTGCACACAATGTATAGCCAAATAGTTCTATTGCACACAATGTATATACAAGTAGTTCTATTGCACACAATGTATATACAAGTAGTTATATTGCACACAATGTATATACAAGTAGTTATATTGCACACAATGTATATACAAGTAGTTCTATTGCACACAATGTATAGTCAAGTAGTTCTATTGCACACAATGTATATACAAGTAGTTATATTGCACAAAATGTATATACAAGTAGTTCTAACACACAAAAACAAACAACACACAAAAACAAACAACACAAAAACAAACAACAAACAAAAACAAACACACAAAAACAAAAAACACACAAAAACAAATTCTATTGCACACAATGTATATACAAGTAGTTATATTGCCCACAATGTATATACAAGTAGTTTTATTGCACACACTATATATACAAGTAGTTTTATTACACACACTATATATATAAGTAGTTATATTGCACACAATGTATATACAAGAAGCTATAGTGCATACAATGTATAGACAAGTAGTTATATTGCACACAATGTATATACAAGTAGATATATTGCACACAATGTATTTACAAGTAGTTTTATTGCACACAATGTATATACAAGTAGTTATATTGCACACAATGTATTTACAAGTAGTCATATTGCATACAATGTATAGACATGTAATTATATTGCACACAATGTATAGACAGGTTGCTTTATTGCACATAATGTATAGACAAGTTGTTATATTGCACACACTGCATATACAAGTAGTTCTATTGCACATAATGTATATACAAGTAGTTATATTGCACACAATGTAATATACAAGTAGTTATATTGCACACAATGTATATACACGTAGCTATGTTGCACACAATGTATATGCAAGTAGTTCTATTGCATAGAATGTAAATACAAGTAGTTATATTGCACACAATGTATATACAAGTAGTTACATTGCACACAATGTAATATATAAGTAGTTATATTGCACACAATGTATAGACAAGTAGTTATATTGCAAATAATGTATAGACAAGTAGTTCTATTGCACACAATGTAATATTAAACTAGTTCTATTGCACACAATGTATAGACAAGTAGTTATGTTGCACACAATGTATATACAAGTAGTTCTATTACACAAAATGTATATACAAGTAGCTATATTTCACACACTGTATATACAAGTAGTTATATTGCACATAATGTAATTACAAGTAGTTATATTGCACACAATGTATATACAAGTAGTTCTATTGCACACAATGTATAGCCAAGTAGTTGTATTGCACACAATGTATATACAAGTAGTTATATTGCACACAATGTATATACAAGTAGTTATATTGCACACACTATATATATAAGTAGTTTTATTACACACACTATATATACAAGTAGTTATATTGCACACAATGTATATACAAGTAGTTATATTGCACACAATGTATATACAAGTAATTCTATTGCACACAATGTATAGCCAAGTAGTTATATTGCACACAATGTATAGACAAGTAGTTCTAATGCACACAATGTACAGATAAGTAGTTCTTTTACACACAATGTATAGCCAAGTAGTTCTAATGCACTCAATGTATAGACAAGTAGTTCTTTTGTACACAATGTATCGACAAGTAGTTATATTGCACACAATGTATTTACAAGTAGTTCTATTGCACAAAATGTATAAACAAGTAGTTATATTGCATACAATGTATAGACAAGTAGTTATATTGCACACACTGCATATACAAGTAGTTCTATTGCACACAATGTATATACAAGTAGTTCTTTTGCACACAATGTAATATACAAGTAGTTATATTGCACACAATGTATATACAAGTAGTTATATTGCACACAATGTATAGACAAGTAGTTCTAATGCACACAATGTACAGATAAGTAGTTATTTTACACACAATGTATAGCCAAGTAGTTCTAATGCACTCAATGTATAGACAAGTAGTTCTTTTGTACACAATGTATAGACAAGTAGATATTGCACACAATGTATTTACAAGTAGTTCTATTGCACAAAATGTATAAACAAGTAGTTATATTGCATACAATGTATAGACGAGTAGTTATATTGCACAAACTGCATATACAAGTAGTTCTATTGCACACAATGTATATACAAGTAGTTCTTTTGCACACAATGTATTATACAAGTAGTTATATTGCACACAATGTATATACAAGTAGTTTTATTGCACACAATGTATATGCAAGTAATTCTATTGCACAGAATGTATATACAAGTAGTTATATTGCACACACTGTATATACAAGTAGTTATATTGCACACAATGTAACTACAAGTAGTTATATTGCACACAATGTATATACAAGTAGTTCTATTGCACACAATGTATAGCCAAGTAGTTGTATTGCACACAATGTATATACAAGTAGTTATGTTGCACACAATGTATTTACACGTAGTTATATTGCACACAATGTAATATACAAGTAGATATATTGCACACAATGTATATACAAGTAGTTATATTGTACACACTCTATATACAAGTAGTTATATTCCACACAATGTATATAAAAGTAGTTATATTGCACACAACGTATATACAAGTAGCTATATTGCACACAATGTATATACAAGTAGTTATATTGCACACACTCTATATACAAGTAGTTATATTCCACACAATGTATATACAAGTAGTTATATTGCACACAATGTATACACCAGTAGATACATTGCACACAATGTAATATATAAGTAGTTATATTGCACACAATGTATAGACAAGTAGTTCTATTGCACACAATGTAATATACAACTAGTTCTATTGCATACAATGTATAGACAAGTAGTTATGTTGCACACAATGTATATAAAAGTAGTTATATTGCACACAATGTATATACACTTAGTTATATTGCACACAATGTATATTCAAGTAGTTATATTGCACACAATGTATAGACAAGTAGCTATATTGCACACAATGTATGTACAAGTAGATATATTGCACAAAATGTATAGACAAGTAGTTATATTGCAAATAAGGTATGTACAAGTAGTTCTATTACACACAATGTATATACAAGTAGTTCTATTGCACACAATGTATAGACAAGAAGTTATAGTGCACACAATGTATAGACAAGTAGGTATATTGCACAAAATGTATAGACAAGTAGTTCTTTTGTACACAATGTATAGACAAGTAGTTATATTGCTCACAATGTATTTACAAGTAGTTCTGTTGCACAAAATGTATAGACAAGTAGGTCTATTGCACACAATGTAATATTAAACTAGTTATATTGCACACAATGTATAGACAAGTAGTTATGTTGCACACAATGTATATACAAGTAGTTCTATTACACAAAATGTATATACAAGTAGTTATATTGCACACACTGTATATACAAGTAGTTATATTGCACATAATGTAATTACAAGTAGTTATATTGCACACAATGTATATACAAGTAGTTGCATTGCACACAATGTATATACAAGTAGTTATATTGCACACAATGTATATACAAGTAGTTATATTGCACACACTATATATAAAAGTAGTTTTATTACACACACTATATATACAAGTAGTTATATTGCACACAATGTATATACAAGTAGTTATATTGCACACAATGTATATACAAGTAGTTCTATTGCAAACAATGTATAGCCAAGTAGTTCTATTGCACAAAATGTATATACAAGTAGTTATATTGCACCCAATATATAGACAAGTAGTTCTAATGCACACAATGTACAGATAAGTAGTTCTTTTACACACAATGTATAGCCAAGTAGTTCTAATGCAATCAATGTATAGACAAGTAGTTATATTGCACACAATGTATTTACAAGTAGTTCTATTGCACAAAATGTATAAACAAGTAGTTATATTGCATACAATGTATAGACAAGTAGTTATATTGCACACAATGTATATACAAGTAGTTATATTGCACACAATGTATATACAAGTAGTTTTATTGCACACAATGTATATGCAAGTAGTTCTATTGCACAGAATGTATATACAAGTAGTTATATTGCACACACTGTATATACAAGTAGTTATATTTCACACAATGTAACTACAAGTAGTTATATTGCACACAATGTATATAGAAGTAGTTCTATTGCACACAATGTATAGCCAAGTAGTTGTATTGCACACAATGTATATACAAGTAGTTATGTTGCACACAATGTATGTACCCGTAGCTATATTGCACACAATGTAATATACAAGTAGATATATTGCACACAATGTATATACAAGTAGTTATATTGTACACACTCTATATACAAGTAGTTACATTCCACACAATGTATATACAAGTAGTTATATTGCACACAACGTATATACAAGTAGCTATATTGCACACAATGTATATACAAGTAGTTATATTGCACACACTCTATATACAAGTAGTTATATTCCACACAATGTATATACAAGTAGTTATATTGCACACAATGTATACACCAGTAGATACATTGCACACAATGTAATATATAAGTAGTTATATTGCACACAATGTATAGACAAGTAGTTATGTTGCACACAATGTATAGAAAAGTAGTTCTATTGCACACAATGTAATATACAACTAGTTCTATTGCACACAATGTATAGACAAGTAGATATGTTGCACACAATGTATATACAAGAAGTTATATTGCAAACAATGCACATACAAGTAGTTCTATTGCACACAATGTATAGAGAAGTAGTTATATTGCACACAATGTTTACACAAGTAGTTATATTGCACACAATGCACAAACAAATAGTTATATTGCACACCATTTATAGACAAGTAGTTATATTGCAAAGACTGTATAGACAGGTAGCTATATTGCACATAATGTATAGACAAGTAGTTATATTGTACATACAATGTATAGACAAGTAGTTCTATTGCACACAATGTATATACAAGTAGCTATATTGCACACAATGTATATACACGTAGTTCTATCGCACACAATGTATATACATGTAGTGCTATTGCACAAAATGTATAGACAAGTAGTTCTATTGCACACAATGTATAGGCAAGTAGTTATATTGCACATAATGTATAGACAAGTAGCTATTTTGTACACAATGTATATATAAGTAGTTCTATTGCACACAATGTATAGCCAAGTAGTTCTTTTGCACACACTGTATAAACAAGTAGTTCTATTGCACACAATGTATATACAAGAAGTTATTTTGCACATAATGTATTGACAAGTTGTTATATTACAGACAATGTATATGCAAGTAGTTCTATTGAACACAATGTATATACAAGTAGTAATATTGCACACAATGTAAAATACAAGTAGATATATTGCACACAATGTATATACAAGTAGTTATATTGCAAACAATGTATATACAAGTAGCTATATTGCACACAATGTATATACAAGTAGTTATATTGAACACACTCTATATACCAGTAGTTATATTCCACACAATGTTTATACAAGTAGTTATATTGCACACAATGTATATACAAGTAGTTACATTGCACACAATGTAATATATAAGTAGTTATATTGCACACAATGTATAGACAAGTAGCACACAATGTATATACAAGTAGTTATATTGCACACAATGTAAAATACAAGTAGATATATTGCACACAATGTATATACAAGTAGTTATATTGCAAACAATGTATATACAAGTAGCTATATTGCACACAATGTATATACAAGTAGTTATATTGAACACACTCTATATACCAGTAGCTATATTCCACACAATGTTTATACAAGTAGTTATATTGCACACAATGTATATACAAGTAGCACACAATGTATATACAAGTAGTTATATTGCAAACAATGTATATACAAGTAGTTATATTACACACAATGTATATACAAGTAGTTATATTGCACACAATGTAATATACAATTAGTTATATTGCACACACTGTATAGTCAAGTAGTTCTATTGCACACAATGTATAGACAAGTAGTTACATTGCACACAATGTAATATATAAGTAGTCCTATTGCACACAATGTAATATACAACTGGTTCTATTGCACACAATGTATAGACAAGTAGTTATGTTGCACACAATGTATATACAAGTAGTTATATTGCACACAATGTATATACACGTAGTTATATTGCACACAATGTATAATCAAATAGTTATATTGTACACAATGTATAGACAAGTAGTTATTGTGCACACAATGTATAGACAAGTAGTTATATTGCACAGAATGTATAGACAAGTAGTTATATTGCACACAATGTATAGAAAAGTAGCTATATTGTACTTAATGTATAGACAAGTAGTTATATTGCACACACTGTATAGACAGGAAGCTATATTGCACATAATGCATAGGCAAGTAGTTATATTGCACACAATGTATATACAAGTAGTTATATTGCACACAATGTATAGACAAGTAGTTATATTGCACACAATGTATAGACAGGAAGCTATATTGCACATAATGCATAGACAAGTAGCTATATTGCACACAATGTATAGACAAGAAGTTATATTGCACATAATGTATAGACAAGTAGTTATATTGCACATAATGTATATACAAGTAGTTATATTGCACACACTGTAGAGACAAGTAGTTCTATTGCACACAATGTAATGTAAAAGTAGATATATTGCACACAATGTACATACAAGTAGTTACATTGCACACAATGTATATACAAGTAGACATATTGCACACAATGTATATACAAGTAGTTATATTGCACACACTCTATATACAAGTAGTTATATTCCACACAATGTATATACAATTAGTTATATTTCCCACAATGTATATACAAGTAGCTATATTGCAGACAATGTATAAACAAGTAGCTATATTGCACACAATGTAATATACGAGTAGACATATTGCACACACTATATATACAAGTAGCTATTTTGCACACAATGTATATACAAGTAGCTATATTGCACACAATGTATATACACGTAGTTATATTGCACACAATGTATAAACAAGTAGTTATATTGCACACACTTTATAGACAAGTAGTTATATTGCACACACTTTATAGACAAGTAGTTCTATTGCACACAATGTATATACAAGTAGTTATATTGCAAACAATGCACATACAAGTAGTTCTATTGCACACAATGTATAGAGAAGTAGTTATATTGCACACAATGTTTACACAAGTAGTTATATTGCACACAATGCACAACCAAGTAGTTATATTGCACACCATGTATAGATAAGTAGTTATATTGTACATACAATGTATAGACAAGTAGTTCTATTGCACACAATGTATATACAAGTAGTTATATTGCACACAATGTATGTACACGTAGTTATATCGCACACAATGTATATACATGTAGTTCTATTGCACAAAATGTATATACAAGTAGATCTATTGCACACAATGTATAGACAAGTAGTTATATTACACATAATGTATAGACAAGTAGCTATTTAGTACACAATGTATATACAAGTAGTTCTATTGCACACAATGTATAGCCAAGTAGTTATAGTGCACACAATGTATATACAAGTAGTTCTATTGCACACAATGTATATACAAGAAGTTATTTTGCACATACTGTATAGACAAGATGTTATATTACACACAATGTATATGCAAGTAGTACTATTGCACACAATGTATATACAAGTAGTTATATTGCACACAATGTAGAGACAGGTAGCTATATTGCACATAATGTATAGACAAGTAGCTATATTGCACACAATGTATAGACAAGTAGCTATATTGCACACACTGTACATACAGGTAGCTATATAGCACATAATGTATAGACAAGTAGCTATATTGCACACAATGTATAGACAAGTAGTTATTTTGCACATAATGTATAGACAAGTAGTTCTATTACACACAATGTAATATTAAACTAGTTCTATTGCACACACACTGTATAGTCAAGTAGGTATATTGCACACAATGTATATACAAGAAGTTCTATTGCACGCACTGTATTGACAAGTAGTTACATTGCACACAATGTAATATATAAGTAGTTCTATTGCACACAATGTAATATACAAATAGTTCTATTGCACACAATGTATATACAAGTAGATATGTTGCACACAATGTATATACAAGTAGCTATATTGCACACAATGTATATACACGTAGTTATATTGCACACAATCTATATTCAAGTAGTTATATTGCATACAATGTATAGACAAGCAGTTATATTGCACACAATGTACAGACAAGTAGTTATATTGCACACACTGTATAGAAAAGTAGCTATATTGCACACAATGTATGTACAAGTAGATATATTGCACACAATGTATAGACAAGTAGTTATTGTGCACACAATGTATAGACAAGTAGTTATATTGCACACAATGTATAGACAAGTAGTTATATTGCACACAATGTATAGACAGGTAGCTATATTGCACATAATGTATAGACAAGTAGCTATATTGCACACAATGTATAGACAAGTAGTTATATTGCACACACTGTATAGACAGGTAGCTATATTGCACATAATGTATAGACAAGTAGTTATATTGCACAATGTATAAAATAGTTATATTGCACACAATGTATATACAAGTAGATATATTGCACACAATATACATACAAGTAGTTATATTGCACACAATGTATATACAAGTAGTTATATTGCACACAATGTATATACAAGTAGATATATTGCACACAATGTACATACAAGTAGTTATATTGCACACAATGTATATACAAGTAGTTATATTGCACACAATGTATATACAAGTAGTTATATTGCACACAATGTATATACAAGTAGTTATATTGCACACACTATATATAAAAGTAGTTATATTACACACACTATATATACAAGTAGTTATATTGCACACAATGTATATACAAGTAGTTATATTGCACACAATGTATATACAAGTAGTTCTATTGCAAACAATGTATAGACAAGTAGTTCTATTGCACAAAATGTATATACAAGTAGTTATATTGCACACAATATATAGACAAGTAGTTCTAATGCACACAATGTACAGATAAGTAGTTCTTTTACACACAATGTATAGCCAAGTAGTTCTAATGCACTCAATGTATAGACAAGTAGTTATATTGCACACAATGTATTTACAAGTAGTTCTATTGCACAAAATGTATAAACAAGTAGTTATATTGCATACAATGTATAGACAAGTAGTTATATTGCACACAATGTATATACAAGTAGTTCTATTGCACACAATGTATATACAAGTAGTTATATTGCACACAATGTATATACAAGTAGTTATATTGCACACAATGTATATGCAAGTAGTTCTATTGCACAGAATGTATATACAAGTAGTTATATTGCACACACTGTATATACAAGTAGTTATATTTCACACAATGTAACTACAAGTAGTTATATTGCACACAATGTATATAGAAGTAGTTCTATTGCACACAATGTATAGCCAAGTAGTTGTATTGCACACAATGTATATACAAGTAGTTATGTTGCACACAATGTATGTACACGTAGTTATATTGCACACAATGTAATATACAAGTAGATATATTGCACACAATGTATATACAAGTAGTTATATTGTACACACTCTATATACAAGTAGTTACATTCCACACAATGTATATACAAGTAGTTATATTGCACACAACGTATATACAAGTAGCTATATTGCACACAATGTATATACAAGTAGTTATATTGCACACACTCTATATACAAGTAGTTATATTCCACACAATGTATATACAAGTAGTTATATTGCACACAATGTATACACCAGTAGATACATTGCACACAATGTAATATATAAGTAGTTATATTGCACACAATGTATAGACAAGTAGTTATGTTGCACACAATGTATAGAAAAGTAGTTCTATTGCACACAATGTAATATACAACTAGTTCTATTGCACACAATGTATAGACAAGTAGATATGTTGCACACAATGTATATACAAGAAGTTATATTGCAAACAATGCACATACAAGTAGTTCTATTGCACACAATGTATAGAGAAGTAGTTATATTGCACACAATGTTTACACAAGTAGTTATATTGCACACAATGCACAAACAAATAGTTATATTGCACACCATTTATAGACAAGTAGTTATATTGCAAAGACTGTATAGACAGGTAGCTATATTGCACATAATGTATAGACAAGTAGTTATATTGTACATACAATGTATAGACAAGTAGTTCTATTGCACACAATGTATATACAAGTAGCTATATTGCACACAATGTATATACACGTAGTTCTATCGCACACAATGTATATACATGTAGTGCTATTGCACAAAATGTATAGACAAGTAGTTCTATTGCACACAATGTATAGGCAAGTAGTTATATTGCACATAATGTATAGACAAGTAGCTATTTTGTACACAATGTATATATAAGTAGTTCTATTGCACACAATGTATAGCCAAGTAGTTCTTTTGCACACACTGTATAAACAAGTAGTTCTATTGCACACAATGTATATACAAGAAGTTATTTTGCACATAATGTATTGACAAGTTGTTATATTACAGACAATGTATATGCAAGTAGTTCTATTGAACACAATGTATATACAAGTAGTAATATTGCACACAATGTAAAATACAAGTAGATATATTGCACACAATGTATATACAAGTAGTTATATTGCAAACAATGTATATACAAGTAGCTATATTGCACACAATGTATATACAAGTAGTTATATTGAACACACTCTATATACCAGTAGTTATATTCCACACAATGTTTATACAAGTAGTTATATTGCACACAATGTATATACAAGTAGTTACATTGCACACAATGTAATATATAAGTAGTTATATTGCACACAATGTATAGACAAGTAGCACACAATGTATATACAAGTAGTTATATTGCACACAATGTAAAATACAAGTAGATATATTGCACACAATGTATATACAAGTAGTTATATTGCAAACAATGTATATACAAGTAGCTATATTGCACACAATGTATATACAAGTAGTTATATTGAACACACTCTATATACCAGTAGCTATATTCCACACAATGTTTATACAAGTAGTTATATTGCACACAATGTATATACAAGTAGCACACAATGTATATACAAGTAGTTATATTGCAAACAATGTATATACAAGTAGTTATATTACACACAATGTATATACAAGTAGTTATATTGCACACAATGTAATATACAATTAGTTATATTGCACACACTGTATAGTCAAGTAGTTCTATTGCACACAATGTATAGACAAGTAGTTACATTGCACACAATGTAATATATAAGTAGTCCTATTGCACACAATGTAATATACAACTGGTTCTATTGCACACAATGTATAGACAAGTAGTTATGTTGCACACAATGTATATACAAGTAGTTATATTGCACACAATGTATATACACGTAGTTATATTGCACACAATGTATAATCAAATAGTTATATTGTACACAATGTATAGACAAGTAGTTATTGTGCACACAATGTATAGACAAGTAGTTATATTGCACAGAATGTATAGACAAGTAGTTATATTGCACACAATGTATAGAAAAGTAGCTATATTGTACTTAATGTATAGACAAGTAGTTATATTGCACACACTGTATAGACAGGAAGCTATATTGCACATAATGCATAGGCAAGTAGTTATATTGCACACAATGTATATACAAGTAGTTATATTGCACACAATGTATAGACAAGTAGTTATATTGCACACAATGTATAGACAGGAAGCTATATTGCACATAATGCATAGACAAGTAGCTATATTGCACACAATGTATAGACAAGAAGTTATATTGCACATAATGTATAGACAAGTAGTTATATTGCACATAATGTATATACAAGTAGTTATATTGCACACACTGTAGAGACAAGTAGTTCTATTGCACACAATGTAATGTAAAAGTAGATATATTGCACACAATGTACATACAAGTAGTTACATTGCACACAATGTATATACAAGTAGACATATTGCACACAATGTATATACAAGTAGTTATATTGCACACACTCTATATACAAGTAGTTATATTCCACACAATGTATATACAATTAGTTATATTTCCCACAATGTATATACAAGTAGCTATATTGCAGACAATGTATAAACAAGTAGCTATATTGCACACAATGTAATATACGAGTAGACATATTGCACACACTATATATACAAGTAGCTATTTTGCACACAATGTATATACAAGTAGCTATATTGCACACAATGTATATACACGTAGTTATATTGCACACAATGTATAAACAAGTAGTTATATTGCACACACTTTATAGACAAGTAGTTCTATTGCACACACTTTATAGACAAGTAGTTCTATTGCACACAATGTATATACAAGTAGTTATATTGCAAACAATGCACATACAAGTAGTTCTATTGCACACAATGTATAGAGAAGTAGTTATATTGCACACAATGTTTACACAAGTAGCTATATTGCACACAATGCACATACAAGTAGTTATATTGCACACCATGTATAGACAAGTAGTTATATTGTACATACAATGTATAGACAAGTAGTTCTATTGCACACAATGTATATACAAGTAGTTATATTGCACACAATGTATGTACACGTAGTTATATCACACAATGTATATACATGTAGTTCTATTGCACAAAATGTATATACAAGTAGATCTATTGCACACAATGTATAGACAAGTAGTTATATTGCACACAATGTATAGACAAGTAGCTATTTTGTACACAATGTATATACAAGTAGTTCTATTGCACACAATGTATAGCCAAGTAGTTATAGTGCACACAATGTATATACAAGTAGTTCTATTGCACACAATGTATATACAAGAAGTTATTTGCACAACTGTATAGACAAGTTATATAACACAATGATATAAGTAGTACTATTGCACACAATGTATATACAAGTAGTTATATTGCACACAATGTAAGACAGGTAGCTATATTGCACATAATGTATAGACAAGTAGCTATATTGCACACAATGTATAGACAAGTAGCTATATTGCACACAATGTATATACAGGTAGCTATATAGCACATAATGTATAGACAAGTAGATATATTGCACACAATGTATAGACAAGTAGTTATATTGCACACAATGTATATACAAGTAGTTCTATTACACACAATGTAATATACAACTAGTTCTATTGCACACACATGTATATACAAGAAGTTCTATTGCACGCACTGTATTGACAAGTAGTTATATTGCACACAATGTATATATAAGTAGTTCTATTGCACACAATGTAATATACAAATAGTTCTATTGCACACAATGTATATACAAGTAGATATGTTGCACACAATGTATATACAAGTAGCTATATTGCACACAATGTATATACACGTAGTTATATTGCACACAATCTATATACAAGTAGTTATATTGCATACAATGTATAGACAAGTAGTTATATTGCACACAATGTACAGACAAGTAGTTATATTGCACACACTGTATAGAAAAGTAGCTATATTGCACACAATGTATGTACAAGTAGATATATTGCACACAATGTATAGACAAGTAGTTATTGTGCACACAATGTATAGACAAGTAGTTATATTGCACACAATGTATAGACAAGTAGTTATATTGCACACAATGTATAGACAGGTAGCTATATTGCACATAATGTATAGACAAGTAGCTATATTGCACACAATGTATAGACAAGTAGTTATATTGCACACACTGTATAGACAGGTAGCTATATTGCACATAATGTATAGACAAGTAGTTATATTGCACATAGTGTATATACAAGTAGTTCTATTGCACACAATATAATATAAATGTAGATATATTGCACACAATATACATACAAGTAGTTACATTGCACACAATGTATATACAAGTAGATATATTGCACACAATGTATATACAAGTAGTTATATTGCAAACAATACACATACAAGTAGTTCTATTGCACACAATGTATAGAGAAGTAGTTATATTGCACACACTGTATAGACAAGTAGCTATATTGCACACAATGTATAGACAAGTAGTTATATTGCACACAATGTATAGACAAGTAGTTATATTGTACATACAATGTATAGACAAGTAGTTCTATTGCACACAATGTATATACAAGTAGTTCTATTGCACACAATGTATAGACAAGTAGTTATATTGCACACAATGTATATACAAGTAGTTATATTGCACACAATGTATATACAAGTAGTTATATTGCACACAATGTATATTCAAGTAGTTATATTGCATACAATGTATAGACAAGTAGTTATATTGTACACAATGTACAGACACGTAGTTATATTGCACACAATGTATAGACAAGTAGCTATATTGCACACAATGTATGTACACGTAGATATATTGCACACAGTGTATAGACAAGTAGTTATATTGCAAACAATGTATGTACAAGTAGTTCTATTACACACAATGTATATACATGTAGTTATATTGCACACAATGTATACACAAGTAGTT
>CM026389.1:11615910-11653580 GCA_014843695.1 Archivesica marissinica | reverse complement strand
ACAAGTAGTTCTATTGCATACAATGTATAGACAAGTAGTTATATTGTACACAATGTACAGACACGTAGTTATATTGCACACAATGTATAGACAAGTAGCTATATTGCACACAATGTATGTACACGTAGATATATTGCACACAGTGTATAGACAAGTTGTTATATTGCAAACAATGTATGTACAAGTAGTTCTATTACACACAATGTATATACATGTAGTTATATTGCACACAATGTATACACAAGTAGTTATATTGCACACAATTTATAGACAAGTAGTTCTATTATACACAATGTATAGACAAGTAGTTCTATTGCACACAATGTATATACAAGTAGTTATATTGCAAACAATGCACATACAAGTATTTCTATTTGCACACAATGTATAGAGAAGTAGTTATATTGCACACACTGTTTACACAAGTAGCGATAGTGCACACAATGCACATACAAGTAGTTATATTGCACACCATATATAGACAAGTAGTTATATTGTACATACAATGTATAGACAAGTAGATCTATTGCACACAATGTATATACAAGTAGTTATATTGCACACAATGTATGTACACGTGGTTCTATCACACAATGTATATACATTTAGTTCTATTGCACAAAATGTATAGGCAAGTAGATCTATTGCACACAATGTATAGACAAGTAGTTCTATTGCACACAATGTATAGACAAGTAGTTATATTGCACATAATGTATAGACAAGTAGCTATTTTGTACACAATGTATATACAAGTAGTTCTATTGCATACAATGTATAGCCAAGTAGTTCTATTGCACACAATGTATATACAAGTAGTTCTATTGCACACAATGTATATATGTAACAGACTGTACTTTTGGACATGTCTGTATATGAGTTACTTCCCTTGATTGATAAAATTCTATTTTTAAGTTCCCGCCAAAAGTGTCACATGACTCAGTTCAATCAATCAGAACTCAGTTGCTTGTTTGATTTCTTGAGCAGCAGTCATGGTTTTTTACCAAGTTTTAATATAATAAAATAAATGGATATCTTTGATGGTTAGTACCTATTTATCTATTGAGGTTGATAAACAATAAGTTGTATGTTTCAGTTAGCTGCTTGCTGATTTATTTATTTAAGTATCTTTTGTTTGAATATGGTTTAAATCTGGCAGTGTTATGCACATAGTTTTGACTCTAATAAAACTACACACTATGTATTCTCTAAACTTTACACACTGTTTAATATGCATTGTTACTAACTTCCAGCACCATCTTATCACTGTGTATGTGGAGTATGTATGGTGAAGTGGAGGTACACTCAATCCCTTAGACTGGTAAGTTGGTCATGCATATGTAATTGTGATGTTTCATTTGTAAACACTTTATTGTAAGTATAGATACTAGCCACTAGACACATCCACATGTATAATCATTTATGATGAAAGTAAAGTTGACTGTGTTTATCAGTACATAATTGATGACATGTATAGTATGTAATGCGAGTGTTGATATATCTATGGTACATAGATATATCCAGTAAATGCAGATATGATTGTTTTTATAAGTATTGTATATCTAAAGTATCGCATACTCAATGTGTACTTTCAGAGTGACTCAGCGAGTCGGTTGTGGAATTTGACTGGTGAATATGTTGAACAATAAACATAGATTAGAACCCTCGAACAATCGTTGGTGTTATTTTCGTAACAGAATGGCGAAACACACCCCGGTATCATATACAAGAAGTTATTTTGCACATAATGTATAGACAAGTTGTTATATTACACACAATGTATATACAAGTAGTTCTATTGCACACAATGTATAGACAAGTAGCTATAGTGCACACAATGTATAGACAAGTAGTTATATTGCACACACTGTATAGACAGGTAGCTATTTTGCACATAATGTATAGACAAGTAGCTATATTGCACACAATGTATAGACAAGTAGTTATATTGCACACACTCTATAGACAGGTAGCTATATTGCACATAATGTATATACAAGTAGCTATATTGCACACAATGTATAGACAAGTAGTTATATTGCGTATAATGTATAGACAAGTAGTTATATTGCACATAATGTATATACAAGTAGTTATATTGCACACACTGTATAGACAAGTAGTTCTATTGCACACAATGTAATATAAAAGTAGATATATTGCACACAATGTACATACAAGTAGTTACATTGCACACAATGTATATACAAGTAGACATATTGCACACAATGTATATACAAGTAGTTATATTGCACACACTCTATATACAAGTAATTATATTCCACACAATGTATATACAAGTAGTTATATTGCACACAATGTATATACAAGTAGTTATATTGCACGCAATGTATATACAAGTAGTTATATTGCACACACTATATATACAAGTAGCTATTTTGCAAACAATGTATATACAAGTAGCTATATTGCACACAATGTATACACAAGTAGTTATATTGCACACAATTTATAGACAAGTAGTTCTATTGCACATAATGTATAGAGAAGTAGTAATATTGCACACAATGTTTACACAAGTAGTTTTATTGTACACAATGCACATACAAGTAGTTATATTGCACACAATGTATAGACAAGTAGTTATATTGCACACAATGTATAGACAAGTAGATATATTGTACATACAATGTATAGACAAGTAGTTATATTGCACACACTGTATAAACAAGTACTTCTATTGCACACAATGTAATATAAAAGTAGATATATTGCACACAATGTACATACAAGTAGTTACATTGCACACAATGTACATACAAGTAGTTATATTGCACACAATGTAATATGCAAGTAGATATATTGCACACAATGTATAAACAAGTAGTTATATTGCACCCACTCTATATACAAGTAGTTATATTGCACACAATGTATATACAAGTAGTTACATTGCACACAATGTAATATCTAATTAGTTATATTGCACACAATGTATAGACAAGTAGTTCTATTGCACAAAATGTAATATACAACTAGTTCTATTGCACACAATGTATAGACAAGGAGTTATGTTGCACACAATGTATATACAAGTAGTTATATTGCACACAATGTATATACACATAGTTATATTGCACACAATGTATATTCAAGTAGTTATATTGCATACAATGTATAGACAAGTAGTTATATTGCACACAATGTACAGACAAGTAGTTATATTGCACACAATGTATAGACAAGTAGCTATATTGCACACAATGTATGTACAAGTAGATATATTGCAAACAATGTATAGACAAGTAGTTATATTGCACACACTGTATGTACAAGTAGTTCTATTACACACAATGTATATACAAGTAGTTCTATTGCACACCATGTACAGACAAGTAGTTATAGTGCACATACTCTATATACAAGTAGTTATATTGCACACAATGTATATACAAGTAGTTATATTGCACACAATGTATAGACAAGTAGCTATGTTGCACACAATGTATATACAAGTAGTTATATTGCACACGATGTATATACACGTAGTTATATTGCACACAATGTACATTCAAGTAGTAATATTGCATACAATGTATAGAAAAGTAGTTTTATTGCACACAATGTACAGAAAAGTAGTTATATTGCACACAATATATAGACAAATAGCTATATTGCACACAATGTATGTACAATTAGATATATTGCACACAATGTATAGACAAGTAGTTATATTGCAAACAATGTATGTACAAGTAGTTCTATTACACACAATGTATATACAAGTAGTTCTATTGCACACAATGTATAGACAAGTAGTTATAGTGCACACAATGTATAGACAAGTAGTGATATTGCACACAATGTATAGACAAGTAGTTATATTGCACACAATGTATAGACAGGTAGCTATATTGCACATAATCTATAGACAAGTAGCTATATTGCACACAATGTATAGACAAGTAGTTATATTGCACACACTCTATAGACAGGTAGCTATATTGCACATAATGTATAGACAAGTAGCTATATTGCACACAATGTATAGACAAGTAGTTATACTGTACATACAATGTATAGACAAGTAGTTATATTGCATACAATGTATATACAAGTAGTTATATTGCACACAATGTATGTACACGTAGTTCTATCGCACACAATGTATATACATGTAGTTCTATTGCACACAATGTATAGACAAGAAGTTATGTTGCACACAATGTATATACAAGTAGTTATATTGCAAACACTATATAGACAAGTACTTCTATTGCACACAATGTAATATAAAAGTAGATATATTGCACACAATGTACATACAAGTAGTTACATTGCACACAATGTATATACAAGTAGTTATATTACACACAATGTAATATGCAAGTAGATATATTGCACACAATGTATATACAAGTAGTTATATTGCACCCACTATATATACAAGTAGTTATATTCCACACAATGTATAGGACAAGTAGTTATATTGCACACAATGTATAGACAAGTAGTTATATTGCAAAAAATGTATAGACAAGTAGTTATATTGCACACAATGTATAGACAAGTAGTTATATTGCATACAATGTATAGACAAGTAGCTTTATTGCACATAATGTATAGACAAGTAGTTATATTGCATTCACTCTATAGACAGGTAGCTATATTGCACATAATGTATATACAAGTAGTTATATTGCACATAATGTATAGACAAGTAGTTATATTGCACATAATGTATAGACAAGTAGTTATATTGCACATAATGTATATACAAGTAGTTATATTGCACACACTGTATAGACAAGTAGTTCTATTGCATACAATGTAATATAAAAGCAGATATATTGCACACAATGTACATACAAGTAGATACATTGCACACAATGTATATACAAGTAGACATATTGCACACAATGTATAGACAAGTAGTTATATTGCACAAACTCAATAGACAGGTAGCTATATTGCACATAATGTATAGACAAGTAGCTATATTGCACACAATGTATAGACAAGTAGTTATATTGCACATAATGTATAGACAAGTAGTTATATTGCACATAATGTATATACAAGTAGTTATATTGCACACACTGTATAGACAAGTAGTTCTATTGCACACAATGTAATATAAAAGTAGATATATTGCACACAATGTACATACAAGTAGTTACATTGCACACAATGTATATACAAGTAGACATATTGCACACAATGTATATACAAGTAGCTATATTGCACACACTCTATATACAAGTAGTTATATTCCACACAATGTATATACAAGTTGTTATATTTCAGACAATGTATATACAAGTAGCTATATTGCACACAATGTATATACAAGTAGTTATATTGCACACAATGTATATACAAGTAATTATATTGCACACAATGTATATACAAGTAGTTTTATTGCACACACTATATATACATGTAGCTATTTTGCACACAATGTATATACAAGTAGCTATATTGCACACAATGTATACACAAGTAGTTATATTGCACACAATTTATAGACAAGTAGTTCTATTGCACATAATGTATAGAGAAGTAGTTATATTGCACAAAATGTTTACACAAGGAGTTTTATTGCACACAATGCACATACAAGTAGTTATATTGCACACCATGTATAGACAAGTAGTTATACTGTACATACAATGTATAGACAAGTAGTTATATTGCATACAATGTATATACAAGTAGTTATATTGCACACAATGTATGTACACGTAGTTCTATCGCACACAATGTATATACATGTAGTTCTATTGCACACAATGTATAGAGAAGTAGGTATGTTGTACACAATGTATATACAAGTAGTTATATTGCACACACTGTATAGACAAGTACTTCTATTGCACACAATGTAATATAAAAGTAGATATATTGCACACAATGTACATACAAGTAGTTACATTGCACACAATGTATATACAAGTAGTTATATTGCACACAATGTAATATGCAAGTAGATATATTGCACACAATGTATATACAAGTAGTTATATTCCACACAATGTATATACAAATAGTTATATTGCACACAATGTATATACAAGTAGTTACATTGCACACAATGTAATATATAATTAGTTATATTGCACACAATGTATAGACAAGTAGTTATATTGCACATAATGTATAGACAAGTAGTTATATTGCACATAATGTATATACAAGTAGTTATATTGCACACACTGTATAAACAAGTAGTTCTATTGCATACAATGTAATATAAAAGTAGATATATTGCACACAATGTACATACAAGTAGTTACATTGCACACAATGTATATACAAGTAGACATATTGCACACAATGTATATAGAAGTAGTTATATTGCACACAATGTATATACAAGTAGCTATATTGCACACAATGTATAGACAAGTAGTTATATTGCACACAATGTATGTACAAGTAGTTCTATTGCACACAATGTATATACAAGTAGTTCTATTGCAAACAATGTATAGACAAGTAGTTATATTGCACACAATGTATAGACAAGTAGTCATATTGCACACAATGTATAGACAAGTAGTTATATTGCACACAATGTATAGACAGGTAGCTATATTGCACATAATGTATAGACAAGTAGTTATATTGCACACAATGTATAGAAAAGTAGTTATATTGCACATAATGTATATACAAGTAGTTATATTGCACACACTGTATAGACAAGTAGTTCTATTGCACACAATGTATAAACAAGTAGTTCTATTGCATACAATGTAATATAAAAGTAGATATATTGCACACAATGTACATACAAGTAGTTACATTGCACACAATGTATATACAAGTAGATATATTGCACACAATGTATATACAAGTAGTTATATTCCACACAATGTATATACAAATAGTTATATTGCACACAATGTATATACAAGTAGTTACATTGCACACAATGTAATATATAATTAGTTATATTGCACACAATGTATAGACAAGTAGTTATATTGCACATAATGTATAGACAAGTAGTTATATTGCACATAATGTATATACAAGTAGTTATATTGCACACACTGTATAAACAAGTAGTTCTATTGCATACAATGTAATATAAAAGTAGATATATTGCACACAATGTACATACAAGTAGTTACATTGCACACAATGTATATACAAGTAGACATATTGCACACAATGTATATAGAAGTAGTTATATTGCACACAATGTATATACAAGTAGTTATATTGCACATAATGTATAGACAAGTAGTTATATTGCACATAATGTATATACAAGTAGTTATATTGCACACACTGTATAAACAAGTAGTTCTATTGCATACAATGTATATACAAGTAGTTATATTGCACACAATGTATGTACAAGTAGTTCTATTGCACACAATGTATATACAAGTAGTTCTATTGCAAACAATGTATAGACAAGTAGTTATATTGCACACAATGTATAGACAAGTAGTCATATTGCACACAATGTATAGACAAGTAGTTATATTGCACACAATGTATAGACAGGTAGCTATATTGCACATAATGTATAGACAAGTAGTTATATTGCACACAATGTATAGAAAAGTAGTTATATTGCACATAATGTATATACAAGTAGTTATATTGCACACACTGTATAGACAAGTAGTTCTATTGCACACAATGTAATATAAAAGTAGATATATTGCACACAATGTACATACAAGTAGTTACATTGCACACAATGTATATACAAGTAGACATATTGCACACAATGTATATACAAGTAGTTATATTGCACACACTCTATATACAAGTAATTATATTCCACACAATGTATATACAAGTAGTTATATTGCACACAATGTATATACAAGTAGTTATATTGCACACAATGTATAGAGAAGTAGGTATGTTGTACACAATGTATATACAAGTAGTTATATTGCACACACTGTATAGACAAGTACTTCTATTGCACACAATGTAATATAAAAGTAGATATATTGCACACAATGTACATACAAGTAGTTACATTGCACACAATGTATATACAAGTAGTTATATTGCACACAATGTAATATGCAAGTAGTTAAATTTAAATTTATTATATTTTCCGACTCTTTGTCGGTTTTAACATCTCTCAAACAACCAAACCATTCCAACCCCCTAATTCAACAAATTTTTAGAAGATACATATCTATTAGCCCCTCAAAAACTGTTGTTTTTTGTTGGATTCCCAGTCATATAAACATACGAGGAAATGATGAAGCTGATTTTCTAGCAAAGTCTGCTTTAGACTTGCCAATAACAAACTCTAAAATACCGCATACGGATTTAAAATCCAATATTAGGAAATATGTCGATAGTAAATGTCAAATAAATTGGGACAAACAAGTTGGAAATAAATTACATGAAATTAAACCCATATTTTCAAGTACATATCGTACAAAACTAAACCGAAAAGAACAAGTTCGTTTGACTCGGTGTCGTATTGGACACACTTGGATTACACATTCTTATATTTTAAATGCAGAAGAACAACCCATATGTATTCCTTGTGATGAGATATTCACAGTGAAGCACTTTTTGCTCCACTGTGCCGACCTCATCTTTACAAGGAATGCATACTTTAATACAAATAGTATACAAGAATTATTCGATTCAGTACTGCCAAGTACAATATTAGGTTTTTTAAAAGAAACTCACCTTATAAATAGATTATAATGCAACTTATTGTGATTATCGAGTATATATATTATTTAAAATGTAACCTTTTAACATAGATCACGTTTTTAAACAATTTTTATTTTTACAAATGTTTTCGACGCCACATGACCTTATTAGGTTGAGGCGTCGGTAAATAAGATATCGTCAAGATATCCATTAAATAAATAAATAAATAAACTATTGCACACAATGTATGTACAAGTAGTTATTTTGCACACAATGTATAGACAAGTAGTTATATTGCACACAATGTATGTACAAGTAGTTCTATTGCACACAATGTATATACAATTAGTTCTATTGCAAACAATGTATAGACAAGTAGTTATAGTGCACACAATGTATAGACAAGTAGTTATATTGCACACAATGTATAGACAGGTCGCTATATTGCACATAATGTATATACAAGTAGTTATATTGCACACTCTGTATAGACAAGTAGTTATATTGCACACAATGTAATATACAAGTAGATATATTGCACACAATGTATATACAAGTAGTTATATTGCACACACTATATATACAAGTAGTTATATTGCACACAATGTATATACAAGTAGTTATATTGCACACAATGTATATACAAGTAGTTATATTGCACACAATGTAATACACAAGTAGATATATTGCACACAATATATATACAAGTAGTTATACTGCACACACTATATATACAAGTAGCTATATTGCACACAATGTATATACAAGTAGTTCTATTGCACACAATGTATATACAAGTAGTTATATTGCACTCAATGTATACACAAGTAGTTATATTGCACAAAATGTATAGACAAGTAGTTCTATCGCACACAATGTATATACAACTAGTTATATTGCACACAATGCACATACAAGTAGTTCTATTGCACACAATGTATAGAGAAGTAGGTATATTGCACACTATGTATACACAAGTAGTTATATTGCACACAATGTATATACAAGTAGTTATATTGCACACAATGTATAGACATGTAGTTATATTGCACACAATGTATAGACAAGAAGTTATATTGCACATAATGTATAGACAAGTAGCTATTTTGTACACGATGTATATACAAGTTGTTCTATAGCAAACAATGTATAGCCAAGTAGTTCTGTTGCACACAAAGTATATACAAGTAGTTCTATTGCACACACTGTATAAACAAGAGGTTATTTTGCACACAATGTATAGACAAGTAGTTATATTGCACACAATGTATATACAAGTAGTTATATTGCACACAATGTATATACAAGTAGTTATATTGCACACAATGTAATATACAAGTAGTTATATTGCACACAATGTAATATACAAGTAGTTATATTGCACACAATGTATAGACAAGTAGTTATATTGCACATAATGTATAGACAAGTAGTTCTATTGCACACAATGTATATACAACTAGTTCTATTGCACACAATGTATAGACAAGTAGTTATATTGCACACAATGTATAGACAAGTAGTTATATTGCACACAATGTATAGACAAGTAGCTATATTGCACACAATGTATAGACAAGTAGTTATATTGCACATAATGTATATACAAGTAGTTATATTGCACACACTGTATAGACAAGTAGTTCTATTGCACACAAAGTATATAAAAGTAGATATATTGCACACAATGTACATACAAGTAGTTACATTGCACAATGTATATACAAGTAGATATATTGCACACAATGTTATACAAGTAGTTATATTGCACACACTATATATACAAGTAGTATATTCCACACAATGTATATACAAGTAGTTATATTTAACATAATGTATATACAAGTAGTTATATTGCACACACTGTATATACAAGTAGTTCTATTGCACACAAAGTAATATAAAAGTAGATATATTGCACACAATGTACATACAAGTAGTTACATTGCACACAATGTATATACAAGTAGATATATTGCACACAATGTGTATACAAGTAGTTATATTGCACACACTATATATACAAGTCGTTATATTCCACACAATGTATACACAAGTAGTTATATTGCACACAATTTATAGAAAAGTAGTTCAATTGCACACAATTTATAGACAAGTAGTTCTATTGCACACAATGTTTACACAAGTAGTTATATTGCACACAATGCACATACAAGTAGTTATATTGCACACCGTGTATAGACAAGTAGTTATATTGTACATACAATGTAAAGACAAGTAGTTCTATTGCACACAATGTATATACAAGTAGTTATATTGCACACAATGTATGAACACATAGTTCTATCGCACACAATGTATATACATGTAGTTCTATTGCACAAAATGTATAGACAAGTAGTTCTATTGCACACAATGTATAGACAAGTAGTTATATTGCACACAATGTATATACAAGTAGTTCTATTGCACACAATGTATAGCCAAGTAGTTCTATTGCACACAATGTATATACAAGTAGTTCTATTGCACACAATGTATAGCCAAGTAGTCCTATTGCACATAATGTATAGACAAGTTGTTATATTACACACAATGTATATGCATGTAGGTCTATTGCACACAATGTATAGACAAGTAGTTATATTGTAAATACAATGTAAAGACAAGTAGTTCTATTACACACAATGTATATACAAGTAGTTATATTGCACACAATGTATGTACACGTAGTTCTATCGCACACAATATATAGACAAGTAGTTCTATTGTACACAATGTATAGACAAGTAGCTATATTGCACAGAATGTATTTACAAGTAGTTATATTGCAAACAATGTATATACAAGTAGTTATGTTGCAAACAATGTATATACAAATAGTTATATTGTACACAATGTAATATACAATTAGTTCTATTGCACACACTGTATAGTCAAGTAGTTATATTGCACACAATGTATATACAAGAAGTTCTATTGCACACAATGTATAGACAAGTAGTTACATTGCACACAATGTAATATATAAGTAGTTATATTGAACACAATGTATAGACAAGTAATTATATTGCAGATAATGTATAGACAAGTAGTTCTATTGCACACAATGTAATATACAACTAGTTCTATCGCACACAATGTATAGAAAAGTAGTTATGTTGCACACAATGTATATACAAGTAGTTCTATTACACACAATGTATATACAAGTAGCTATATTGCACACAATGTATAGACAAGTAGTTATATTGCACACAATGTACAGACACATAGCTATATTGCACACATTGTATATACAAGTAGTTGTATTGCACACAATGTATATACAAGTAGTTATATTGCATACAATGGATAGACAAGTAGTTATATTGCACACAATGTATATACAAGTAGTTATATTGCACACAATGTATAGACAAGTAGATCTATTGCACACAATGTATGTAAAAGTAGTTATTTTGCACACAATGTATAGAAAAGTAGTTATATTGCACACAATGTATGTACAAGTAGTTATATTGCACACAATGTATAGACAAGTAGTTATATTGCACACAATGTATGTACAAGTAGTTCTATTGCACACAATGTATATACAAGTAGTTTTATTGCAAACAATGTATAGACAAGTAGTTATAGTGCACACAATGTATAGACAAGTAGTCATTTTGCACACAATGTATAGACAAGTAGTTATATTGCACACAATGTATAGACAGGTAGCTATATTGCACATAATGTATAGACAAGTAGTTATATTGCACACAATGTATAGACAAGTAGTAATATTGCACACAATGTATATACAAGTAGCTTTATTGCACACAATGTATATACAAGTAGTTATTTTACACACACTATACAAGTAGTTATATACCACACAATGTATATACAAGTAGTTATATTGCACACAATGTATATACAAGTAGTTACATTGCACATAATATATAGAAAAGTAGTTCTATTGCACTCAATGTAATATACAACTAGTTCTATTGCACACAATGTATAGACAAGTAGTTATGTTGCACACAATGTATATACAAGTAGTTATATTGCACACACTGTATGTACAGGTACTTCTATTGCACACAATGTAATATAAAATTAGATATATTGCACACAATGTACATACAAGAAGTTACATTGCACACAATGTATATACAAGTAGCTATATTGCACACAATATAATTTACAAGTAGATATATTGCACACAATGTATATACAAGTAGTTATATTGCACACACTCTATATATACAAGTAGTTATATTCCACACAATGTATATACAAGTAGCTATATTGCACACAATGTATATACAAGTAGTTATATTGCACACACTCTATAAACAAGTAGTTATATTCCGCACAATGTATATACAAGTAGTTATATTGCACACAATGTATATACAAGTAGTTATATTGCACACAATTTATAGAAAAGTAGTTCAATTGCACACAATTTATAGACAAGTAGTTCTATTGCACACAATGTTTACACAAGTAGTTATATTGCACACAATGCACATACAAGTAGTTATATTGCACACCGTGTATAGACAAGTAGTTATATTGTACATACAATGTAAAGACAAGTAGTTCTATTGCACACAATGTATATACAAGTAGTTATATTGCACACAATGTATGAACACATAGTTCTATCGCACACAATGTATATACATGTAATTCTATTGCACAAAATGTATAGACAAGTAGTTCTATTGCACACAATGTATAGACAAGTAGTTATATTGCACACAATGTATATACAAGTAGTTCTATTGCACACAATGTATATCCAAGTAGTTCTATTGCACAGAATGTATATACAAGTAGTTCTATTGCACACAATGTATAGCCAAGTAGTTCTATTGCACATAATGTATAGACAAGTTGTTATATTACACACAATGTATATGCATGTAGGTCTATTGCACACAATGTATAGACAAGTAGTTATATTGTACATACAATGTAAAGACAAGTAGTTCTATTACACACACTGTATATACAAGTAGTTATATTGCACACAATGTATGTACACGTAGTTCTATCGCACACAATATATATACAAGTAGTTCTATTGTACATAATGTATAGACAAGTAGTTATGTTGCACACAATGTATATACAAATAGTTATATTGTACACAATGTAATAAACAATTAGTTCTATTGCACACACTGTATAGTCAAGTAGATATATTGCACACAATGTATATACAAGAAGTTCTATTGCACACAATGTATAGACAAGTAGCTACATTGCACACAATGTAATATATAATTAGTTATATTGAACACAATGTATAGACAAGTAATTATATTGCACATAATGTATAGACAAGTAGGTCTATTGCACACAATGTAATATACAACTAGTTCTATTGCACACAATGTATAGAAAAGTAGTTATGTTGCACACAATGTATATACAAGTAGTTCTATTACACACACTGTATATACAAGTAGCTATATTGCACACAATGTATAGACAAGTAGTTATATTGCACACAATGTACAGACACATAGCTATATTGCACACATTGTATATACAAGTAGTTATATTGCACACAATGTATATACAAGTAGTTATATTGCATACAATATATAGACAAGTAGTTATATTGCACACAATGTATATACAAGTAGTTATATTGCACACAATGTATAGACAAGTAGATCTATTGCACACAATGTATGTAAAAGTAGTTATTTTGCACACAATGTATAGACAAGTAGTTATATTGCACACAATGTATGTACAAGTAGTTATATTGCACACAATGTATAGACAAGTAGTTATATTGCACACAATGTATGTACACGTAGTTCTATTGCACACAATGTATATACAAGTAGTTCTATTGCAAACAATGTATAGACAAGTAGTTATATTGCACACAATGTATAGACAGGTAGCTATATTGCACATAATGTATAGACAAGTAGTTATATTGCACACAATGTATAGACAAGTAGTAATATTGCACACAATGTATATACAAGTAGCTTTATTGCACACAATGTATATACAAGTAGTTATTTTACACACACTATACAAGTAGTTATATTCCACACAATGTATATACAAGTAGTTATATTGCACACAATGTATATACAAGTAGTTACATTGCACATAATGTATAGAAAAGTAGTTCTATTGCACTCAATGTAATATACAACTAGTTCTATTGCACACAATGTATAGACAAGTAGTTATGTTGCACACAATGTATATACAAGTAGTTATATTGCACACACTGTATGTACAAGTACTTCTATTGCACACAATGTAATATAAAATTAGATATATTGCACACAATGTACATACAAGAAGTTACATTGCACACAATGTATATACAAGTAGTTATATTGCACACAATATAATTTACAAGTAGATATATTGCACACAATGTATATACAAGTAGTTATATTGCACACACTCTATATATATAAGTAGTTATATTCCACACAATGTATATACAAGTAGTTATGTTGCACACAATGTATATACAAGTAGCTATATTGCACACAATGTATATACAAGTAGTTATATTGCACACAATGTATATACAAGTAGTTATATTGCACATAATGTATAGACAAGTAGTCCTATTGCACACAATGTATGTACAAGTAGATATATTGCACACAATGTATAGACAAGTAGTTATATTGCACACAATGTATGTACAAGTAGTTCTATTACACACAATGTATATACAAGTAGATCTATTGCACACAATGATTGTACAAGTAGTTATATTGCACACAATGTATGTACAAGTAGTTATATTGCACACAATGTATATTCAAGTAGTTATATTGCATACAATGTATAGACAAGTAGTTATATTGCACACAATGTATATACAAGTAGTTATATTACATACCATGTATATACAAGTAGTTATATTGCACACAATATATATACAAGTAGCTATATTGCACACACTATATATACAAGTAGTAATATTGCACACAATGTATAGCCAAGTAGTTCTATTGCACATAATGTATAGACAAGTTGTTATATTACACACAATGTATATGCATGTAGGTCTATTGCACACAATGTATATACAAGTAGTTATATTGTACATACAATGTAAAGACAAGTAGTTCTATTACACACAATGTATATACAAGTAGTTATATTGCACACAATGTATGTACACGTAGTTCTATCGCACACAATATATAGACAAGTAGTTCTATTGTACACAATGTATATACAAGTAGCTATATTGCACACAATGTATTTACAAGTAGTTATATTGCAAACAATATATATACAAGTAGTTATGTTGCACACAATGTATACACAAGTAGATATATTGCACACAATTTATAGACAAGTAGTTCTATAGCACACAATGTACATACAAGTAGCTATATTGCACACAATGCACATACAAGTAGTTCTTTTGCACACAATGTATAGAGAAGTAGTTATATTGCACATAATGTATAGACAAGTTGTTATATTACACACAATGTATATGCATGTAGGTCTATTGCACACAATGTATAGACAAGTAGTTATATTGTACATACAATGTAAAGACAAGTAGTTCTATTACACACAATGTATATACAAGTAGTTATATTGCACACAATGTATGTACACGTAGTTCTATCGCACACAATATATAGACAAGTAGTTCTATTGTACACAATGTATAGACAAGTAGCTATATTGCACACAATGTATTTACAAGTAGTTATATTGCAAACAATGTATATACAAGTAGTTATGTTGCACACAATGTATACACAAGTAGATATATTGCACACAATTTATAGACAAGTAGTTCTATAGCACACAATGTACATACAAGTAGCTATATTGCACACAATGCACATACAAGTAGTTCTTTTGCACACAATGTATAGAGAAGTAGTTATATTGCACACAATGTATACACAAGTAGCTATATTGCACACAATGTATATACAAGTAGTACTATTGCACACAATGTATATACAAGTAGTTATATTGCACAGAATGTATATATAAGTAGTCATATTGCATACAATGTATAGACAAGTAGTTATATTGCGCACAATGTATAGACAGGTAGCTATATTGCACATAATGTATAGACAAGTAGTTATGTTGCACACAATGTATAGACAAGTAGTTATATTGCACATAATGTATAGACAAGTAGTTATATTGCACATACTATATATACAAGTAGTTATATTGCACACACTGTATATACAAGTACTTCTATTGCACACAATGTAATATAAAAGTAGATATATTGCACACAATACAATGTACATACAAGTAGTTACATTGCACACAATGTATATAGTAGTAGTTATATTGCACACAATGTAATAAACAAGTAGTTATATTGCACACAATTTATAGAAAAGTAGTTCAATTGCACACAATTGATAGACAAGTAGTTCTATTGCACACAATGTTTACACAAGTAGTTATATTGCACACAATGCACATACAAGTAGTTATATTGCACACAATGTATGAACACATAGTTCTATCGCACACAATGTATATACATGTAGTTCTATTGCACAAAATGTATAGACAAGTAGTTCTATTGCACACAATGTATAGACAAGTAGTTATATTGCACACAATGTATATACAAGTAGTTCTATTGCACACAATGTATAGCCAAGTAGTTCTATTGCACACAATGTATATACAAGTAGTAATATTGCACACAATGTATAGCCAAGTAGTTCTATTGCACATAATGTATAGACAAGTTGTTATATTACACACAATTTATATGCATGTAGGTCTATTGCACACAATGTATATACAAGTAGTTATATTGTACATACAATGTAAAGACAAGTAGTTCTATTACACACAATGTATATACAAGTAGTTATATTGCACACAATATATAGACAAGTAGTTCTATTGTACACAATGTATAGACAAGTATCTATATTGCACACAATGTATTTACAAGTAGTTATATTGCAAACAATGTATATACAAGTAGTTATGTTGCACACAATGTATATACAAATAGTTATATTGTACACAATGTAATATACAATTAGTGCTATTGCACACACTGTATAGTCAAGTAGTTATATTGCACACAATGTATATACAAGAAGTTCTATTGCACACAATGTATAGACAAGTAGTTACATTGCACACAATGTAATATATAAGTATTTATATTGAACACAATGTATAGACAATTAATTATATTGCACATAATGTATAGACAAGTAGTTCTATTGCACACAATGTAATATACAACTAGTTCTATTGCACACAATGTATAGAAAAGTAGTTATGTTGTACACAATGTATATACAAGTAGTTCTATTACACACAATGTATATACAAGTAGCTATATTGCACACAATGTATAGACAAGTAGTTATATTGCACACAATGTACAGACACATAGCTATATTGCACACATTGTATATACAAGTAGTTATATTGCACACAATGTATATACAAGTAGTTATATTGCATACAATGTATAGACAAGTAGTTATTTTGCACACAATGTATATACAAGTAGTTATATTGCACACAATGTATAGACAAGTAGATCTATTGCACACAACATATGTAAAAGTAGTTATTTTGCACACAATGTATAGTCAAGTAGTTATATTGCACACAATGTATGTACAAGTAGTTATATTGCACACAATGTATAGACAAGTAGTTATATTGCACACAATGTATGTACAAGTAGTTCTATTGCACACAATGTATATACAAGTAGTTCTATTGCAAACAATGTATAGACAAGTAGTTATAGTGCAAACAATGTATAGACAAGTAGTCATTTTGCACACAATGTATAGAAAAGTAGTTATATTGCACACAATGTATAGACAGGTAGCTATATTGCACATAATGTATAGACAAGTAGTTATATTGCACACAATGTATAGACAAGTAGTAATATTGCACACAATGTATATACAAGTAGCTTTATTGCACACAATGTTTATAAAAGTAGTTATTTTACACACACTATACAAGTAGTTATATTCCACACAATGTATATACAAGTAGTTATATTGCACACAATGTATATACAAGTAGTTACATTGCACATAATGTATAGAAAAGTAGTTATATTGCACTCAATGTAATATACAACTAGTTCTATTGCACACAATGTATAGACAAGTAGTTATGTTGCACACAATGTATATACAAGTAGTTATATTGCACACACTGTATGTACAAGTACTTCTATTGCACACAATGTAATATAAAATTAGATGTATTGCACACAATGTACATACAAGAAGCTACATTGCACACAATGTATATACAAGTAGTTATATTGCACACAATATAATTTACAAGTAGATATATTGCACACAATGTATACACAAGTAGCTATATTGCACACAATGTATATACAAGTAGTTTTATTACACACACTCTATAAACAAGTAGTTATATTCCGCACAATGTATATACAAGTAGTTATATTGCACACAATGTATAAACAAGTAGTTACATTGCACACAATGTATATACACGTAGTTATATTGCACACAATGTATATACACGTAGTTATATTCCGCACAATGTATATACAAGTAGTTATATTGCACACAATGTATATACAAGTAGTTACATTGCACACAATGTAATATATAAGTAGTTATATTGCACACAATGTATAAACAAGTAGTTATATTGCACATAATGTATAGACAAGTAGTCCTATTGCACACAATGTAATATTCAACTAGTTCTATTGCACACAATGTATAGACAAGTAGTTATGTTGCACACAATGTATATAAGTAGTTATTTTGCACACAATGTATATACACGTAGATATATTGCACACAATGTATATTCAAGTAGTTATATTGCACACAATATACAGACAAGTAGTTATATTGCACACAATGTATAGACAAGTAGCTATATTGCACACAATGTATGTACAAGTAGATATATTGCACACAATGTATAGACAAGTAGTTATATTGCACACAATGTATGTACAAGTAGTTCTATTACACACAATGTATATACAAGTAGATCTATTGCACACAATGTATGTACAAGTATTTATATTGCACACAATGTATAGACAAGTAGTTGTATTGCACATAATGTATGTACAAGTAGTTCTATCGCACACAATGTATATACAAGTAGTTCTATTGCAAACAATGTATAGACAAGTAGTTATAGTGCACACAATGTATAGACAAGTAGTCATTTTGCACACAATGTATAGACAAGTAGTTATATTGCACACAATGTATAGACAGGTAGCTATATTGCACATAATGTATAGACAAGTAGTTATATTGCACACAATGTATAGACAAGTAGTAATATTGCACACAATGTATATACAAGTAGCTTTATTGCACACAATGTATATACAAGTAGTTATTTTACACACACTATACAAGTAGTTATATTCCACACAATGTATATACAAGTAGTTATATTGCACACAATGTATATACAAGTAGTTACATTGCACATACTGTATAGAAAAGTAGTTCTATTGCACTCAATGTAATATACAAATAGTTCTATTGCACACAATGTATAGACAAGTAGTTATGTTGCACACAATGTATATACAAGTAGTAATATTGCACACACTGTATGTACAAGTACTTCTGTTGCACACAATGTAATATAAAATTAGATATATTGCACACAATGTACATACAAGAAGTTACATTGCACACAATGTATATACAAGTAGTTATATTGCACAAAATATAATTTACAAGTAGATATATTGCACACAATGTATATACAAGTAGTTATATTGCACACACTCTATATATACAAGTAGCTATATTGCACACAATGTATACACAAGTAGCTATATTGCACACAATGTATATACAAGTAGTTTTATTACACACACTCTATAAACAAGTAGTTATATTCCGCACAATGTATATGCAAGTAGCTATATTGTACACAATGTATAAACAAGTAGTTACATTGCAAACAATGTATATACACGTAGTTATATTGCACACAATGTATATACACGTAGTTATGTTCCGCACAATGTATATACAAGTAGTTATATTGCACACAATGTATATACAAGTAGTTACATTGCACACAATGTAATATATAAGTAGTTATATTGCACACAATGTATAGACAAGTAGTTATATTGCACATAATGTATAGACAAGTAGTCATCTTGCACACAATGTAATATTCAACTAGTTCTATTGCAAACAATGTATAGACAAGTAGTTATGTTGCACGCAATGTATATACAAGTAGTTATTTTGCACACAATGTATATACACGTAGATATATTGCACACAATGTATATTCAAGTAGTTATATTGCATACAATGTATAGACAAGTAGTTATATTGCACACAATATACAGACAAGTAGTTATATTGCACACAATGTATAGACAAGTAGCTATATTGCACACAATGTATGTACAAGTAGATATATTGCACACAATGTATAGACAAGTAGTTATATTGCAAACAATGTATGTACAAGTAGTTCTATTACACACAATGTATATACAAGTAGATCTATTGCACACAATGTATGTACAAGTAGTTATATTGCACACCATGTGTGTACAAGTAGTTATATTGCACACAATGTATAGACAAGTAGATATATTGCACACAATGTATATACAAGTAGTTCTATTGCAAACAATGTATAGACAAGTAGTTATATTGCATACAATGTATAGGCAGGTAGCTATATTGCACATAATGTATAGACAAGTAGTTATATTGCACATTATGTATAGACAAGTAGTTATATTGCACATAATGTATATACAAGTGGTTATATTGCACACACTGTATAGACAAGTAGTTCTAATGCACACAATGTAATATAAAAGTAGTTATATTGCACACAATGTATATACAAGTAGTCCTATTGCACACAATGTATATATTAGTAGTTATATTGCACACAATGTAATATACAAGTAGATATATTGCACCCAATGTATATACAAGTAGTTATATTGCACACACTATATATTCAAGTATTTATATTGCACACAATGTACATACAAGTAGTTATATTGCACACAATGTATATACAAGTAGCTTTATTGCACACATTGTATATACAAGTAGTTATATTGCACACACTCTATATACAAGTAGTTACATTGCACACAATGTAATATATAAGTAGTTATATTGCACACAATGTATACACAAGTAGTTATATTGCACATAATGTATAGACAAGTAGTTCTATTGCACACAATGTAATATACAAATAGTTATATTGCACAAAATGTATAGAAAAGTAGTTATGTTGCACACAATGTATATACAAGTAGTTATATTGCACACACTGTATAGACAAGTACTTCTATTGCACACAATGTAATATAAAAGTAGATATATTGCACACAATGTACATACAAGTAGATACATTGCACACAATGTATATACAAGTAGTTATATTGCACACAATGTAATATACAAGTAGATATATTGCACACAATGTATATACAAGTAGTTATATTGCACACACTCTATATACAAGTAGTTATATTCCACACAATGTATATACAAGTAGTTATATTGAACACATTGTATATAAAAGTAGCTATATTGCACACAATGTATACACAAGTAGTTACATTGCACACAAGGTAATATATAAGTAGTTATATTGCACACAATATATAGACAAGTAGTTATATTACACATAATGTATAGACAAGTAGTTTTATTGCACACAATGTAATATAAAACTAGTTCTATCGCACACAATGTATAGACAAGTAGTTTTGTTGCACACAATGTATATACAAGTAGTTATATTGCACACAATGTATATACACGTAGTTATATTGCACACAATGTATATTCAAGTAATTATATTGCATACAATGTATAGACAAGTAGTTACGTTGCACACAATGTATATACAAGTAGTTATATTACACACACTGTATAGACAAGTACTTCTATTGCACACAATGTAATATAAAAGTAGATATATTGCACACAATGTACATACAAGTAGTTACATTGCACACAATGTATATACAAGTAGATATATTGCACACAATATAATATACAAGTAGATATATTGCACACAATGTATATACAAGTAGTTATGTTGCACACAATGTATATACAAGTAGTTATATTGCACACAATGTATATACAAGTAGTTATATTGCACACACTGTATAGACAAGTACTTCTATTGCACACAATGTAATATAAAAGTAGATATATTGCACACAATGTACATACAAGTAGTTACATTGCACACAATGTATATACAAGTAGTTATATTGCACACAATATAATATACAAGTAGATATATTGCACACAATGTATATACAAGTAGCTATGTTGCACACAATGTATATACAAGTAGCAATATTGCACACAATGTATATACACGTAGTTATATTGCACACAATGTATATTCAATTAGTTATATTGCACACAATATACAGACAAGTAGTTGTATTGCACACAATGTAATGACAAGTAGCTATATTGCACACAATGTATGTACAAGTAGATATATTGCACACAATGTATAGACAAGTAGTTATATTGCAAACAATGTATGTACAATTAGTTCTATTACACACAATGTATATACAAGTAGTTCTATTGCACACAATATATAGACAAGTAGATCTATTGCACACAATATATGTACAAGTAGTTATTTTGCACACAATGTATAGACAAGTAGTTATATTGCACACAATGTATGTACAAGTAGTTATATTGCACACAATGTATGTACAAGTAGTTATATTGCACAAAATGTATAGACAAGTAGTTATATTGCACACAATGTATATACAAGTAGTTCTATTACAAACAATGTAATATACAAGTAGATATATTGCACACAATGTATATACAAGTAGATATATTGCACACACTATATATACAAGTAGTTATATTGCACACAATGTATATACAAGTAGTTATATTGCACACAATGTATATACAAGTAGTTATATTGCACACAATGTATATACAAGTAGTTATATTACAAACAATGTATATACAAGTAGTTATATTGCACAGAATGTAATATACAAGTAGATATATTGCACACAATATATATACAAGTAGTTATATTGCACACACTATATATACAAGTAGCTATATTGCACACAATGTATATACAAGTAGTTCTATTGCACACAATGTATTTTCAAGTAGTTATATTGCACACAATATATACACAAGTAGATATATTGCACACAATTTATAGACAAGTAGTTCTATAGCACACAATGTATATACAAGTAGTTATATTGCAAACAATGCACATACATGTAGTTCTTTTGCACACAATGTATAGAGAAGTAGTTATATTGCACACAATGTATACACAAGTAGTTATATTGCACACAATGTATATACAAGTAGTACTATTGCACACAATGTATATACAAGTAGCTATATTGCACAGAATGTATATATAAGTAGTCATATTGCATACAATGTATAGACAAGTATTTATATTTCGCACAACGTATAGACAGGTAGCTATATTGCACATAATGTATAGACAAGTAGTTATGTTGCACACAATGTATAGACAAGTAGTTATATTGCACATAATGTATAGACAAGTACTTCTATTGCACACAATGTAATATAAAAGTAGATATATTGCACACAATGTACATACAAGTAGATACATTGCACACAATGTATATACAAGTAGTTATATTGCACACAATGTAATATACAAGTAGATATATTGCACACAATGTATATACAAGTAGTTATATTGCACACACTCTATATACAAGTAGTTATATTCCACACAATGTATATACAAGTAGTTATATTGAACACATTGTATATAAAAGTAGCTATATTGCACACAATGTATACACAAGTAGTTACATTGCACACAAGGTAATATATAAGTAGTTATATTGCACACAATATATAGACAAGTAGTTATATTGCACATAATGTATAGACAAGTAGTTTTATTGCACACAATGTAATATAAAACTAGTTCTATCGCACACAATGTATAGACAATTAGTTTTGTTGCACACAATGTATATACAAGTAGTTATATTGCACACAATGTATATACACGTAGTTATATTGCACACAATGTATATTCAAGTAATTATATTGCATACAATGTATAGACAAGTAGTTACGTTGCACACAATGTATATACAAGTAGTTATATTACACACACTGTATAGACAAGTACTTCTATTGCACACAATGTAATATAAAAGTAGATATATTGCACACAATGTACATACAAGTAGTTACATTGCACACAATGTATATACAAGTAGATATATTGCACACAATATAATATACAAGTAGATATATTGCACACAATGTATATACAAGTAGTTATGTTGCACACAATGTATATACAAGTAGTTATATTGCACACAATGTATATACAAGTAGTTATATTGCACACACTGTATAGACAAGTACTTCTATTGCACACAATGTAATATAAAAGTAGATATATTGCACACAATGTACATACAAGTAGTTACATTGCACACAATGTATATACAAGTAGTTATATTGCACACAATATAATATACAAGTAGATATATTGCACACAATGTATATACAAGTAGCTATGTTGCACACAATGTATATACAAGTAGCAATATTGCACACAATGTATATACACGTAGTTATATTGCACACAATGTATATTCAATTAGTTATATTGCACACAATATACAGACAAGTAGTTGTATTGCACACAATGTAATGACAAGTAGCTATATTGCACAAAATGTATGTACAAGTAGATATATTGCACACAATGTATAGACAAGTAGTTATATTGCAAACAATGTATGTACAATTAGTTCTATTACACACAATGTATATACAAGTAGTTCTATTGCACACAATATATAGACAAGTAGATCTATTGCACACAATATATGTACAAGTAGTTATTTTGCACACAATGTATAGACAAGTAGTTATATTGCACACAATGTATGTACAAGTAGTTATATTGCACACAATGTATGTACAAGTAGTTATATTGCACAAAATGTATAGACAAGTAGTTATATTGCACACAATGTATATACAAGTAGTTCTATTACAAACAATGTAATATACAAGTAGATATATTGCACACAATGTATATACAAGTAGATATATTGCACACACTATATATACAAGTAGTTATATTGCACACAATGTATATACAAGTAGTTATATTACAAACAATGTATATACAAGTAGTTATATTGCACACAATGTATATACAAGTAGTTATATTACAAACAATGTATATACAAGTAGTTATATTGCACAGAATGTAATATACAAGTAGATATATTGCACACAATATATATACAAGTAGTTATATTGCACACACTATATATACAAGTAGCTATATTGCACACAATGTATATACAAGTAGTTCTATTGCACACAATGTATTTTCAAGTAGTTATATTGCACACAATATATACACAAGTAGATATATTGCACACAATTTATAGACAAGTAGTTCTATAGCACACAATGTATATACAAGTAGTTGTATTGCAAACAATGCACATACATGTAGTTCTTTTGCACACAATGTATAGAGAAGTAGTTATATTGCACACAATGTATACACAAGTAGTTATATTGCACACAATGTATATACAAGTAGTACTATTGCACACAATGTATATACAAGTAGCTATATTGCACAGAATGTATATATAAGTAGTCATATTGCATACAATGTATAGACAAGTATTTATATTTCGCACAACGTATAGACAGGTAGCTATATTGCACATAATGTATAGACAAGTAGTTATGTTGCACACAATGTATAGACAAGTAGTTATATTGCACATAATGTATAGACAAGTAGTTATATTGCACATAATGTATATACAAGTAGTTATATTGCACACACTGTATATACAAGTACTTCTATTGCAAACAATGTAATATAAAAGTAGATATATTGCAAACAAAGTACAGTGAAGTAGTTACATCACAATGTATATAGAAATAGTTATATTGCACACAATGTAATATACAAGTAGTTATATTGCACACAATGTATATACAAGTAGATATATTGCACACACTCTATATACAAGTAGTTATATTGCACACAATGTATATACAAGTAGCTTTATTGCAAACAATGTATATACAAGTAGTTATATTGCATACACTCTATATATAAGTAGTTATGTTCCACACAATGTATATACAAGTAGTTATATTACACCCACTCTATATACAAGTAGTTATATTTCACACAATGTATATAGAAGTAGTTATATTGCACACAATGTATAGACAAGTAGTTATATTGCACATAATGTATAGACAAGTAGTTATTCTGCACACAATGTATATACAAGTAGTTCTATTGCACACAATGTATATACAAGTAGTTCTATTGCAAACAATGTATAGACAAGTAGTTATAGTGCACACAATGTATAGACACGTAGTCATATTGCACACAATGTATAGACAAGTAGTTATATAGCACACAATGTATAGACAGGTAGTTATATTGCACATAATGTATATACAAGTAGTTATATTGCACACAATGTATAGACAAGTATTAATATTGCACTCAATGTATATACAAGTAGCTTCATTGCACTCAATGTATATACAAGTAGTTATATTACACACACTCTATATACAAGTAGTTATATTCCACACAATGTATATACAAGTAGTTATATTGCACACACTGTATATACAAGTAGTTACGTTGCACACACTCTATATACAAGTAGTTATATTGCACACAATGTATATACAAGTAGCTTTATTGCAAACCATGTATATACAAGTAGTTATATTGCACACATTCTATATATAAGTAGTTATATTCCACACAATGTATATACAAGTAGTTATATTGCACACAATGTATAGACAAGTATTAATATTGCACACAATGTATATACAAGTAGTTATTCACACAATTATAACAAGTGTTATTGCACACAATGTATATACAAGTAGTTATATTGCACACAATGTATATACAAGTAGTTATATTGCACACAATGTATATACAAGTAGTTATATTGCACACAATGTATAGACAAGTAGTTATATTGCACACAATGTATATACAAGTAGTTATATTGCACACAATGTATATACAAGTAGTTATATTGCACACAATGTATATACAAGTAGTTATATTACACACAATGTATAGACAAGTAGTTATATTGCACACAATGTATATACAAGTAGTTATATTGCACACAATGTATATACAAGTAGTTATATTGCACACAATGTATATACAAGTAGATATATTGCACACAATGTATATACAAGTAGTTATATTGCACACAATTATATACAAGTAGATATATTGCACACAATGTATATACAAGTAGTTATATTGCACACAATGTATATACAAGTAGTTATATTGCACACAATGTATATACAAGTAGTTATATTGCACACACTGTATAGACAAGTAGTTATATTGCACACAATGTATATACAAGTAGTTATATTGCACACAATATATATACAAGTAGTTATATTGCACACAATGTATATACAAGTAGCTATATTGCACACAATGTATATACAAGTAGCTATATTGCACACAATGTATATAAGTAGTTATATTGCACACAATGTATATACAATTAGTTATATTGCACACAATATACAGACAAGTAGTTGTATTGCACACAATGTAAAGACAAGTAGCTATATTGCACACAATGTATATACAAGTAGATATATTGCACACAATGTATAGACAAGTAGTTATATTGCACACAATGTATATACAAGTAGTTATATTACACACAATGTATATACAAGTAGTTCTATTGCACACAATATATATACAAGTAGATCTATTGCACACAATATATATACAAGTAGTTATATTGCACACAATGTATAGACAAGTAGTTATATTGCACACAATGTATATACAAGTAGTTATATTGCACACAATGTATATACAAGTAGTTATATTGCACACAATGTATAGACAAGTACTTATTGGGCACACAATGTATAGACAAGTAGTTATATTGCACACAATGTATAGACAGGTAGCTATATTGCACATAATGTATAGACCAGTAGTTATATTGCACACAATGTATAGACATGTAGTTATAATGCACATAATGTATAGACAAGTAGTTCTATTGCACACAATGTAATATACAAGTAGATATATTGCACACAATGTATATACAAGTAGATATATTGCACACACTATATATACAAGTAGTTATATTGCACACAATGTATATACAAGTAGTTATATTGCACACAATGTATATACAAGTAGTTATATTACAAACAATGTATATACAAGTAGTTATATTGCACAGAATGTAATATACAAGTAGATATATTGCACACAATATATATACAAGTAGTTATATTGCACACACTATATATACAAGTAGCTATAATGCACACAATGTATATACAAGTAGTTCTATTGCACACAATGTATTTTCAAGTAGTTATATTGCACACAATATATACACAAGTAGATATATTGCACACAATTTATAGACAAGTAGTTCTATAGCACACAATGTATATACAAGTAGTTATATTGCAAACAATGCACATACATGTAGTTCTTTTGCACACAATGTATAGAGAAGTAGTTATATTGCACACAATGTATACACAAGTAGTTATATTGCACACAATGTATATACAAGTAGTACTATTGCACACAATGTATATACAAGTAGCTATATTGCACAGAATGTATATATAAGTAGTCATATTGCATACAATGTATAGACAAGTATTTATATTTCGCACAACGTATAGACAGGTAGCTATATTGCACATAATGTATAGACAAGTAGTTATGTTGCACACAATATATAGACAAGTAGTTATATTGCACATAATGTATAGACAAGTAGTTATATTGCACATAATGTATATACAAGTAGTTATATTGCACACACTGTATATACAAGTACTTCTATTGCAAACAATGTAATATAAAAGTAGATATATTGCAAACAAAGTACAGTGAAGTAGTTACATCACAATGTATATAGAAATAGTTATATTGCACACAATGTAATATACAAGTAGTTATATTGCACACAATGTATATACAAGTAGATATATTGCACACACTCTATATACAAGTAGTTATATTGCACACAATGTATATACAAGTAGCTTTATTGCAAACAATGTATATACAAGTAGTTATATTGCATACACTCTATATATAAGTAGTTATGTTCCACACAATGTATATACAAGTAGTTATATTACACCCACTCTATATACAAGTAGTTCTATAGCACACAATGTATATAAAGTAGTTATATTGCACACAATGAAACAAGTAGTTATATTGCACAAATGTATAGACAAGTAGTTATCTGCACAAATATATTACAAGTAGTTCTATTGCACACAATGTATATACAAGTAGTTCTATTGCAAACAATGTATAGACAAGTAGTTATATTGCACACAATGTATAGACAAGTAGTCATATTGCACACAATGTATAGACAAGTAGTAATATTGCACACAATGTATATACAAGTAGCTATATTGCACATAATGTATATACAAGTAGTTATATTGCACACAATGTATAGACAAGTAGTTATATTGCACTCAATGTATATACAAGTAGTTCATAACAAAACAAAAATGCACTCAATGTATATACAAGTAGTTATATTGCACACAATGTATATACAAGTAGTTATATTGCACACAATGTATATACAAGTAGTTCTATTGCAATATTCCACAATGTATATACAAGTAGTTATATTGCACACAATCTATATACAAGTAGTTATATTCCACACAATGTATATACAAGTAGTTATATTGCACACAATGTATATACAAGTAGTTATATTACACACACTCTATATACAAGTAGTTATATTGCACACAATGTATATACAAGTAGTTATATTGCACACAATGTATATACAATTAGTTACATTGCACACAATGTAATATATAAGTAGTTATATTGCACACAATGTATAGACAAGTAGTTATATTGCACATAATGTATAGACAAGTAGTTATTCTGCACACAATGTATGTACAAGTAGTTCTATTGCACACAATGTATATACAAGTAGTTCCATTGCAAACAATGTATAGACAAGTAGTTATAGTGCAAACAATGTATAGACAAGTAGTTATATTGCACACAAAGTATAAACAGGTAGTTGTATTGCACATAATGTATATACAAGTAGTTATATTGCACACAATGTATAGACAAGTATTAATATTGCACACAATGTATATACAAGTAGCTTTATTGCACACAATGTATATACAAGTAGTTATATTACACACACTCTATATACAAGTAGTTATATTCCACACAATGAATATACAAGTAGTTACATTGCACACAATGTAATATATAAGTAGTTATATTGCACACAATGTATAGACAAGTAGTTATATTGAACATAATGTATAGACAAGTAGTTCTATTGCACACAATGTAATATACAACTAGTTATATTGCACACAATGTATAGACAAGTAGTTACGTTGCACACAATGTATATACAAGTAGTTATATTGCACACACTGTATAGACAAGTACTTCTATTGCACACAATGTAATATAAAAGTAGATATATTGCACACAATGTACATACAAGTAGTTATATTGCACACAATGTATATACAAGTAGTTATATTGCACACAATGTATATACACGTAGTTATATTGCACACAATGTATATTCAAGTAGTAATATTGCATACAATGTATAGACAAGTAGTTATATTGCACACAATATACAGACAAGTAGTTATATTGGACACAATGTATAGACAAGTAGCTATATTGCACACAATGTATATACAAGTAGTTACATTGCACACAATGTAATATATAAGTAGTTATATTGCACACAATGTATAGACAAGTAGTTCTATTGCACACAATGTAATATACAACTAGTTCTATTGCACACAATGTACAGACAAGTAGCTACGTTGCACACAATGTATATACAAGTAGTTATATTGCACATACTGTATAGACAAGTACTTTAATTGCACACAATGTAATATAAAAGTAGATATAGTGCACACAATGTACATACAAGTAGTTACATTGAACACAATGTATATACAAGTAGTTATATTGCACACAATGTAATATACAAGTAGTTATATTGCACACAATGTATATACAAGTAGTTATATTGCACACAATGTACATTCAAGTAGTTATATTGCACAAAATGTATAGACAAGTAGTTATATTGCACACAATGTATATACAGGTAGTTATATTGCACACAATGTATAGACAAGTAGATCTATTGCACACAATGTAAGTACAAGTAGTTATTTTGCACACAATGTATAGACAAGTAGTTATATTGCACACAATGTATGTACAAGTAGTTATATTGCACACAATGTATAGACCAGTAGTTATATTGCACACAATGTATGTACAAGTAGTTCTATTGCAAACAATGTATAGACAAGTAGTTATGGTGCACACAATGTATAGACAAGTAGTCATATTGCACACAATGTATAGACAAGTAGTTATATTGCACACAATGTATAGACAAGTAGTTATAATGCACATAATGTATAGACAAGTACTTATATTGCACATAATGTATATACAAGTAGTTATATTGCACACAATGTATATACAAGTAGTTATATTGCACACAATGTAATATACAAGTAGACATATTTCACACAATGTATATACAAGTAGTTATATTGCACAATATAAGTATATTGCACATAATGTATATACAAGTAGTTATATTGCACACACTGTATATACAAGTACTTATATTGCACACAATGAATATAAAAGTAGATATATTGCACACAATGTATATACAAGTAGTTATATTGCACACAATGTAATATACAAGTAGTTATATTGCACACAATGTATATACAAGTAGTTATATTGCACACAATCTATATACAAGTAGTTATATTGCACACAATGTATATACAAGTAGCTTTATTGCAAACAATGTATATATAAGTAGTTATATTGCACACAATGTATATACAAGTAGTTATATTGCACACAATGTACATACAAGTAGTTATATTGCACACAATGTATATAGAAGTATTAATATTGCACACAATGTATATACAAGTATCTTTATTGCACACAATGTATATACAAGTAGTTATATTACACACACTCTATATACAAGTAGTTATATTGCACACAATGTAATATACAACTAGTTCTATTGCACACACTGTATATACAAGTAGTTACCTTACACACAATGTATATACAAGTAGCTATATTGCACACACTGTATAGACAAGTACTTCTATTGCACACAATGTAATATAAAAGTATATATATATATTGCACACAATGTACATACAAGTAGTTACATTGCACACAAAGTATATACAAGTAGTTATATTGCACACAATATAATATACAAGTAGATATATTGCACACAATGTATAGACAAGTAGTTATATTGCACACAATGTATGTACAAGTAGATATATTGCACACAATGTATAGACAAGTAGTTATATTACACACAATGTATGTACAATTAGTTCTATTACACACAATGTATATACAAGTAGTTCTATTGCACACAATGTATAAACAAGTAGATCTATTGTACACAATGTATGTACAAGTAGTTATTTTGCACACAATGCATAGACAAGTAGTTATATTGCACACAATGTATGTACAAGTAGTTATATTGCACACAATGTATAGACAAGTAGATCTATTGCACACAATGTAAGTACAAGTAGTTATTTTGCACACAATGTATAGACAAGTAGTTATATTGCACACAATGTATGTACAAGTAGTTATATTGCACAGAATGTATAGACCAGTAGTTATATTGCACACAATGTATGTACAAGTATCTATTGCAAACAATGTATAGACAAGTAGTATGGTGCCACAATGTATAGACAAGTAGTCATATTGCACACAATGTATAGACAAGTAGTTATATTGCACACAATGTATAGACAAGTAGTTATAATGCACATAATGTATAGACAAGTACTTATATTGCACATAATGTATATACAAGTAGTTATATTGCACACAATGTATATACAAGTAGTTATATTGCACACAATGTAATATACAAGTAGACATATTTCACACAATGTATATACAAGTAGTTATATTGCACAGAATGTATATATAAGTAGTCATATTGCATACAATGTATAGACAAGTAGTTATATTGCTCACAATGTATAGACAGGTAGCTATATTGCACATAATGTATAGACAAGTAGTTATGTTGCAAACAAGGTATAGACATGTAGTTATATTGCACATAATGTATAGACAAGTAGCTATATTGCACATAATGTATATACAAGTAGTTATATTGCACACACTGTATATACAAGTACTTCTATTGCACACAATGCAATATAAAAGTAGATATATTGCACACAATGTATATAGAAGTAGTTATATTGCACACAATGTAATATACAAGTAGTTATATTGCACACAATGTATATACAAGTAGTTATATTGCACACACTCTATATACAAGTAGTTATATTGCACACAATGTATATACAAGTAGCTTTATTGCAAACAATGTATATATAAGTAGTTATATTCCACACAATGTATATACAAGTAGTTATATTGCACACAATGTACATACAAGTAGTTACATTGCACACAATGTATATAGAAGTATTAATATTGCACACAATGTATATACAAGTATCTTTATTGCACACAATGTATATACAAGTAGTTATATTACACACACTCTATATACAAGTAGTTATATTGCACACAATGTAATATACAACTAGTTCTATTGCACACAATGTATATACAAGTAGTTACCTTACACACAATGTATATACAAGTAGCTATATTGCACACACTGTATAGACAAGTACTTCTATTGCACACAATGTAATATAAAAGTATATATATATATTGCACACAATGTACATACAAGTAGTTACATTGCACACAAAGTATATACAAGTAGTTATATTGCACACAATATAATATACAAGTAGATATATTGCACACAATGTATAGACAAGTAGCTATATTGCACACAATGTATGTACAAGTAGATATATTGCACACAATGTATAGACAAGTAGTTATATTACACACAATGTATGTACAATTAGTTCTATTACACACAATGTATATACAAGTAGTTCTATTGCACACAATGTATAAACAAGTAGATCTATTGTACACAATGTATGTACAAGTAGTTATTTTGCACACAATGCATAGACAAGTAGTTATATTGCACACAATGTATGTACAAGTAGTTATATTGCACAAAATGTATGTACAAGTAGTTATATTGCACACAATGTATATACAAGTAGTTCTATTACAAACAATGTATAGACAAGTAGTTATAGTGCACACAATGTATAGACAGGTAGCTATATTGCACATAATGTATAGACAAGTAGTTATATTGCACACAATGTATAGACATGTAGTTATAATGCACATAATGTATAGACAAGTAGTTATATTGCACATAATGTATATACAAGCAGTTATATTGCACACACTGTATAGACAAGTAGTTCTATTGCACACAATGTAATATACAAGTAGATATATTGCACACAATGTATATACAAATAGTTATATTGCATACAATGTATAGAGAAGTAGTTATATTGCACACAATGTATACACAAGTAGTTATATTGCACACAATGTATATACAAGTAGTACTATTGCACACAATGTATATACAAGTAGTTATATTGTACAGAATGTATATATAAGTAGTCATATTGCATACAATGTATAGACAAGTAGTTATATTGCGCACAATGTATAGACATGTAGTTATAGTGCACATAATGTATAGACAAGTAGTTATATTGCACATAATGTATATACAAGTAGTTATATTGCACACACTGTATATACAAGTACTTCTATTGCACACAATGTTATATAAAAGTAGATATATTGCACACAATGTACATACAAGTAGTTATATTGCACACAATGTATATAGAAGTAGTTATGTAGACCGGGGGAGTTTATAGAAATGACAAACTCTGGTTGTTTCCGTATTTTCGTACATATGGATATAAAGAGCCAGAGTCCGGCTATCAGCTGATACATATATTATATATATGTATAAAGTTACTAGTATAGTATATATTAACGTAAACAGGATAGCTTTGCAACGTATCCGTTTGACTAGTAGAGATAGAGTGTGGGATAAGGGTCTTGAACAAGTTAGTTGGAAAGTGCACCTAAGTTGAGTTAGTTCACTCATTCACACATCTGACCTGATTGTCACTCACAATCACTCACCCATAATACTTTATACACAATAGTAGTGAAGACTAGTATATATTATACAAAGACATAGTATGGGACCAGGCTATATAATTATGATATGATTCAGACCAGTGATTTTATTAGGCCATATAGGGAAACTATTGGGTGGTACGCTTGCAGCAGAGTTTGGAAACATTATAATGTACATGTACTAAATATCAATAATTAGTTCCCTTTAACATAAATATGACATGGGTTACATAGTTCCCCCTCTTGGAGAAAAGGTCTCCTGACGTTTTAATTACCTGAAACTAAATGAATAGTGTAGATCAATCCAAATAATCAAGCTATATAATAAAATTTTTACTGCATCATTCACTATCCAACATCCGACATTGTCAGCTAAAATAATTTTACAAACTGAAATAAAAACATAAAAACCAATACAATGTAATTAAAGATACTAATGTAACGATTATTAGTTAAGTATTACACCGTGCATGGGTATGTTCAATATGGCTGTATTAAAGGTAGATGTCCACAATAATGGACCTATGCTACAAATCTGTTCCAACTATGTGGAGACCTGTAAAGGTAAGATTAACCTTCAAATTGTACAAACATGAACATTTACTATGAAATAAAAACAACCATTTCAAATGACATAATGAAATGTAATACTAATGTACGCGCATTGTATATATATGACATAGAATGATTCAAACATTGCACTTACACAGTAAAATACCAGAATACAGTATATTTTGAAACTATTAAAAACTCAATATCTGACACCGTCTTACACATAGTACACAACCTTGTCAGTGTTTGGTACTGCTGTCAATGGGACCACCCATTCTCCATACCGGTCCGGTGGCTTCCTTTGGCGCACCGGACGACGGGTCGGTTCAGGAGTGTGGGCATTGCCAGCAGGGACGACAACAGGTTGGTCTATTATGGACTCTACATGTGAGACAGATCTCTGTACTGATGGTTCTGAGGTGGTGTTATAAGATATATCATGAATCTGTGAAGATTCAGGTATCGTACTACCGGTACCAAGTAAACTGGGTACAGAGGGTTGAGATGTCGCAGAGTTAGATCTGGTTGAGTGTTGCCCTCCTGGATTGTTCTCGACGATACGGCTAGGAATATGGGTTGGACTACCAGTAGTCGCAGAAACCATCCTAGGTATCGTCGGAGGCAGCAATCCAGGGTGATTATGCTTTCGCAAAGCTGGAGGTCTGTATAGTTTGACGCTTTCGCCTTCGCTATCTAAATCGGAACTATCAGATTGGATTGCGTGAGGTACATGTACTGGTGGTGTCTTGAGATTGGTTCTGGCCAACTCCTTGCGGATAGGGCCTATCTCAGATTCTACACTTACATCCACCGTCGGTGTATCTCTGGGTACACAATTGAATGGCAGGAGCATATTCCTATGCAACGTCCGGATTGGTCCTTTGCCATTCTCAAGTTGTACACGAAATACTGGTATGTCAGGGTTCGGCATAGCTAGCACAACATAAGGGTCGCGATCCCATCTGTCTGCTAGCTTATGTGTCCCCTTGATACCGACTTTCTTTACAAGTACACGGTCTCCAACTTCTATCTTGGACTCACGAACTGTACAGTCGTACCTGTCCTTGTTCTTGGCAGCCTGCCTGCCAGCTTCATTGGCAGCTGCCCTATATGCATATTCTAGCCGGTTCTTTAGTTTGGCTACATAGGTCGTAGGTGTAAATTCACCAATGTCTTGTGGA
>CM026389.1:11577201-11614910 GCA_014843695.1 Archivesica marissinica | reverse complement strand
ATGGAGATAGGATAACTATTTTAGATGTTTATTTACCATTATTACGCATGGAGATAGGATAACTATTTTAGATGTGTATTTACCATCATTACGCATGGAGATAGGATAACTATTTTAGATGTGTATTTACCATTATTACGCATGGAGATAGGATAACTATTTTAGATGTTTATTTACCATTATTACGCATGGAGATAGGATAACTATTTTAGATGTGTATTTACCATTATTACGCATGGAGATAGGATAACTATTTTAGATGTGTATTTACCATTATTACGCATGGAGATAGGATAACTATTTTAGATGTGTATTTACCATTATTACGCATGGAGATAGGATAACTATTTTAGATGTGTATTTACCATCATTACGCATGGAGATAGGATAACTATTTTAGATGTTTATTTACCATTATTACGCATGGAGATAGGATAACTATTTTAGATGTGTATTTACCATTATTACGCATGGAGATATGATAACTATTTTAGATGTTTATTTACAATTATTACGCATGGAGATAGGATAACTATTTTAGATGTGTATTTACCATTATTACGCATGGAGATATGATAACTATTTTAGATGTTTATTTACCATCATTACGCATGGAGATAGGATAACTATTTTAGATGTTTATTTACCATTATTACGCATGGAGATAGGATAACTATTTTAGATGTGTATTTACCATCATTACGCATGGAGATAGGATAACTATTTTAGATGTTTATTTACCATTATTACGCATGGAGATAGGATAACTATTTTAGATGTGTATTTACCATTATTACGCATGGAGATAGGATAACTATTTTAGATGTTTATTTACCATTATTACGCATGGAGATAGGATAACTATTTTAGATGTGTATTTACCATCATTACGCATGGAGATAGGATAACTATTTTAGATGTTTATTTACCATTATTACGCATGGAGATAGGATAACTATTTTAGATGTGTATTTACCATTATTACGCATGGAGATAGGATAACTATTTAGATGTGTATTTACCATTACATGGAATAGTAACTATTTAGATGTGTATTTACCATTATTACGCATGGAGATGGATAACTATTTTAGATGTGTATTTACCATTATTACGCATGGAGATAGGATAACTATTTTAGATGTTTATTTACCATTATTACGCATGGAGATAGGATAACTATTTTAGATGTGTATTTACCATTATTACGCATGGAGATAGGATAACTATTTTAGATGTGTATTTACCATCATTACGCATGGAGATATGATAACTATTTTAGATGTTTATTTACCATTATTACGCATGGAGATAGGATAACTATTTTAGATGTGTATTTACCATTATTACGCATGGAGATATGATAACTATTTTAGATGTTTATTTACCATTATTACGCATGGAGATAGGATAACTATTTTAGATGTGTATTTACCATTATTACGCATGGAGATAGATAACTATTTTAGATGTTTATTTACCATTATTACGCATGGAGATAGGATAACTATTTTAGATGTGTATTTACCATCATTACGCATGGAGATAGGATAACTATTTTAGATGTGTATTTACCATTATTACGCATGGAGATAGGATAACTATTTTAGATGTGTATTTACCATTATTACGCATGGAGATAGGATAACTATTTTAGATGTGTATTTACCATTATTACGCATGGAGATAGGATAACTATTTTAGATGTGTATTTACCATCATTACGCATGGAGATAGGATAACTATTTTAGATGTTTATTTACCATTATTACGCATGGAGATAGGATAACTATTTTAGATGTGTATTTACCATTATTACGCATGGAGATAGGATAACTATTTTAGATGTTTATTTACCATTATTACGCATGGAGATAGGATAACTATTTTAGATGTGTATTTACCATTATTACGCATGGAGATAGGATAACTATTTTAGATGTGTATTTACCATTATTACGCATGGAGATAGGATAACTATTTTAGATGTGTATTTACCATTATTACGCATGGAGATAGGATAACTATTTTAGATGTGTATTTACCATCATTACGCATGGAGATAGGATAACTATTTTAGATGTTTATTTACCATTATTACGCATGGAGATAGGATAACTATTTTAGATGTGTATTTACCATTATTACGCATGGAGATAGGATAACTATTTTAGATGTGTATTTACCATTATTACGCATGGAGATAGGATAACTATTTTAGATGTGTATTTACCATCATTACGCATGGAGATAGGATAACTATTTTAGATGTTTATTTACCATTATTACGCATGGAGATAGGATAACTATTTTAGATGTGTATTTACCATTATTACGCATGGAGATAGGATAACTATTTTAGATGTGTATTTACCATTATTACGCATGGAGATAGGATAACTATTTTAGATGTTTATTTACCATTATTACGCATGGAGATAGGATAACTATTTTAGATGTGTATTTACCATTATTACGCATGGAGATAGGATAACTATTTTAGATGTGTATTTACCATTATTACGCATGGAGATAGGATAACTATTTTAGATGTGTATTTACCATCATTACGCATGGAGATAGGATAACTATTTTAGATGTGTATTTACCATTATTACGCATGGAGATAGGATAACTATTTTAGATGTGTATTTACCATATATTGATGTTATTTACCATATTACGCATGGAGATAGATAACTATTTTAGATGTTTTTACATTATTACGCATGGAGATAGGATAACTATTTTAGATGTGTATTTACCATTATTACGCATGGAGATAGGATAACTATTTTAGATGTGTATTTACCATTATTACGCATGGAGATAGGATAACTATTTTAGATGTTTATTTACCATTATTACGCATGGAGATAGGATAACTATTTTAGATGTGTATTTACCATTATTACGCATGGAGATATGATAACTATTTTAGATGTTTATTTACCATTATTACGCATGGAGATAGGATAACTATTTTAGATGTGTATTTACCATTATTACGCATGGAGATAGGATAACTATTTTAGATGTGTATTTACCATCATTACGCATGGAGATAGGATAACTATTTTAGATGTGTATTTACCATCATTACGCATGGAGATAGGATAACTATTTTAGATGTGTATTTACCATCATTACGCATGGAGATAGGATAACTATTTTAGATGTGTATTTACCATTATTACGCATGGAGATAGGATAACTATTTTAGATGTGTATTTACCATCATTACGCATGGATATAGGATAACTATTTTAGATGTGTATTTACCATCATTACGCATGGATATAGGATAACTATTTTAGATGTGTATTTACCATCATTACGCATGGAGATAGGATAACTATTTTAGATGTGTATTTACCATTATTACGCATGGAGATAGGATAACTATTTTAGATGTGTATTTACCATTATTACGCATGGAGATAGGATAACTATTTTAGATGTGTATTTACCATTATTACGCATGGAGATAGGATAACTATTTTAGATGTGTATTTACCATCATTACGCATGGATATAGGATAACTATTTTAGATGTGTATTTACCATCATTACGCATGGATATAGGATAACTATTTTAGATGTGTATTTACCATTATTACGCATGGAGATAGGATAACTATTTTAGATGTGTATTTACCATTATTACGCATGGAGATAGGATAACTATTTTAGATGTGTATTTACCATTATTACGCATGGAGATAGGATAACTATTTTAGATGTGTATTTACCATTATTACGCATGGAGATAGGATAACTATTTTAGATGTGTATTTACCATCATTACGCATGGAGATATGATAACTATTTTAGATGTTTATTTACCATTATTACGCATGGAGATATGATAACTATTTTAGATGTGTATTTACCATCATTACGCATGGAGATATGATAACTATTTTAGATGTTTATTTACAATTATTACGCATGGAGATAGGATAACTATTTTAGATGTGTATTTACCATCATTACGCATGGAGATATGATAACTATTTTAGATGTTTATTTACAATTATTACGCATGGAGATAGGATAACTATTTTAGATGTGTATTTACCATTATTACGCATGGAGATATGATAACTATTTTAGATGTTTATTTACAATTATTACGCATGGAGATAGGATAACTATTTTAGATGTGTATTTACCATCATTACGCATGGAGATATGATAACTATTTTAGATGTTTATTTACAATTATTACGCATGGAGATAGGATAACTATTTTAGATGTGTATTTACCATTATTACGCATGGAGATAGGATAACTATTTTAGATGTGTATTTACCATTATTACGCATGGAGATATGATAACTATTTTAGATGTTTATTTACAATTATTACGCATGGAGATAGGATAACTATTTTAGATGTGTATTTACCATTATTACGCATGGAGATATGATAACTATTTTAGATGTTTATTTACCATTATTACGCATGGAGATAGGATAACTATTTTAGATGTGTATTTACCATTATTACGCATGGAGATAGGATAACTATTTTAGATGTGTATTTACCATCATTACGCATGGAGATATGATAACTATTTTAGATGTTTATTTACAATTATTACGCATGGAGATAGGATAACTATTTTAGATGTGTATTTACCATTATTACGCATGGAGATATGATAACTATTTTAGATGTTTATTTACAATTATTACGCATGGAGATAGGATAACTATTTTAGATGTGTATTTACCATTATTACGCATGGAGATATGATAACTATTTTAGATGTTTATTTACCATTATTACGCATGGAGATAGGATAACTATTTTAGATGTGTATTTACCATCATTACGCATGGAGATAGGATAACTATTTTAGATGTTTATTTACCATTATTACGCATGGAGATAGGATAACTATTTTAGATGTGTATTTACCATTATTACGCATGGAGATAGGATAACTATTTTAGATGTGTATTTACCATTATTACGCATGGAGATAGGATAACTATTTTAGATGTGTATTTACCATCATTACGCATGGAGATAGGATAACTATTTTAGATGTTTATTTACCATTATTACGCATGGAGATAGGATAACTATTTTAGATGTGTATTTACCATTATTACGCATGGAGATAGGATAACTATTTTAGATGTGTATTTACCATTATTACGCATGGAGATATGATAACTATTTTAGATGTTTATTTACAATTATTACGCATGGAGATAGGATAACTATTTTAGATGTGTATTTACCATTATTACGCATGGAGATAGGATAACTATTTTAGATGTTTATTTACCATTATTACGCATGGAGATAGGATAACTATTTTAGATGTGTATTTACCATTATTACGCATGGAGATATGATAACTATTTTAGATGTTTATTTACCATTATTACGCATGGAGATAGGATAACTATTTTAGATGTGTATTTACCATTATTACGCATGGAGATATGATAACTATTTTAGATGTTTATTTACAATTATTACGCATGGAGATAGGATAACTATTTTAGATGTGTATTTACCATTATTACGCATGGAGATAGGATAACTATTTTAGATGTGTATTTACCATCATTACGCATGGAGATAGGATAACTATTTTAGATGTGTATTTACCATCATTACGCATGGAGATAGGATAACTATTTTAGATGTGTATTTACCATTATTACGCATGGAGATAGGATAACTATTTTAGATGTGTATTTACCATCATTACGCATGGAGATAGGATAACTATTTTAGATGTTTATTTACAATTATTACGCATGGAGATAGGATAACTATTTTAGATGTGTATTTACCATCATTACGCATGGAGATATGATAACTATTTTAGATGTTTATTTACAATTATTACGCATGGAGATAGGATAACTATTTTAGATGTGTATTTACCATTATTACGCATGGAGATATGATAACTATTTTAGATGTTTATTTACCATTATTACGCATGGAGATAGGATAACTATTTTAGATGTGTATTTACCATCATTACGCATGGAGATATGATAACTATTTTAGATGTTTATTTACAATTATTACGCATGGAGATAGGATAACTATTTTAGATGTGTATTTACCATTATTACGCATGGAGATAGGATAACTATTTTAGATGTGTATTTACCATTATTACGCATGGAGATAGATAACTATTTTAGATGTTTATTTACAATTTTACGCATGGAGATAGGATAACTATTTTAGATGTGTATTTACCATTATTACGCATGGAGATATGATAACTATTTTAGATGTTTATTTACCATTATTACGCATGGAGATAGGATAACTATTTTAGATGTGTATTTACCATTATTACGCATGGAGATATGATAACTATTTTAGATGTTTATTTACAATTATTACGCATGGAGATAGGATAACTATTTTAGATGTGTATTTACCATTATTACGCATGGAGATATGATAACTATTTTAGATGTTTATTTACAATATTACGCATGGAGATAGGATAACTATTTTAGATGTGTATTTACCATTATTACGCATGGAGATAGGATAACTATTTTAGATGTGTATTTACCATTATTACGCATGGAGATAGGATAACTATTTTAGATGTGTATTTACCATTATTACGCATGGAGATAGGATAACTATTTTAGATGTGTATTTACCATTATTACGCATGGAGATAGGATAACTATTTTAGATGTGTATTTACCATCATTACGCATGGAGATAGGATAACTATTTTAGATGTGTATTTACCATCATTACGCATGGAGATAGGATAACTATTTTAGATGTGTATTTACCATTATTACGCATGGAGATAGGATAACTATTTTAGATGTGTATTTACCATTATTACGCATGGAGATATGATAACTATTTTAGATGTTTATTTACCATTATTACGCATGGAGATATGATAACTATTTTAGATGTTTATTTACCATTATTACGCATGGAGATAGGATAACTATTTTAGATGTGTATTTACCATCATTACGCATGGAGATAGGATAACTATTTTAGATGTGTATTTACCATCATTACGCATGGAGATAGGATAACTATTTTAGATGTGTATTTACCATTATTACGCATGGAGATAGGATAACTATTTTAGATGTGTATTTACCATTATTACGCATGGAGATATGATAACTATTTTAGATGTTTATTTACCATTATTACGCATGGAGATAGGATAACTATTTTAGATGTTTATTTACCATCATTACGCATGGAGATAGGATAACTATTTTAGATGTTTATTTACCATCATTACGCATGGAGATAGGATAACTATTTTAGATGTGTATTTACCATTATTACGCATGGAGATAGGATAACTATTTTAGATGTGTATTTACCATTATTACGCATGGAGATAGGATAACTATTTTAGATGTTTATTTACCATTATTACGCATGGAGATAGGATAACTATTTTAGATGTGTATTTACCATCATTACGCATGGAGATAGGATAACTATTTTAGATGTGTATTTACCATTATTACGCATGGAGATAGGATAACTATTTTAGATGTGTATTTACCATCATTACGCATGGAGATAGGATAACTATTTTAGATGTGTATTTACCATCATTACGCATGGAGATAGGATAACTATTTTAGATGTGTATTTACCATCATTACGCATGGAGATAGGATAACTATTTTAGATGTGTATTTACCATTATTACGCATGGAGATAGGATAACTATTTTAGATGTGTATTTACCATCATTACGCATGGAGATAGGATAACTATTTTAGATGTGTATTTACCATCATTACGCATGGAGATAGGATAACTATTTTAGATGTGTATTTACCATCATTACGCATGGAGATAGGATAACTATTTTAGATGTGTATTTACCATCATTACGCATGGAGATAGGATAACTATTTTAGATGTGTATTTACCATCATTACGCATGGAGATAGGATAACTATTTTAGATGTGTATTTACCATCATTACGCATGGAGATAGGATAACTATTTTAGATGTTTATTTACCATTATTACGCATGGAGATAGGATAACTATTTTAGATGTGTATTTACCATCATTACGCATGGAGATAGGATAACTATTTTAGATGTGTATTTACCATTATTACGCATGGAGATAGGATAACTATTTTAGATGTGTATTTACCATTATTACGCATGGAGATAGGATAACTATTTTAGATGTGTATTTACCATTATTACGCATGGAGATAGGATAACTATTTTAGATGTGTATTTACCATTATTACGCATGGAGATAGGTTAACTATTTTAGATGTGTATTTACCATCATTACGCATGGATATAGGATAACTATTTTATATGTTTATTTACCATTATTACGCATGGAGATAGGATAACTATTTTAGATGTTTGTCACTAATAAATGTGTATCAAATTTGCAGACAAGAAGTACAATTTACATGTCTACGCTTCTAAGTTTTTCTCACGACTCTCGAAAAATCTAGAAATGCATCCCGGATCACACCAAAGCTTCATAACAGGTAAGTGTTGACAACATTCACTTACTTACAAAGCTTCATAACATGTAAATGTTGACAACATTCGATTACTTACAAAGCTTCATAACAGGTAAGTGTTGACAACATTCAATTACTTACAAAGCTTCATATTAGGTAAGTGTTGACAACATTAAATTACTTACAAAAGCTTCATAACAGGTAAGTGTTGACAACATTCAATTACCTACAAAGCTTCATAACAGGTAAGTGTTGACAACATTCAATTACTTACAAAGCTTCATAACAGGTAAGTGTTGACAACATTCAATTACTTTCAAAGTTTCATATATTTTTTATGGGGGGTGTGAGATGTAATGTGGCATCAGTAGCTTGGGTCATATGGGGACTATCCAGCTATTAGAATAACCTGGGTGACTATTGCAGCAGTATTGTTTGCTCGGGTAGGACCTATCACAAGCCAGCTAGATAGCTTACTCACAAGAATAATTCCACACTTCAGTGGGATTCGAACCTACAGTGGTGAGGGGCAGGTGAGTTGAAGTCAACGACATTAAATACTCGGCCACGGAGCCCGACTCACCTCATCCCACATCAAAGATATTGAACTTATCATCAATACAACCCGGGCTCGATCACCGGACCGGGAAGTATGTGAGATGGTATGGTGGTCGCCAGATCGGACAGGTGGGATATCTCCGGGTATTCTGGTTTCCTCCCACACGAATGACCACATGTACGCTCTCATCCGCGCTAAGGAGAGTGATTAATATAAGTCGTTAACACTTTCCTTGCAATCGTTGTAAAATAAATAAAGTTTCAAAATAAAGATATTGAACTGTACATTTCCTATTGTAGGGGATGGAAGCGTAAATACGTTTCTGGGGTCACATTTTTGGCGACAGATTGGCGCGAATGTAGGCCATGACGAACCCGTGCACAACAACCCAGAATATATCCACCATCTGTACAATAACACGAGGATCCTCATCAACATCCGAAATCCTGTAGACAGGTATGTATATATTAAGACGATATGATTGTGGGTTTTTTGTTTTAATTTGATACAAAATTAGTTTTGCTCGATTGCGAAACCAATGCATACAACACTATTCTAATCGCCGATATATCATGCCTGATATGTAATCTATCGACATGAGGCAGAGAGAATAGGAAACATGGACCTTGTCTATATGATAAGGTCACACTCGCAACGGCTACAGCTGCGCGCGAAGCGCGTGGGCTTTATTCAGCCATGACTGCAGACACACTACAGCTGCGCGAGAAGCTCGTGGGCTTTATTCAGCCACAAATGCAGATACACTACAGCTGCGCGCGAAGCTCGTGGGATTTATTCAGCTACGAATGCAGATACATTCCAGCTGCACGCGAAGCTCATGGGATTTATTCAGCCACGAATGCAGATACACTCCAGCTGCGCGCGAAGCTCGTGGGCTTTATTCAGCCACGAATGCAGATACACTACAGTTGCGCGCGAAGCTTGTGGGCTTTATTCAGCCAGGAATGCAGATACACTACAGCTGAGCGCGAAGCTCGTGGGCTTTATTCAGCCACGAATGCAGATACACTACAGCTGTGCGTGAAGCTCGTGTGCTTTATTCAGCCACGAATGCAGATACTCTACAGCTGATCGCGAAGCTCGTGGGCTTTATTCAGCCACGAATGCAGATACACTACAGCTGCGCGCGAAGCTCGTGGGCTTTATTCAGCCACCAATGCAGATAAACTACAGTTGCGCGCGAAGCTCGTGGGCTTTATTCAGCCACGAATGCAGACACACTACAGCTGCGCGCGAAGCTCGTGGGTTTTATTCAGCCAGGAATGCAGATACACTACAGCTGCGCGCGAAGCTCGTGGGCTTTATTCAGCCACGAATGCAGATACACTACAGCTGGGCGCTTAGCTCGTGGGCTTTATTCAGCCACGAATGCAGATACACTACAGCTGGGCGCGAAGCTCGTGGGCTTTATTCAGCCACGAATACAGATACTCTACAGCTGATCGCGAAGCTCGTGGGCTTTATTCAGCCACGAATGCAGATACACTACAGCTGCGCGCGAAGCTCGTGGGCTTTATTCAGCCACCAATGCAGATAAACTACAGTTGCGCGCGAAGCTCGTGGGCTTTATTCAGCCACGAATGCAGACACACTACAGCTGCGCGCGAAGCTCGTGGGCTTTATTCAGCCAGGAATGCAGATACACTACAGCTGCGCGCGAAGCTCGTGGGCTTTATTCAGCCAGGAATGCAGATACACTACAGTTGCGCGCGAAGCTCGTGGGATTTATTCAGCCACGAATGCAGATACACTACAGCTGGGCGCTTAGCTCGTGGGCTTTATTCAGTCACGAATGCAGATACACTACAGCTGGGCGCGAAGCTCGTGGGCTTTATTCAGCCACGAATGCAGATACACTACAGCTGCGCGCGAAGCTCGTGGGATTTATTCAGCCACGAATGCAGATACACTACAGCTGCGCGCGAAGCTCGTGGGATTTATTCAGCCAGGAATGCAAATACACTACAGCTGGGCGCGAAGCTCGTGGGCTTTATTCAGCCACGAATGCAGATACATTACAGCTGCGCGCGAAGCTCGTGGGCTTTTATTCAGCCACGAATGCAGATAAACTACAGCTGCGCGCGAAGCTCGTGGGCTTTATTCAGCCACGACTGCAGATAAACTACAGCTGTGCGCGAAGCTCGTTGGCTTTATTCAGCCATGAATGCAGATACACTACAGCTGTGCGCGAAGCTCGTGAGCTTTATTCAGCCACGAATGCAGACACACTACAGCTGTGAGCGAAGCTTGTGAGCTTTATTCAGCCACGAATGCAGATACACTACAGCTGCGCGCGAAGCTCGTGGGCTTTATTCAGCCACGAATGCAGATACACTACAGCTGTGCACGAAGCTCATGGGCTTTATTCAGCCACGAATGCAGATACACTACAGCTGTGCGCGAAGCTCATGGGATTTATTCGGACACGAATGCAGATACACTACAGCTGCTCGCGAAGGGCGTGGGCTTTGTTCGGCCACGAATGCAGATACAATACAGCTGCGCGCGTAGCTCGTGGGCTTTATTCAGCAACGAATGCAGATACACTACAGCTGTGCGCGAAGCTTGTGGGCTTTATTCAGCCACGAATGCAGATACACTACAGCTGTGCGCGAAGCTCGTGGGATTTATTCGGCCACGAATGCAGATACACTACAGCTGCTCGCGAAGGGCGTGGGCTTTGTTCGGCCATGAATGCAGATACACTACAGCTGCGCGCGAAGCTCGTGGGCTTTATTCAGCAACGAATGCAGATAAACTACAGCTGCTCGGAAGGGCGTGGGCTTTATTCGGCCACGAATGCAGATACACTACAGTTGCTGAGATCACGAGATGAAATTAAATGCGATCATCTTATGTAAAACATTAATTATCGTTTTCTTTTATGTTGTGAATAAACATAGTGTAATGGTCAAATGTCGATGTGTTTTTCATTGAAAACTAATCAACCACATGGACTAGTTCGTATTTAAGTTGTTTTAAATTATTTGACATTGATTAATCTTCAAGTTATGTAATTAAGCACGCCACCTAGACGATATGTTAACAGCGTCCTATTTGTATGGGATCAGTTATCCAGCGGTTAACACGCATGACTTGTAATCCACGGATCACAAATTCAAGCCCCCGCACATGGTACCATAAAATTACTCATATTCTTGTGTTTCGGATGAGGCTTTTTAAACCGAGGTCTCGTGTCGGTGCGATACATATCGATTGTATACATTTAGCGTGTCGGACATGCATTGTGATTGATACATATCGATTGTATACATTTAGCGTGCCGGACATGCATTGTGATTGATACATATCGATTGTATACATTTAGCGTGCCGGACATGCATTGTGATTGATACATATCGATTGTATACATTTAGCGTGCCGGACATGCATTGTGATTGATACATATCGATTGTATACATTTAGCGTGTCGGACATGCATTGTGATTGATACATATCGATTGTATACATTTAGCGTACCGGACATGCATTGTGATTGATACATATCGATTGTATACATTTAGCCTAACGGACATGCATTGTGATTGATACATATCGATTGTATACATTTAGCGTGCCGGACATGCATTGTGATTGATACATATCGAGTGTATACATTTAGCGTGCCGGACATGCATTGTGATTGATACATATCGAGTGTATACATTTAGCGTGCCGGACATGCATTGTCATTGATACATATCGATTGTATACATTTAGCGTGCCGGACATGCATTGTGATTGATACATATCGAATGTATACATTTAGCGTGCCGGACATGCATTGTGATTGATACATATCGAGTGTATACATTTAGCGTGCCGGACATGCATTGTGATTGATACATATCGAGTGTATACATTTAGCGTGCCGGACATTCATTGTGATTGATACATATCGAGTGTATACATTTAGCGTGCCGGACATGCATTGTCATTGATACATATCGATTGTATACATTTAGCGTGTCGGACATGCATTTTGATTGATACATATCGATTGTATACATTTAGCGTGCCGGACATGCATTGTGATTGATACATATCGATTGTATACATTTAGCGTGTCGTACATACATTGTCATTGATATATATCGAGTTTATACATTTAGCGTGTCGGACATGCATTGTGATTGATATATATCGATTGTATACATTTAGCGTACCGGACATGCATTGTGATTGATACATATCGATTGTATACATTTAGCGTAACGGACATGCATTGTGATTGATACATATCGATTGTATACATTTAGCGTGCCGGACATGCATTGTGATTGATACATATCGATTGTATACATTTAGCCTACAGGACATGCATTGTGAATGATACATATCGATTGTATACATTTAGCCTACAGGACATGCATTGTCATTGATACATATCGATTGTATACATTTAGCCTACAGGACATGCATTGTCATTGATACATATCGATTGTATACATTTAGCGTACCGGACATGAATTGTCATTGATACATATCGATTGTATACATTTAGCGTGCCGGACATGCATTGTGATTGATACATATCGATTGTATACATTTAGCGTGCCGGACATGCATTGTGATTGATACATATCGATTGTATACATTTAGCGTGCCGGACATGCATTGTCATTGATACATATCGATTGTATACATTTAGCTTGTCGAACATGCATTGTGATTGATACATATCGATTGTATACATGTAGCGTACCGGACTTGCATTGTGATTGATACATATCGATTGTATACATTTAGCTTGTCGAACATGCATTGTGATTGATACATATCGATTGTATACATGTAGCGTACCGGACATGCATTGTGATTGATACATATCGATTGTATACATTTAGCGTACCGGACATGCATTGTCATTGATACATATCGATTGTATACATTTAGCTTGTCGAACATGCATTGTGATTGATACATATCGATTGTATACATGTAGCGTACCGGACATGCATTGTGATTGATACATATCGATTGTATACATTTAGCGTACCGGACATGCATTGTCATTGATACATATCGATTGTATACATTTAGCTTGTCGAACATGCATTGTGATTGATACATATCGATTGTATACATGTAGCGTACCGGACATGCATTGTGATTGATACATATCGATTGTATACATTTAGCGTACCGGACATGCATTGTCATTGATACATATCGATTGTATACATTTAGCTTGTCGAACATGCATTGTGATTGATACATATCGATTGTATACATGTAGCGTACCGGACATGCATTGTGATTGATACATATCGATTGTATACATTTAGCGTACCGGACATGCATTGTGATTGATACATATCGATTGAATACATTTAGCGTACCGGACATGCATTGTGATTGATACATATCGATTGAATACATTTAGCGTGCCGGACATGCATTGTGATTGATACATATCGATTGTATACATTTAGCGTACCGGACATGCATTGTGATTGATACATATCGATTGTATACATTTAGCGTACCGGACATGCATTGTGATTGATACATATCGATTGTATACATTTAGCGTACCGGACATGCATTGTGATTGACACACTGGAGCCGTTACTATTGTGCCCTTAGGCAATGCATATTTAAATTCCACGTTGCCTCTTCTCTCTCCCTCGTGGCGATGGATTACATCAGGAATGAGGTCTCAATAGTGATTAATATAACTTGAAAGAACGTGTTTCGCCATCGAGCTAAAATAATTGTGTATAAACTAAAAATAGTTTGTACAACATAGTAAAGGGGAGATAATCCAGTACTGCTGGTAGTTCATACACACTGCACTACAATGAATGGACCTCCATGAATTGCATGTTTTTCATTGAAGTATATTCAGTGCATTTTGGGATATTCTCCGCAAAAACGTTACATAGAAACATGTGTGGATTTTCAGTCACTTAAGGGGCAATGGGTTGAGTCCCATGTAAAGTACACATGTACCAGCACACGATATGTGTATAAGTATCATAGATTTCAATTAACCTAGCGGGACCGTGGGAAAATCACTTACATTTATTCACTTGATTACTGAAAATGTTCGACTCATATTCATTTCATACAAATTTTCTTCCTGCAGGTGTATGTGTTATACATATATATTTAAAACACTGTCGTGAATTATAGCCTTGTATTTGCAGTCCATTATTATTAATATTGGACTTGTGTCAAAAGACCTGAGTATTATATTAAATCCAACGGGTACATGTACGCAATTAACAATTTTAATTAGTAGGATCTTGTTGTATAAGAGTGTATGATGAAATAAATTATAAGCCTCAAACGGATCCAATATGTAAACTATTGGTATTGTCTTCTGCGCTACACGCCTCACGCGATGAAATCAAATGCGATCGTCTTATGAAAAACATTAATTTTCGTTTTCTTTTATTTTGTCAATAAACATAGTTTAATGGCCAAATGCCGATGTGTTTTTCATTGAAAACTAATAAACCATATGGACTAGTTCGTATTTAAGTTGTTTTAAATTATTTGACATTGATTAATCTTCAAGTTATGTAATTAAGCACGCCACATGGACGTGTCAATCTGTTTCTTTTGGTGGCACATAATTGTAATAACGATGCTATAGGATAACAACTTCCTGTTTGTATTGGATCAGTGATCCAGCACGTAAGACTTGTAATCCACGAATCCAATATGTAAAATATTGGTACTGTCTTCTGCGCTACACGCCTCGCACAGTCCAATATTTTACATATTGGATGGTGTTCGGTTTATATCCTATACATACATGTGTTCTAGTCTTATGAAACATAAGCCATGCACTTACATTGTAGATTATGGTCACAGTATTTAGCATTCTCGAAGAATGTGAACAAGTCAGCCGAACATTTCCATGAGATCGTTGAACGGGAATTACGTGTTTATAAAGAGTGTTTACAGTTCCGAACCCTACGTAGCTGCATGTACGATAGACCCCTAGCAAACTACGCAATGGTAAATAAACTAAATAGCATCTCTCTCATTCATGCTATACAACACGATACAACACATGGTCTTGACTGTGATAAGATAATACACTGTAACACGATATTCGATGAGAATATTTGAAGTTTAGTTGCTGATCGAGTTTCTTGTTTCATTGTACCAACGGTTCACAGTAATACGTCGGGTTGCATGGGGAGCCATAATTGCTATCATCTTTATCATCATCACTGTTGTCACCATTGTCATCATCATTGTTATCATCATTGGTACCATCTTTGTTATCATCATTGTCATCATCACTGTTGTCACCATTGTTATCAATAATATTATCATCCGTGTTATCTCATCATTGTCATCACCGTTGTTATCATCCGTGTCATCATCGCTGTTATCATCACTGTTATCATCACTGTTATCATCGCTGTTATCATCCGTGTCATCATCGCTGTTATCATCACTGTTATCATCACTGTTATCATTGTTATCATAGTTGTTATCTCATCACTGTCATCATCATTGTTATTTGCGCCGATCAAGTTAGTAAGGATTTTGCTTTGGTGTAGTCTTCAGTGTGTGTGTTGTAATATACTATGATTCAATGAGCGACATCATTTGTTTTTCTATTACCTCCCTTGGCATATAAAGTCCGATTTATCATGTTTCGGTGTTTAAGTTGGACTCCTGTGTTACTGTTGTTCCATATCCAGATGTTTCGGAACGATTAATGTGATTTTATCAAAATCATGCCATTTATATTGATAACATGTTGTACAGTGAAGTAGTCATTATATACGCTGTTTGTCGGAATTAATCATTCAGTAATAATAAGATGAGAAACCGGGTCAATATTGATAGCATGTTGTGCAAAGAAAACAACGATAAAAACAGAGGAAATCACAAAAGATCATTTCCGCTCCTGGGGAAGTAACTGACCAATGTCTCTCATTATAGGCTAATGACACTAAAATTGCGTTATACCTCATCCTTTTCAAAACTAACTCCATTTTAAATTCATTTGGAAGATAGATTTTAACTTTCGTTCGTTTTGTCGTTTCGCCATGACCTCATTTTAAATACAATTAATATGAAAAACAAAGGCCCCGCATAATTGTAATGCGTTCACTGCCTTCGTTTTAGATGGATGACGTTGAAAGACAGAGAATGTGCTCTGGAACCGAATCTCGTCCAAGGACTAGTGTAAGTAGCTGTACAAGACCTCCAAATGTGAACATTGTCACAAATGTGAAAACGTGTGACATATGTGAAAATCAGTGGCCCCAAGGTGAAAAACAATGGTCACATAATTATTATGTGAACACGTGTGACATATGTGAAAACATACTTGTCATATGGACATTTATTTAAACCTTGTGTTGTACACATTATAAAATTTAACTTTTAACCAACATAGTTTTCACATATATGGCATTTTTTTCACATTTGTAACACTTTTGTTTTATTACATTTGTCACCAGCTTTTTCACATTGACATAAGTAGTATATAAAATATGGTTCTGGCGCAGAATCCTGACACTTTGTGCTCGTAATTTCCGCTGGATTCGAAGATATTTTTTTATGGCTCGCTCGTAATTTCCGCGGGATTTCGAAGATACATCCGAGTTCCTGGAGCGTTTTTTATATATTTATTATTTCCGAGGGGGACCCGTAGATACGCTAATTCTTTTTCACACGAGATATTATAGCAATGCGATCGTATTTTTATCTACAAACGTAGCTGCGCTTAAGTATGATACATCATAGCTGGAGCAGTCGGGACAAGATGTGTATATTCGGGCGGTTGTTCATCCCCACAAGAGCAATAGATTATTACCCGAGACAGCTTAACAGTTCTTTCCGCTCTTCTTCCCTGCCCCGGAGTATAAGTTTTTTTACATTTTCATCCACTATAAGTTGAGTACGAGAGGTCTCAGAATTATTCCGGATGTTATCATTCAAGACCTAATACCTGTCCCATTCGTCAATGACATTCTTAAACTCGGCATCCGAGATTTCATTGTCTTGAATAGCTAGCTAATTATAGCAGCACTAGCACCACCCGTACCGCGACCGCGATGCGGTAATGTTTTTTATTGTGGCTTTAAGCCGTCGGCCTATCATACGCCCTGTCATACACAGCAGTTCACCTACCGCCACGGCTGCGCTTAAGCCAACAGCTATTAGTGCACAGTAACGCTCCCGACGCCGCTTACTACGGAGCCAGCAGCAAAAGTTGTATTGATACCATCAACAGCATTAGCGGTCGTCAGTATTTTTTGGCGAGGCTGCTACGGATACGTTGTTACTTTAAGAGTAGAGTTTGAATCTCCAAAATCCTATTCAGTCTAAACGCTGCCGGTCCGGCAATCGGATCGGCGGGCGCTGTTGGTAAAACTGTAATGATAGGCTTGCGCAACTCCCCCGGGACCATCGCGTCTGCGTCACTGCAGGGACCAGGCCCGTATATACTCATATCGAACCTATGTCAAGGGCCATAGAAATTGGAAACTCGTGGCTGTATAATGCTCGCCCGCTATCATCTCTGATGATAATATTCAATTCATCAACGTGACCACGTTCCAAGCGTTTGTATTAGGGGTGAGGAGACTCTATAGTAACGGCTTCCCCGAAGAAGGCCTTTCCGCCTCTATTACTTTGAGGAGCGTACTCGGCGCCCCGTTGTACGCGTTATATGACGTGTTCAGTGACGAGGCTTGCAGGTTTATCTTCGAACCGGGTCCGATCCACCATTTATTGGCGTTATACACTTTAAAGATACCGAGTATTTCACACATACCTGGACTCATAGTTATGTTTTCGCGCTTGATCGTCAGGGTCACAATCCGTTGGCTTTACAAATTCCGATACTAGCAAAGTCAGAACATTCTGAGTCGATAAACCTTTGTAAGCAGCTAAAACTCCATAAACCCTGTGGTAGCTTTACCGCGACTACAGTACGTTCCCTTATGTATCCAAACCCCTCTCTTTCATTCATATTATACCAACCGACCGTAAGTGTTATTGATCTTAGGCCAACACGCAGATTCCCGACCACTGCGGTTATCAATACATTGTTGGAGGCTTGCAACCTAACATCGGTGATAGTTTGAAACATAGTAATATGGCCTGTACAGGTAAATCGTTAACTAGAGCCTTTTGTTATAATTACGGGGTTGTACACAAAACCGGCGCTGTATATCCGCGCAATCTCGTAGTCCGGTACCATGATAACAGCGGTTGGTTCGAATGAAGTTTTCATAACCGAGGTGACCGACATTTGTCATAAATATAATCCACCTGCTGTCAAGACGGACATCGTGGTGCGGGCTTGGAATAATACACCGATGCAATTCTGGCAGAACCTGCTTAATTTCGCTGTATGGTGCGCAACATCCGGATATGGTGTTGATGCAGTCAGTTTTTAATTTCCACGTATATTTTACTATTAGGAGGATCTTATGCGAACTTAAAGTCGCGTTACCGCAAGATAATAGTTTCGATCCTTCTCAAATACGTATGATCGACGATTCTATGAGCGGCTCTGCGCAGAGTTGAACGTCAGCCTGGCGACCGACTGGAGGCAGTTTTCCGAACAGTAACTGACTCGGCGATGTCTACACAAAAGGACACGTCGCGTGGAGGCAGACATATTTCAGGAACGACAACCAGGATACACATTATCATCCAGAATTCAGGAAATCTGGACCCAACTAAATTGATATTGGGGCCGGAGGTCTCAGGCGGGCGACGTTGCGGCGTTTCATATTGCGTCTGGTTGCGGGGAAAAGGCTCATAGTGGTCATATTCTGAATGATCCGAGCGTTGACGGTTCCTGGAGCACATTTGTGTTAGATAATTCAAAGGGGTTCACACATGCTGGGGTTGCTCGCCTAAATGATTCGATCCGGACCTATATGTGGGCTCTCCTAGGGGCTCAGTCGCAGACAAAGTCCCGCATCATAGGAGTTGGTACGGCGTTTGACGTCCAGAAGCAGTTTTTAGCGAACATCGAGGACGCTATAAACTCTCCTACAGACATCCATTCGGCAATCGAACGGTACCAAGATGTTCTACAATACGCGGAGTCGGGTAGATTTCGTCTTATGTTACGACCTTTACATGGACCCGAGTGATATGATGTTGAGGATCGATCGTCGTTCGGGCTACAACAATAAAATCGTGATAGCTATGTCCGGCATGCCTCAGGTCATAATCGAGATGTGAACGGAGGACCAACAACCAGCGGGACCTTTCCTGTGACACAGCAACAACTGCCGATGCCGGTGGTGCACGGAGAACAGCACGAATATGAAAAAAGACAGTCGTTGGGAGTGGTGACGTTGTTGTGTTGGTTATTCTCTTTGGTGTAAGAACTTGTTTCGCAATCGAGCTAAAATAAATTTGCATAAAGTATTCTCTTTGGTTGCATGGCAATATATAATAACAGCCCGCCGAGTGCAACGACCATCGCATATTATCCGCGAGCCGCCCGTCCGTCTTACGAAAAAAGGTGAGGAGCCAGGAGATAATACCGCCGATAATACCGGGAAGCGCCGCCACAGCTATTCCCGCGAGCTTTGATAGAACTCGTCCGAGGTCTTTTAAAATATTTGTATCCAAACCGTGATGCTTCCCTTAGCGCTTGGGACTGCAACGGTTCCAGCCGGCCCACCTCCTTTGAGTGCCAATACGAGCGTACTCACAATAAACCCGAGCGCCGTCACGATGCTCGCGATAGCGATAACTTGTTCTCTGAACAGAGTACGGAGACGCTCGTCCAACGTTGTATCCTCATGTAGGACGCGCGATATAGTTTCGCGGATACTGCTAATTTGACTCCTCAGGGCCTCACGTCTAGCCGAGGCAGCCTCCGAGCGAGCCGCTTTTTCGTCCCGTAAATCTCGTAGACGTACGGTGATCCGCTCCGCATCTTCGGGTGTCTGTTTTAGTTTTCTGTTTTCTAATGCGATATGTTTATCGAGCTCCGTTAATCTGTCGAGTTTGTTGGTTAGCTCACCTCGCATAGTTTGCATGGTCTTGTTAAACCCTCGTAATGCACGAATGTTTAGCGGCGGATCATCCACTGTGCTAGCTCAGCGACGGTTATATTCAGAGCCGCCGCTTCTTGGGCGGGTATTCCATGGTAGCAGACGCAAGCTAGAAAACGCCAGTGAGGGTGTAGCGTTTAAATGTATATTTATATATCATTACAGGCGCGCAGCTCAACATCGAAGAGTGTTGATTCATCAGCGCGCTCTACTAACCTACTCCCTCAAAACCTTATATGCTGACACACCGGGTGTGGTAAGACCGTCTTCATCCTATATATGTTAGGTCACTATCGCGGCGTCTTTCGACACATAGTGATCTTATGTCCCACGAGTAAGCAAAATAAAACTTATCATGATGGCCAATCGATCTGTGACGACCCCGAGGTATACATGTTGGACTCCGGTGAAAGTTACAAGAGTATTTACGAGCATTCTACGAGCTATTTCAGAGCGAGCCCACCCTTTACGTGATTGACGATTGTTCGGCTAAAGCGGCTATGACAAAGAAAAAAGAAATGCTCTCAGAATTAGACTTCAGCGGGTGTCAACAAAGCGTCTGTGTGTGTTCGCAGCGGTTTAACTCGGTTCTGGAGGATCTCCGCGAACAGACACGTTGGAATGCCCTTTTTCACTGCAAAGACCGTAACTCGTTCGAAGACTGCCTCCGAGAGAATGGTGTCTTCCCTACGCGCGAAGAGCGGGCTGCTGTACGATGGATGCTTGCCGAAACAAAGAACAGCAAGCTTTTGTTAAAGACTGACCAACCAACTGCTTCTAAAGTACTTAACACCCGCTATATAAGTGCTTAATATCGCTAAGTAAGTGCTTAACATCGCTAAGTACAATGTGGGAAGTATTGTTACTGATCAATCTGTCCGTATTTTGTATTATATTAATGTGGTGTGTCTGGCGTTATATTAAATTAATGGGGCAAGTAGAGATAGACTATAATAATATCATTATGAATTGAACTGTTTTTGGAAGATCCAGTTTCTGGGTATGAAGAACCTCGGCAACCCGTCTCGGACAAGCGGCGTCAAAGGCTCGTAGCACTAGCAGCGGGGGGACAGGCCAAACAATATTTAGGCCAACACCTCACAGCCGATCAGGTTGATAATATGACGGACGCGGAAATCGAAAAACTATATATCAGGTATGACGCGAGGCTCGGGGCCGCAATGACAAAAACCTTAGGGACCGCGGTCATTCAGTTATACGCGGCAAGTATGATTTTACCGATACAACCGGAAAGTCAGCCGCAATTGGTTACCGACCTCGAAGCCGATCCGTTTATTTCGCACGCACTAAGCTCCATTAACAACAGCGTTAACAACTGTTAAGTATTATCAATTTGGACACGTATGTCCGAGTACTATACTTGATAAAACAAAACATATCTACAACGGAACCGGAGAGAGTGGCAGACACATTGACTGCACCGGGACGACTGAAGAACCCTAACAGGCAGCAGGGAGGGCGGGGTCTGTTTTGACTGGATCAACGGAGAATTACGGCGTCATGGTCACGCTATACATACTTTCCGGGACGTTAACGAAGCAATGAGCGAATGCGCTAAGGTATTTCCGGATAAAACATTAACTCTCGGTCAGAGCCTAAGCTATCAGACTTCTATTCGCCGTCCGATCGCGAGATTACATTCATCGTCCGCGGGATGGCTGCGACAGGTCTAGTCAGCTTCTATATCGCTAAGTAATTTTGTTGTACTGTTGGATACTTGCAATGTTGTTGAAATACAACATGATAAAGAATTGAACTCGTTATAGTACAGCCCTAAGGGCTACTGGAAAGCTATTATGGCTATTAAGATCCTTGCCGCGAAGGCAAATGTTTCTGAAAACATTGTATTATATGTATACTAGAGGACATATATGCATATGGACGACTGTATTATGTACGTTGATTACAGTGGAGTATCGGGAATGTTGTTGGATTGTAGTGTAGATGTTAGCTAGTGCGTAATTATGTAATACACTAGAGGACATTGAAAACGAACCATTCGGATAAGTTTGTGTTTACATGATAAACAATAAATATATAAATACATATTTTTAAACATTTTAGAATATATTAGTTGTTCAGATTGTGTTTTGTAATAAAGATATGATATACATGTATCTTTGATGGAATCCTTCGTATTTGATTTTCAGGTACTACTATTCATGTAATGAAGGTGTGCGTTTTCTATGTCCTCTAGTATATAATGTAGGTGTGCGTTTTCTATGTCCTCTAGTATTGCACAACGTTGTTAAATATATAATCTAATGTTGACTCGGTTAGTCTTTTATTCAATGAGCTCTCTATGTAGCTCCATTTGTCCGTAACAAATCATAATAGCATGAACTGTATGTGCCTACATCACATAATAGCATGAACTGTATGTGCCTACATCACATAATAGCATGAACTGTATGTGCCTACATCACATAATAGCATGAACTGTATGTGCCTACATCACATAATAGCATGAACTGTATGTGCCTACATCACATAATAGCATGAACTGTATGTACCTACATCACATAATAGCATGAACTGTATGTGCCTACATCACATAATAGCATGAACTGTATGTGCCTACATCACATAATAGCATGAACTGTATGTGCCTACATCACATCTAGCATGAACTGTATGTGCCTACATCACATAATAGCATGAACTGTATGTACCTACATCACATAATAGCATGAACTGTATGTGCCTACATCACATAATAGCATGAACTGTATGTGCCTACATCACATAATAGCATGAACTGTATGTGCCTACATCACATAATAGCATGAACTGTATGTGCCTACATCACATAATAGCATGAACTGTATGTACCTACATCACATAATAGCATGAACTGTATGTGCCTACATCACATAATAGCATGAACTATATGTGCATACATCACATAATAGCATGAACTGTATGTGCCTACATCACATAATAGCATGAACTGTATGTGCCTACATCACATAATAGCATGAACTGTATGTACCTACATCACATAATAGCATGAACTGTATGTACCTACATCACATAATAGCATGAACTGTATGTGCCTACATCACATAATAGCATGAACTGTATGTGCCTACATCACATAATTGCATGAACTCTATGTGCCTACATCACATAATAGCATGAACTGTATGTGCCTACATCACATAATAGCATGAACTGTATGTGCCTACATCACATAATAGCATGAACTGTATGTGCCTACATCACATAATAGCATGAACTGTATGTGCCTACATCACATAATAGCATGAACTGTATGTGCCTTCATTACATAATAGCATGAACTATATGTGCCTACATCACATAATAGCATGAACTATATGTGCCTTCATCACATAATAACATGAACTATATGTGCCTACATCACATAATAGCATGAACTGTATTTGCCTACATCAAATACTAGCATGAACTGTATGTGCCTACATCACATAATAGCATGAACTATATGTGTCTATGTCACATAATAGCATGAACTGTATGTGCCTACATTACATAATAGCATGAACTGTATGTGCCTACATTACATAATAGCATGAACTGTATGTGCCTACATCACTTTTTTAATATTCGCCTGAGCTTTAAAAAAGGGCAGATAAATCGGCATTAACTGCAAAGATATGCTACAATGTTGTTAACTATTCACAGATAAAGCTATGCAGTGGTGTGTATCACGTGTTCATCAAGGACTATCTGCACGTGTTTCCACGTGTACACGTGCTTATTCAAAGACTGGAGGATATATCTGAAGACCGATACAAGACGCTTATAAGAACATATAACTTTCTAGGCCTAAGTATGTACCAGGTACCACGTTATTGAATGTACTAAGCAATGTCTGTTGCAATGCCAAGGCCAGGAACATTAGGTGGGTGGGTGGTTCTCCCTGGATCCGTGGGTCAGATAATTGATTTATTTATACATATATATGTACCACGAATTTGAAACATGGTTTTGCAATATTAGATTAATCGCTCTCGAGACCTCATTCCTGGTGGAGAGAGGGGGGGGGGGGTTGTGGGTGTGTTGCCATGGTTCTGACGGGGCTCGAACTCACAACCACTCTGGTGCGAGGAGGAATCATTTCACCATGTCGGCTGCTAAGAGTTCTTCATTTATGAGACATATCTAAACAGTACCATTAGTTTCAGCAATGTCAGGTTTATTCAGCGCAACAGTAACTCCTATTAAAGCGACGCTACATCGGTGACCAAAACAAAAGCAGTTTTACAGAATATAATTTCCTTTTATATAGTATAATTATTTTTTCCCCATTTATTTCTCGCAGAATTTGAATATTTCAACTAATAATGACATCATAAAATAATGTAAATAAAGTCAACTTACATCAACAATGCAACGCGTGTATCTCAAATAACAAGAATTAAAGTACATATTTAACGCTATAGCTCACATGTGTGCACATGTATATTGATTTGCTCACCCGAGCAAAGCTCATGTGAGGTATTGTTACCGCATTATTTCGGTGGTCTGTCGTCGTCCGTGAACAGTTTCAAACGTTTTCTCCTCAGTAACCAATGGGTGTATTGCCACCATTAATGTTATGGTCATGATATATGTGCAATATGGCCGTTGTCTAAAATAGCACAAGTTCTTTTTCTCACGAACACCAGATGTCGACAAATCTTTGTAGGAATGATCGATGTACAATGCTCTTTCAAAATTGTTCAAATGGTGACCCTTGGCTCAACATTTGACGTGGCCCGGGAGGTCAAGGAGGGATCAAATATTATATTTGTCTGAATATGGTCATGTAATACATCAAATAGATGGTATCGACGAGGCGATCACTATACTGAATATGGTCATATAATACATCAAATAGATGGTATCGACGAGACGATCACTATACTGAAATTGTCATCATAATCGGATGATTACCTCATCTAAGATGGCACCTTAGAACTTTCAAACATCTTCTTTCAAATGGTCGCTGTCTAAAAATAGCACACATTTCGACGAATCTTGGTAGGAATGATCGATGTACAATGCTCTTTCAAATTTGTTAAAATAGTGACCCCAGGGGAAACAGAAATGAGTGAGATGAGCGATACAGGGCCAACATGACACTCGTATCTCTAAAACGACACTCGACAGTATCATGCGCTTAGCATATATTCCAATAATAAACAAACGCCAATTCAAGAGCGTGGTTGACCGTTATATGAAGTCCTACTTTCACATTTGAGAGTTTGTAGACTGCAATAGCACTGTTAATTAATTGACAGTTAGTGTTGGAATTATTTCAGAATAATTTGTAGTAACAATACCATTCATACGTAAACAATGCATGTTGGGACTTTTGCCATGTGTTGTCGCTTTAACGAATTTTCAAAATCTATGTTTGTTCAAATTATAAGTACATGTATTTAATAGGGGCATCCGTCTCGCAGAGTGGTTAAAATCGTTTACATCAAATCACTTCACCTCACAGCTGAAGGTTCGAATCGCAATGGATGTGTCGAATTCCTGCATGTGAGGTAGCTATCCAGCTGATTTGTGGTAGGTCGGTGGTTCTACCGTGTTACCTGCCAGTGTCAGAAATGCTTCCTGAAGGGGATCCGGTTTCTTCCGCCACCACTAACAGCTTGAATGTCGCCATGTGACTGTTGCGACTTTAAACTACAAAAACAAACACACAAAATGAATGCCATGTAACTATCTATATATACTTAACATTTCTTACAGAAATACCTAATGAGACTGTAATGAGAAACATATTACATCGACCTATTAGAAATACTAGGAAAAAGATGAATAAAAAGACAGGAGACATGTTGCAAGCCACGAGATATATACTACACACGTTTTACAAGCCCCACAATGAGGAACTGGCGATACTGCTGAACGATACCAGATATAATTATGGGGAGAGTGGGTAGTTTAACAATTATTTATGATGAGTCGTGCTGTAGGATACACAACATTAGTGCAATATATTTTATTAATGTCTAGAAATATTATGTTGGCATATGTGTATAGTATACTACCATTGATGTTGATATGTATGCCAATGGTAGTTTAGCACGCTAAGACAGTGAGAGGTATAGTATACTACCATTGATGTTGATATGTATACCAATGGTGGTTTAGCACGCTATGTCAATGAGAGGTATAGTATACTACCATTGATGTTGATATGTATACCAATGGTGGTTTAGCACGCTATGACAGTGAGAGTTATATTATACTACCATTGATGTTGATATGTATGCCAATGGTAGTTTAGCACGCTATGACAGTGAGAGGTATAGTATACTACCATTGATGTTGATATGTATACCAATGGTAGTTTAGCACGCTATGACAGTGAGAGGTATAGTATACTACCATTGATGTTGATATGTATGCCAATGGTAGTTTAGCACGCTATGACAGTGAGAGGTATATTATACTACCATTGATGTTGATATGTATACCAATGGTAGTTTAGCACGTTATGACAGTGAGAGGTATAGTATACTACAATTGATGTTGATATGTATATCAATGGTAGTTTAGCACGCTATGACAGTGAGAGGTATAGTATACTACCATTGATGTTGATATGTATGCCAATGGTAGCTTAGCACGCTATGACAGTGAGAGGTATAGTATACTACCATTGATGTTGATATGTATACCAATGGTAGTTTAGCACGCTATGACATTGAGAGGTATAGAATACTACAATTGATGTTGATATGTATACCAATGGTAGTTTAGCACGCTATGACAGTGAGGGGTATAGTATACTACCATTGATGTTGATATGTATACTAATGGTAGCTTAGCACGCTATGACAGTGGGAGGTAATACTACCATTGATGTTGATATGTATACCAATGGTAGTTTAGCACGCTATGACAGTGAGAGGTATAGTATACTACCATTGATGTTGATATGTATACCAATGGTAGTTTAGCACGCTATGACAGTGGGAGGTAATACTACCATTGATGTTGATATGTATACCAATGGTAGTTTAGCACGCTATGACAGTGGGAGGTACAGTATACTACCATTGATGTTGATATGTATGCCAATGGTAGTTTAGCACGCTATGACAGTGAGATGTATGGTATACTACCATTGCTGTTGATATGTATACCAATGGTAGTTTAGCACGCTATGTCAATGAGAGGTATAGTATACTACAATTGATGTTGATATGTATGCCAATGGTAGTTTAGCACGCTATGGCAGTGAGGTATTGTGTACTACCATTGATGTTGATATGTATACCAATGGTAGTTTAGCACGTTATGACAGTGAGAGGTATAGTATACTACAATTGATGTTGATATGTATACCAATGGTAGTTTAGCACGCTATGACAGTGAGAGGTATAGTATACTACCCTTGATGTTGATATGTATACTAATGGTAGCTTAGCACGCTATGACAGTGAGAGGTATAGTATACTACCCTTGATGTTGATATGTATACCAATAGTAGTTTAGCACGCTATGACAGTGGGCGGTATAGTATAATACCACGCTATGACAGTGAGAGGTATAGACCACTACCATTGACGTGATATGTATACCAATGGTAGTTTAGCACGCTATGACAGTGGGAGGTATAGTATAATACCACGCTATGACAGTGGGAGGTATAGTATAATACCATTGACGTGATATGTATACCAATGGTAGTTTAGCACGCTATGACAGTGGGAGGTATAGAATACTACCATTGATGTTGATATGTATAACAATGGTAGTTTATCACGCTATGACAGTGACATCAAGTTGAAGAAGAATACTTTATTAAGACTTAAACTTTACAGTTTCTCGTCTGTAACATTTAAACATATTTACAATATATATAGTACAATAGTATGATATATGCAATTGTACCCTCTTGCCCTTTCGGCTTAATGCCTGTACTGGGTCTAGGGTGTCGAGGTTCGGTTTCATGTCCTGGACTCACTGGGCCAAATAACTGGAACTAAAGTTGACTGATTGTTTATATTGTTTACTGTACTATGTTATCTCCACTTTCACGGACCCAAACCCTGAAACACAATCAGGATTTGTCTAAACATCAATGTTACCATTGAACATAACATTATATTACAGTCTTCTAACAAATCATGTTACAATGTACAAATATTCTTAAAACCTAACAAACGACGGACATGTTCTTGACCTGTGTCACCAACAATAAAATCAGGGTGATTACTCGTTATAAATCTTGATGGCCTTCTCCAATAGGCTTCATAGCTTCAACCGGGGTTCGAACCTCAGAACCTGAGTAGACATCGATAAACGCTGTTATCGATCCGATATATACAATAATACGGATAACCGTTACAATAAGTACACACCATACTAATATCATAACATAATTATATAATGACCCTTACCATCTTGTGGAGATGAGTCTATTTCCATTGGCCACACACACTACACCCTCTCACTGTGACGTTATGCTGCAGTTACTGCAAATTAGAATTCAAATAGTGCACAATAGATAGAATGGTGATTGATCTTACTTAGTTAGTATTAATTATTGTTTAGAGTTACTTTATTACACATGACAGAATGTGTAGACACACTAGCCATGTTTGGGTTCGAATCTCACCCACATAAAACCACAGTTAAGCTTGAGTAATTCCCACCATATTTGATAAATGGATATTCCCTATTACAAGTATTACTTATGACAACAATTCAAACCACATAATCTATTACTAACCAAGTACATCTTGGTGTTGTTAAAAACTAGTAAAGTATCTGCTCCGCCATTAAACCTGTCAAACGATATTGTGTTCACTCAGAATATCTCGTGAAAACAAGGGACACAACTCTAATGTCATTATAATACAATTTACCCCAATTTACAAAAAGTGTTAAAATCCACACGGTTACACAATCATGATGAAGCTCTAGGGAATTGTCACATTGAAATATTTGCAATAATTTGAACATACTTGGTCGATTAGAATATAAACGTTTAATATATTTTTTTCTTAATGTACTATACACCTCACATTTAAACATGACATGAAACTCATCTTCCACGTTGTTTGTATCACACAATAAACATAACCTTTCGTTTTGATCAATACGGTTTCTACCATATCTGCCTGTTTCAATCCGTAAGTTGTGCGCTGATAGCCTCAATTTTGTAAATGCAATTCTTAATGTTCTGCTTAGTATTATATCTAAGTACGATTCGTAACCAAAATTAATCTTTACATTTTTATGTAATATAAGTACTTTATTTAATCGAAGATCAGCTTGTGAAGTCTGCAGAAAATCATCTATAATCCTTTGTTTAAATTCAGAAATAAACTGTGTATGGTTGATGACACGAGGGTTTTCCCATATATACAAAAATCCAAATTTACTTAGCAATTCCCTAACTCTGGACAACCAATTATGTTTGCCAGTTACTAAATCGTCTAGACACGTCTGTATCATCGACTTAATAATTATATTATATTATAATTATATTATAACCAATATGTTTACAACTTTTACATATCTGCATATATACAATGGGTATCTTCCAAGTTCATAAAATACAGCTACATTACTAGTTGATTGCTTAACACCAAGAACTAACTTGCAGAATTTCAAGTGCAATGTCTCTAAATGTTTAGCTTTAAAAATCCCCAAATGTTCACTTCCGTAATATAAACTGGTACGTATAGTATATACTGACACCAAAAATAAACTGTGCACTTGTCTTAGAGGTAAGAATTATATCCTTTTAGAAAACATATAGACAATGTTGGTATCAAAATGTGCGTAATATTGGGTAACTTAGTGCAATGTGAGATGAATTATTTGTTTCATTCATGATAGTAAAATACATAATTCTAAAGTTTGTATCGAAAAAGTAACGCTCAATATAAACGTGCACAGTGTTGTTATGGTGTCGTGTATATATAATTATTGGTGTATATATTTATATATATATCGATGTCTCTTAAATACAGTCTACATCGGTTATGTCAAAGTCTGTTATGTCGAATTATATGGGCTATGTCGACGGCGAGCATCCTACCTAAATACACCTTTCCGTGATAGGCTCCAGCAGTTAACCAGTACTTGGTGCACAAACCTCCTGCCACCAGAAACTGCCAACGTTGTCATATTGAGAGACACAGCCTGAACGGGGCTCAAACCAGTGACCATCAGTAATGATTCGTTACAGTGGTACACAAGTCAGCGACCTTAAGAACTTGACCAAGGAGGCAGACCAAATTGCGTCTGTGGAAGTCGTGATAGCTCCGTGGTAGCGCGTTCGCTGAATCACTGAATTTGTTTGAACGTTGGTCTCTGTATAAATCACAATCAAACAAGAAATGTTTTTCATCCTCAACTAGGTTGGATTGACAAATCCCAGACGTTAACGTCTTTAACTTTTTGTGACCAGTTATTGTTACATTTTGCGTAATCCATATTGAATACTTTCTTTGTAATTCTATCATCGTCCATCAACGCAAGTCTATTCCATAGTCTTAGCATATTGCCCCAGTGTCTGTATACACTTGGTAGCCACCCAGTATCACCTACCATCGCCAGAATTGGTGTGAAACGATGCACTCCCGGAAAGTAACGCATCGCCATATTCTGAACATTGTCAATTTGTTGGAATTTTCGATAGCCCCACACAGACGAACAGTAATCCACGATTGGTACGACGCATGACATGTACATTACACTGGATTATTTGCAGTGCAACAATAACTGGTCATTTGTCATCAAACACGTGTTATCTACTTTGGGATTAACGGCAAATTTTGACAACAAAACAGTCATTAACTTGTCGCATGCGAATGCGTTATTAACAGAATATTACTCTTCCGTCTGGTCGGAAGGTGTCCAAAGTGTTTCCAAACTGAGAACCTATAGATTATTTAAAGATAACTTCAAGAGCGATGAATTTGTATAAGCATTTTAATATGCTTGTTTTCCAATCCAAATTATTTCTCTTGTAACACTTTATTCTTATATGTTATTTTCTGAATAAAATATGTTTAAACTAAGAGCGAGGATTATGTTGCATTAAACTTAAATAAGAATGAGCGCTCTATACTCTGTCAATTTAGAACTGGTATATTACCACTCAGAATTGAGACAGGAAGATATGTCGGGGAACCACCTGACCAGAGACTATGTAAAATGTGTATGTCGAATTTAGTTGAAGATGAGAAACACTTCTTATTCGAGTGTGAACTATACAGTGAGTTATATAAATAACTAAATAAATAAATTATCACATATGATGTCCATGTATCCCAGACGACCAACTAAATTCCTGGTTCGAGCCTTTTTAATTAGAAGAACTACGTTGTATTCTTGAATATTTCTTTTCCACATATTGTGTGTACAATTGTACAATTGTAAACATTGCTCTTGTTACTGTAATTAATATCTGGTGACTTATAGGCCCAATGGGCCGGGTGCTTGTTTGTAAATCTGTAAATTTATGTAAACATTATTATATTGTTATAATGCACATGTCACAATAATAAAATATTTACTTACTTACTTACTTACTGTACAGTTTTTCATAGGACTTGAAACATAGGTCTTTAAGATTATTGACTTTGCTGATAATACCACGTAATGCACGACCTGCTCCCTTTCCAAGCGCCTCCGCTTTTTTCATGGAATTTCTATGTATTTATATCGGTCTACAGTCTCCAGTTCATTTCCGTCAATTTTGTATGCGAAATCACTTCGTTGTACTCTACCATGTCGAAAGTACATGCACTTTGATTTATTTGTGTTTATTAGGACACGCCAACGTTTACACCACTGATGGAGAGTATCCAACATGGACAGTAACTTGTCTTCAGTGTCTGAGATTAGCACTACATCATCGGCGTACATCAACATAGAAAGTTTCCTGTCATTAATCTGAATACCAAGGTCAAGGTCGTTTACCAGATCGTAAGAAAAGATGCGAAATAATGTCGGAGACAAACTGCAGCCTTGCTTCACGCCGGTATGACAGTTGAACCACTATGTAGGCTTATTGTTTATGCGTACACAAGATACTTGTGTTACCCATGGCGTATTTACCAATTATACAATAAAACGTAAGTCCATGGATAAGTTCTATGAAGGTCCTTTATTTTCACATCCAGTTAGACACGCAGTCTTTATATATATATAGCATTATAAGTGGATGACAACTAACCGTGGATATAACGAATATAACGAACCCTGAAAATACACAACGTGAAGCACACTAAATATATGACATTGTAAATGATACAATTTATGTAACGTACATATAATTATACATTCATGACTTCTACGTTACCTGGCTGTTACCATATCCCTAATAACTGACGTATCATGTATATCATGTTTGTCAGGTGACAAGACCCAATTTAACATATAAAGGCTAAACATATTATGTCACAAAATGACTCTTGTATTAATGAACACATTATTATAACCCTAAATCGGGGCCTCATTTTCCCATTTTATAGAAGGGGTTTTCCAATAAAGGTAAACACATCTTCAAAGATCCAGGTATAAGGGGAGGTATAGTGATCTAAGAGGATCCAATCTTCTTGGATGTTATAGGGGAACTATTTAAAGCGTTTCCTGGATAATATTGGACAGAGATAACATAATAAGGTTTATTTCTGTGTAACCGATTGTAATAAATCCATATACCAGGGCCTCTATAAACTAGTTTATTTTACATATCACCTGATAACGGTAGCACAGGGATTTAGTGAATTGTGAGATTAGCATGGGCTGAACAACTATTTAACACAGTAAGAGACCTGACATATGACCATTCACTTCAAACGAGACAACACGAACTGACCGTGAGTGGAGCAAACGTTGTGAGAATTTGGTCAGAGCGAAATGCGGATTTGATCACCCGCACGCAACATGGAGTGTGAGATGCTAACAGCTGGGGAACTGCCAATGTGTGGATAGCCGTCGAAGGACGTCACCCACGTAATCGCCAGATGAGCGACGACAGACCCACCAGGCTAAGCAACTAACAGTGGAACTGCAGACCGGAACGACCCGGAGTTACCACGTGACCGGACAACCAGGAAACCGGCATAGGAGGTTGGCCCGACACGCTTAAGAGCGAACCAACCCAGATATATGTAAAAAACGTTACATCATTGAAATATTCTGCGAATGATTAAATCAACAAGTGTCTAACCGGCAAAGAACTAACAACGGAACACGTGAACTTTTCAGGCCGCCAAATGACGTTTCAGTCATTACCTCTTGCATCATCATCATTCATTTATATGTAAATAAATTGTAGATATTGTACATTGTCTTAGTATTCTACCATAGTGAGTACTCCCCCTTGGATCATCTTGTGTCATATTACTTATACACAGAGATATCACAGACTGATAATTACATATTTAACCTACCGATTGATGGTTCAGGCTGTGTCCACCCACTCACTCCCATCCGTTTTTCTCACTGTGACATGCTGGTTAGACTCTGCAGATAAGATATTAGATTGTGCAATAGAATGAAAGGTGACTTAAATATTTCTGTAACAGTAAAGTCAATATGCTGCCATTTACTGAAACCATGTAAATATGTAAAGTGTACTCCATTTATAAAGGAAAACATTATCAGTACGCTTTCAACTAATACAATATGCTAGCTAAAACATTGCACCACAACTCAAACAAAAGCTCACCTTGATAAACGTATAAAACTAAAAAGAAGCCCAGAATGATCAAGTAAAGATGTCTGCCTGGTCAATTCACAGCTGTCAGCAAACTCCGAGATATTCCCAAGATGCATTTGGTCACACTAGATTGAACAATCAGGCAAGTGGAAACAAATATACTAATGGCCAAAGGGAAGCAACTGCAACAAAATAATTGAACAAAATCAACCTGGTTACACTTGTACAGGAGCATGTCTCTGCCAATGTAGTCAAAACAACACTTTAGGTCTATGAATGCAGTAAACACAGATTTATTGTTCCGTACAATGCTGTTTAATGTGAACACATGTTCTTCGCAAGATCGATTTTTCTGAAAGCCGTTTTGTTCATCGGCAAGAATATCATTGTTTTCCAAGTACACCGATAGTCGTTTGTTAAGGAACGATGTATACAACTTGCTAGTACATGACAGGAGGCTGATACCACGGTAATCCATCAGCACTCGTTCATCGGAATTTGGGTCCGTTAAAATCGGGCAAATTATCGCTTTACGCCATATTGAGGGTATCCGACTGCAATCAAAAATTAGCTGAAATAGTTTATGCAATGTGACGGTTATAGCGGGATTCTTTAATACGTCATATGGTATTGCATTTACTCCACAGGCTGATCCATTTTTTGACCTTTGTATAATAAAAGTAATCTCGTCATTTGTAATATTTGAGTTCATTTCTGCGTTGGGTTCGTATAGCGGGTCACACATATTGATTTCCAATGTTCTATGGATTGTTGAACGATCATAATGGAATTCATCAAAACCATCAGTCTCCTCACAATTGTACAAGTTAAAGAAGTCAAGTCTCCATTTCTCAAACACTTGTTGTTCACTGTGAATAGACTCGCCAGTATTATTGACTATCTCGGTCGGGATACTTCTGTCTTTTCGCGGACCAAGCTTTTGTATTTTGTATTTTAATGTTGACATTTCTTCGATATCTAAAGCATGTGCATTTCTATATGCCCGTTCATTTTGATGACGAAGTTTATTAAATGCGTTTCTGGCTGATAGTTAGTTCCACCCCATTCAACGAGATATATAGTACATGCACCCCAAACCGCGTGGTTAGTTCCACCCCACTCCATGCTTAGCAGGTAAAACAAAGAGATATATATAGTACATGCACCCCAAACCCCGTGGTTAGTTCAACCCCACTCCATGCTTACCAGGTAAAAAAAAAAGAGATATATATAGTACATGCACCCAACACCCCGTGGTTAGTTCCACCTCACTCAAAGAGATATATAGTACATGCACCCCAAACCCCGTGGTTAGTTCAACCCCACTCCATGCTTACCAGGTAAAACAAAGAGATATATATAGTACATGCACCCAACACCCCGTGGTTAGTTCCACCTCACTCAAAGAGATATATAGTACATGCACCCCAAACCCATGGTTACTTCTACCCCACTCAAAGAGATATATAGTACATACACCCCAAACCCCGTGGTTAGTTCCATCCCACTCAGTGAGATATATAGTACATGCACCACAAACCCCGTGGTTAGTTCAACCCCACTCAAAGAGATATATAGTACATACACCCCAAACCCCAAGCTTATTACATAGGTCTAATGAGGTGGGAATAGAAGTATCAAGCTTATTGCATAGGTCTAACGAAGTGGGAATAGAAGTATCAAGTGTATTACATAGGTCTAACGAGGAGGGAATATAAGTATCAAGCTTATTACATAGGTCTAACGAGGAGGGAATAGAAGTATCAAGCTTATTACATAGGTCTAACGAGGTGGATGTAAAATATCAAGCTTATTACATAGGTCTAACGAGGTGGGAATAGAAGTATCAAGCTTATTGCATAGGTCTAACGAGGTGGGGGTAGAAGTATCAAGCTTATTACATAGGTCTAATGAGGTGGGAATAAAAGTATCAAGCTTATTACATAGGTCTAACGAGGTGGGCTTAGAAGTATCAAGTTTGATACATAGGACTAATGAGGTGGGAATAGAAGTATCAATCTTATTGCATATGTCTAACGAGGAGGGAATAGAAGTATCAAGCTTATTACATAGGTCTAACGAGGTGCGTGTAAAATATCAAGCTTATTACATAGGTCTAACGAGGTGGGGGTAGAAGTATCAAGCATATTGCATAGGTCTAACGAGGTGGGAATAGAAGTATCAAGCTTATTACCTAGGTCTAATGAGGTGGGAATAGAAGTATCAAGCTTATTACATAGGTCTAACGAGGTGGGAATAGAAGTATTAAGCTTATTCCATATGTCTAACGAGAAGGGCATATAAGTATCAAGCTTATTCCATAGGACTAACGAGAAGGGCATATAAGTATCAAGCTTATTCCATAGGTCTAACGAGGTGGGAATAGAAGTATCAAGCTTACTACATAGGTCTAATGAGGTGGGAATAGAAGTATCAAGCTTATTACATAGGTCTAATGAGGTGGGAATAGAAGTATCAAGCTTATTGCATAGGTCTAACGAAGTGGGAGTAGAAGTATCAAGTTTATTACATAGGTCTAACGAGGAGGGAATATAAGTATCAAGCTTATTACATAGGTCTAACGAGGTGGGAATAGAAGTATCAAGTTTAATACATAGGTCTAATGAGGTGGGAATAGAAGTATCAATCTTATTGCATAGGTCTAACGAGGAGGGAATAGAAGTATCAAGCTTATTACATAGGTCAACGAGGTGGATGTAAAATATCAAGCTTATTACATAGGTCTAACGAGGTGGATGTAAAATATCAAGCTTATTCCATAGGTCTAACGAGGTGGGGGTAGATGTATGAAGCTTATTACATAGGTCTAATGAGGTGGGAATAGAAGTATCAAGCTTATTGCATAGGTCTAACGAAGTGGGAATAGAAGTATCAAGTGTAATACATAGGTCTAACGAGGAGGG
>CM026389.1:11495416-11576201 GCA_014843695.1 Archivesica marissinica | reverse complement strand
ATGTCCTTGTCTGGAATGTCGCTCGGAGGGACGTCCTTGTCTGGAATGTCGCTCGGAGGGACGTCCTTGCATGGAATGTCGCTCGGAGGGACGTCCTTGTCTGGAATGTCGCTCGGAGGGACGGCCTTGCCTGGAATGTCGCTCGGAGGGACGTCCTTGTCTGGAATGTCGCTCGGAGGGACGTCGTTGTCTGGAATGTCGCTCGCAGGGATGTCCTTGTCTGGAATGTCGCTCGAAGGGACGTCCTTGCCTAGAATGTTGCTTGGAGGGGCACCTGTGAACTTCCTCGAGAGATAATAGCTGGAGAGCCACCATACGACCTAAGCTGTTGGTGCGACTTTAATAATAGCCGGAGAGCCGCCATACGACCTAAGCTGTTGATGTGACTTTAATAATAGCTGGAGAGTTGCCATATGACCTAAGCTGTTGGTGCGACTTTCATAATAGCTAGAGAGCCGCCATACGACCTAAGCTGTTGGTGCGACTTTAATAATAGCTGGAGAGCCGCCATACGACCTAAGCTGTTGATGCAACTTTAATAATAGCTGGAGAGACGCCATACGACCTAAGCTGTTGGTACGACTTTAATACTAGCTGGAGAGCCGCCATACGACCTAAGCTGTTGGTGCGACTTTAATAATAGCTGGAGAGCCGCCATACGACCTAAGCTGTTGGTGCGACGTTAATAATAGCTAGAGAGCCGCCATACGACCTAAGCTGTTGGTGCGACTTTAATAATAGCTGGAGAGCCGCCATACGACCTAAGCTGTTGGTGCGACTTTAATAATAGCTGGAGAGCCGCCATACGACATAAGCTGTTGATGCGACTTTAATAATAGCTGGAGAGCCGCCATACGACCTAAGCTGTTGGTGCGACTTTCATAATAGCTAGAGAGCCGCCATACGACCTAAGCTGTTGATGCGACTATAATAATAGCTGGAAAGCCGCCATACGAACTAAGCTGTTGATGCGACTTTAATAATAGCTGGAGAGCCGCCATACGACCTAAGCTGTTGGTGCGACTTTAATAATAGCCGGAGAGCCGCCATACGAACTAAGCTGTTGATGCGACTTTAATAATAGCTGGAGAGCCGCCATACGACCTAAGCTGTTGATGCGACTAATAATAGCTGGAGAGCCGCCATAGGACCTATGCTGTTGGTGCGACTTTAATAATAGCTGGAGAGCCGCCATACGACCTAAGCTGTTGAAGCGACTTTAATAATAGCTGGAGAGCCGCCATACGACCTAAGCTGTTGGTGCGACTTTAGTAATAGCTGGAGAGCCGCCATACGACCTACGCTGTTGGTGCGACTTTAATAATAGCTGGAGAGCCGCCATACGACCTACGCTGTTGGTGCGACTTTAATAATAGCTGGAGAGCCGCCATACGACCTAAGCTGTTGATGCGACTTTAATAATAGCTGGAGAGCCGCCATACGACCTAAGCTGTTGTGCGACTTTAAACCCGCAAATCAAAAACAAACAAATAGATTGTTGGTAAATCACTGTAAATTGTCTGTGGCAAGGGAGGTGATCCTAAGCTCTCAATTCTGCTTCAATAAACCGGTTACTTCCCCTAACTGTCTGAAACCGTTTTGGGTTCATTTGAACCCCAAACATATTCTATTAGCAGACAGTATAAACATAGAATATTTTTTTCCCCACCGGCATAATTTTTAGAGCTAACAATATCACACCAATCATGGACTTAATACTAATTTCTATCAAATGTAGAGCCCTAAGGAAGATTATAACTAATTAGAACACCCTCTATAACCCAATAACCTCCCTTGCACATACGATATGAATATCCTCGAATGATTCCTTCAGCAACACTCTCCTTCTGCATGGGCCCAATTCATAAAGACAGAAGCAGACGAAGCAAACCGAATGTTCTCACTCGGCAATCACGACAATATTAAAACTCGGCAACAACATATAAGCTAATGGAATATGAGTGGGGTTCAAATAAGCCCAAAACGGTTTCATATAAAATGCAACCAAAAGATAGGACAAGAAGTGAAAATTGCACATTGGAATTATAAAGTCACGTTAAAGGTTTAGCAATATTATTTATGAAAACATATGCAACTTGCATATATACCTACACAATGTCGATGGTTTGCCACTAACAAAACTATACACTGAAGTACATGCATATCGGAGGCCAGGTACACTTACTAAATGTATATTATACCTACACTTCCATGGGCAAGGGCCTCAACTTAAGAGTGATTTAATTGATGAAGGAGTGTTCTCGTTAAACAAAGTCTTTATTATTATTAAAATTGTTCTAAATGATCTCGTCTGAGATTTAATATATAAAATACTATCTAAAACAGTTGTACCGACGTTTCGGTGGGATAAACCCATATTTCAAGGTTAAACCAACCTTGAAAGGCTCACCGAAACATCGGTAAACCAGCCTTGACATGTGGGTTTATCCCAACGAAACGTCAGTAAACCAACCTTGGTATGTGGGTTTATCCCACCGAAACGTCGGTAAACAAACCTTGATATGTGGGTTTATCCCACCGAAACGTCGGTAAACAAACCTTGATATGTGGGTTTATCCCACCGAAACGTCGGTAAACAAACCTTGATATGTGGGTTTATCCCACCGAAACGTCGGTAACAAACCTTGATATGTGGGTTTATCCCACCGAAACGTCGGTAAACAAACATTGGTATGTGGGTTTATCCCACCGAAACGTCGGTACAACTGTATAACGAGATATTTTTATTATACTGCTTGACACTGTGAATCTAAATGAATTAGAATGGAGATATGTCTGCACCATGTACTAACCTCCGAAATGCCGTTGTGAGCATCGTTTTAATATACATGTAATACAAATCGATACAAGAATATAGATAGAAACATATTTCTAATTTGCATAAAACATCGAGTCAAGCCAAGTCATAGAAAGAATACTGTTTAACGTTCAGTTTGTAACGTAATAATGTCGATATTATAACTGAAACACAAGGGAGGCTACCCCAGATATGTCTATGTATAAAGATGAGATTCCGGCCTAAAATGGCATATATATCCACAATTACATCATTTGTTCTAACTTTGGACAGTTTCGCAACACAGTTTAAGAAGAACATTGATTTAACATCACATCACTGCATCACAAATTACCACCAAAATGGCCACACTCGTTGCGTGTTTAGGTTATATATATGTAAATAGGAATGCAGTTCAAATAACAAATATAGATCATTTTTCTTTTTGGCAAAAATGCATTTTCATGACAGGCTGTGAATAGATTGTGTTTTTTGAGAAATCATATGACGCGAGAAGACTTGAGACTAGTTGATGTGTATATAAGATGTGGTATAAGAATTCAGGCCGTTGCAAACTGAAGGTTGGTATACTGTATTATTTGGCAGAGGAATACAGTATGTAAAAACAGTGACTTTATTCACAGTTGAACACTGGCTATTTGAAACGTTATATTTTGAATATTCCTGTTGTGTTCCAGGTTGATTTGAATATCTCTTCACAGTGGATGTGGTATCAGAAGAAATGAAATATTGGAAATATAAATGAACAGTCTGTACGTTTTTACTTTTTACTATGTATTTAATAGGCAATTTATTTGTTGTTTTACAACCTTTACAATTAGAGCACTTACAGTGTTTCGATAACGTTCGATAATCAGACGGAACCATGTCAAAACCATATTCAAACAACAACAAAAACAGACATTACAGAAATTATCTCATAATTTAAAGTTTAAACTTATTCTACACTCTTCTTCGTGCACACAGCACTCCTTCACTTATGAATCATTGCGAAGCAACCAAATCACTAGCGTTGGCGTGGATGAAAGCGTAAATGTAATCATTCGCGTGGGAGGAAACCGGAGTACCCGGAAAAACCCCACCTGTCCGACATGGCGACCACCGTACCATCTCGCATACTTCCCGGTCCGAGGATCGAACCAGGGTTACATTGGTGAGAAGCGAGCGCGCTAACCACTGCGCTAATCGGACATGTTGATATCGCGAAGGAAACATTTCGTCAGCACGTCATATGAAATCTCGTAGCCTTTCGTAATAGAGACGCGACAGAGAACTAGCGAGATTGCTCATCAATAACACGATCCTACCAATCATACAGGCCTTTGTCAATGCATTTGCAACTAGACATTTATCGAGATCTACGAATGGTTAATCTGCCTTATGTTTTCCTTAATTCCATTGCATCCAAACATAAATAATTTATCATCTACGCTCATGGTTACACCCAAGCGTACACCACAAAGTACATATATGTTTGTTTCAAGAAACATGTGGTGTAGATGTGGCATCAACAATGGCGACCTCTATCGGTGTAGGTGTGGCATCAACAATGGCGACCTCTATCGGTGTAGGTGTGGCATCAACAATGGCGACCTCTATCGGTGTAGGTGTGGCATCAACAATGGCAACCTCATTTTATTTCATGACATATACATGCAATTCAATTCATCCTTTCTCTCTCTCATGGTTCCGCGGGGGAAATGGCGCCACAAAATGTGGCTGAATAAGTCTTTAACATTTGTAGAAGAACTATACGAGAGATATGGTGCTCTCGTATGACAATGTCCAGAACCATGAATACACGCACATAACACGTCCAACATCGTATATCTCACTTCCACGTCAGTCTCAATAATGACAAGAAATCATTATAACTGAAAATACAAGTATAATGTTAGATTCCATAATATACACAGGGGGTGGGTGGGTGGGAAATAGTACGTCTTATCGTCGCCTTGTTGAGCCTTCGAATGAAATATCATGCGATATTTCCCACTCATAAACCACGTTACGCAATGTAATGCTATATTGCACACTAGAGCATGTTTATACAGGTAAACTGTAACCATGTACCCGATAATAAATATATTATGTATATAGCTTATAGTTTATGTCGCTATACAAACATTCCATTCATACGATTACATTCCCTGTTGTGGTTATTTGTAAAGACTGAGATCTGTTACATGTGACATTTGATATCTTTTAATACAGAGCTATTTTAATTAATTGGATAATCATAATGTATTCCAAACTGTCTAAACGGTAAGTTAGATTTCTTCCACACAATACCGGGTACATCGAGTTTTATCCAGAATCTACTAATATCCGTTTGGATTTTGCATAAATTATTATTATTTCTACATAAATATATGTTATATAACGAGGAAAGAAAATGTCTAAAAGATTCCCATTGCAACATTATGTGAGTACGAATTATTATAGAGTTTAGATATACATAATTATGTATATTCAGGGCCGTCGCTGGAGCTATTTTGATGATACGCATGGCCAAATATGCTTGTTTGGGGTTCCCGGGGCATGCCCACCGGATATTGTTTGAAATGAGGAAGCAATTTCCTGCATTTTGTGATTTTGTAACATACAATTGCAGGACTAGAGCTCTTACGACAATCCGTATAAAGGTATAAATTAAGGATAGATGTATAATCTACTCAAAATTTGATAAGGATCACTTTTTATAGTGTATGGTATTTTCATGTGGCATGTTGTAAGATTTTCTTAAGGGAAACCCAAACAATGGATGGATTACTCCAGCGTGACACAAGAATGAAAATGACAATGGACAGTATTCGACATGTCCATGGTATGGTAACAAAATTATAAAAATTTGCAAAAAGTAAACAGGGAGATTGAATGTTCTGTCAATATTGCATATGGCGTCCATGGGCATCGATAACGGTGTGACATCGCCTCCGCATGCTGGTGATAAGCCCACGAATCCTGTATTGTGGGAGTCGCTGCCACTCTTCCAGTAACGCCTGTCTCAGGCCCGGAACCGTTGTTGGTTGAACTTGCCGAGCACTAATGGCCGTCTGTAGCATGTCCCAGACGTGTTCGATGGGGTTCAGGTCTGGGGACTTGGCGCCACTCCATCCTGACGATTGTTTCTGCCTCCCAGTACTGGTTGGTGATGCGGGCCCTGTATGGACGAGCGTTGTCATCCATCAGCACGAAATCTGGACCTACAGCACCAGCGTATGGGCGAACACGAACATATAAAACCTCAGTAACATAACGATCTGCCGTCACGGTGCCATCGAGGATGTGCAGGCCCGTCTTCCCCTGCATGCTGATGCCCGCCAAATCCATGATGGAGCCACCGCCATAACGATCATGTTCAGATACGCATACTGGTGCAAATCGTTCACATAGGCACTCTCCACACCCTTGATCGTCTATCCGTGAAGTCCACGCAGACTTTTGACTCATCTGAAAAGAGCACAGGTGTCCAGTCGTTCAATGTCCAAGTCACATGATCGCGTGACCATTGGAGACGATCCTTGCAGTGGCGTCGCGTCAAAGGAATACGGATTACAGGCCGTCTCGCCCTCAAACCAACATAGTGGAGTCGGTTTCTGATTGTTTGGGTGGACACTCGAAAGCTAGACGCATTCTGCAAGTCGTTTTACAGTGCTGTAGCGTTCTGGAAACGATGACGTCTTCTTGAAGGACGATACATCGGTCTTGGGCTTGGGTAGTTGCCCTTTCTCGGCCACCGCCGTGTCAATGCACAACATGTCCATGCATTTGGAAGCGATTCCACATTCTTGCTACCACACTCTGTGACACACCAAGGACGCCTGCAACGTCCCTTTGAGATCGCCCACTTTCCAGCATCCCGATGCCCCTATTCATTTCCTCAGCGTCAAGGCGTCGCCTAACTCGCACATTTGCCATGGTTGTTGACGATTTGCAACAGATGACTACAGTACTCAAGGAAATCTGGCTAAAAATAAACATGTCCACAAAGCTACTGTCCCCAAATCACACACTTTACACTGGACGCCGTTTTCACGTGCTAACCGAGCAAGCTATCGGAAAATAACCAAAACCCGTAATACAGATTTACAAGGTCCATACATATACAATTATTTGGCAACAAAAATATAGCAGCATATTTTTAGAACTTTAGAAAAAGTGATCCTTATCAAATTTTGAGTAGTATATACATGATCTATCGCCCTTATCAATTAAACAAGCACGTAAAATAGCCCAAACTAAATTTCGAGATGCACCATATTTCCAATGGGCTCAATTATTCCACCACTACACACATCACGGCGCCTGTTTATCCCTACTACCCCCCCCCTGGGGTTTTAATGCATTTTTGGAGTTGTTTTTTTTATATATATATATTTTTCATTTTCTGAGACCAATGATACGCACGTGCGTATTTGCGTATGCCCAGCGACGGGCCTGATATTATAATTGTTAATTGGTAATATACATAACAAATAATGTGACCCTCCATTACAAAATCAGTCACATGGGTATTTTTTTAAAAACTGAGATTATGTGCTCATCTGAAAGGGCAATAAATTAGCTTTCCAATGATGTATACATTTTTGTTATAGGTTAAAAACTGACAAAGATATTGACTTTGTAAGTTGCAATAGCTACGGCTTCAGAAATATGAATAAAGTCCCAAAATCGAGGTTAAAGTTGCCACAACAAACTCCTTAGCAACGCACATTACTATAAGTACAATGAAAACGAAATTTGTAGCATATATATATTCATACACAACCTTTATTTACACAAAATATCCTCAAAATATTTACATGGTAACATACCAAAAAAACATTTTCAACATTTTCCAGGTTTATGTTCAAACAAATCTCCACAATCAATGTTTACGATTCATTCACATGTACATTTCATATGCACTATCATCATCATCATCATCATAGGTGTTGTCCAGATATTGTCAGAGTCTAATGAGGGCTACGACTGTGTGCACTCATTCCCACGATCACACGCACAGCCACGCCTGCTTCCACGACCACAAGTAACTAGACCTTCGCCATCCGAATCATCTGGTGGCATTACATCTGGTCTTCGACACACAATATCTTTATATGGATTGTTTACAAATTCTCTTATTGATTTATAGAGGTACTGCTGCCTCTGAAGGGGGAGTTCTGGGGGTTAGATCCCTGGAGCCTCTCCATCCGGAAATGTTGTATCTGGCAGCAATACTCGAAAGGCCACCTCCTCTGCGTCCGGGTCATTCTTGACAAACACTGTGCCAGGATGGTCAGCATCAAACCTGAGAAACAAATGTATATATTCAGTGATTTCATTAAACAGACATCGACATATAGGAAATTATGAATAAAAAGGGAAATAATTGGGAGGACTGACCCCCCCCCCCATCAAATTTTCCGTCACACCAAGGTATCCCATTGCAGACAACTTATTGAAATGGTATATTAACATAATTGTTAATAAGAATTGGAAATATATACTGAGCACTTTTGTCCAATGTTGCCAAATTGAAAGCAGCTAATGTATAAGGATGGGACAATTCCTCATTTTTTAGGAAAAATCCCTAAAATATCAATGAGGAAATCAAGGGGATGGGCATGTGTCTCTTCAACCGATTAGCGTAGTGGTCAGCATGCTCGTGCTTCCCACCAATGCAACCCATGTTTGATCCTCGGACCGAGAAGATGGTATAATGGTCACCAGATCGGACAAGTGTGTTTTCTCCCACACAAACGCTTTCATCCTCGCCAACTTGAGTGATTAGTCATAAATTGACAAAAAACCTTGTTTCGCAATCGTAAAACAATACTATTTACATATAATTATAACGATTAACCTGTGTGTAGAAAATTGACAATTCCATAAGCCAATACTTACGTTGTGTTAATTCTCTCATATCCATTATGCGTCTAATCATGTCTTCTGGAGCAAACTGTTGATAACACGGTTCACCATTACCATACTTGCATGTACAACTGAAGGTAGAGCAATATTATTAATAATTTCCAATGAAATACGTTCGGTGATGCATCCGTGGTTCAGAGGTGTATCCCGGGTTCGATACTCGGTCAGGCCACATATTGAACAAGGCACCTCACACACATTGGCTTAGTATTGTTTAACCGCTTTGCGTCGATAAAGACTGCACAGGAAAATATGTCTAGGTCATCAGGGTTTGTCATTAGCGGAACATACATACCGGTACACATTATATAATTATGTATCGATAAACTATAAATAAGAATTCCGCAGAAACATACAACGCTAGTCCACATGGTTCGCCGGAGGCGAGGGTAAATAAGCTCAATCAGCACATACATCATGCATTGATGCCGTGTTTACCATCAAAATCACTCCCTTGCACTAAACCTTACGGCGACCCTCACCCTGAGATTTGTGGCAGATGGCACCTCCCTTCAACATTGTTCACACACCCCTATATGTGTCTCTCTTCCATATATACCGGCTGTATAGACCAGCCTACATTCATAGTTTCCATACAACGTGGCATCCGTGGTCCAGTGGTAGAGCGTCGGATTTGGAATCGAACGGTCCCGGGTTCGATACTCGGTCAGGCCACGTATGTAGTGTCATTGAGCAAGGCACCTCACACACATTGCTTATTACTGGTTAATCGCTTAGGTCGGCTAAGCCTGCCCAGGAAAACATGTCTAACGTCCCTGCGAGGGGTTTGACATTAAATGAACATACATACCCCGGTTCCCAGTACATTTTTTGCAGCCCTCCCCATATTCATGATATTGATTCACTTCCATACCAAATAGGTTAGACATGTTTTAATAAACCCACACACATTCTGTACTATTACACCTGATCCAATCCACTACCTTTTTCTTAATTTTCATTGTGGTAACCAAATGGTATTATCAAATCGAAACCAGGAAGCGAAATGATTCAGGTTACTCGGGTTCATATATAGGGACGGTCGCTACTCGACCATCACAAAGGCCTGTTAAAATAATAAATGGAACATTCACATATCTAGCAAAAGCCTCAAACAATGTCTAATAAAACTTACCTGAATTGTGTAGCCTTTTCCCATTCAAGTGTTTCGAAATTCTCGCCTGTGCACATCGCATACTCTGTATCACAGCGTCAATCTGCATAACTTTGTCAAAACAAAGTTCGTTTAGGGTCGAATTCGTCCTTAGAATCCAAGGAACTGCCTTCATCACTCGAGTTTCCTGATTCAATATCCTCTTCCCAAGAGTTTGAAAAATATTCTGTCACTACATCGCCTAATTCTGAGGTATCATTTGCATTTAAATTCAACAAGTTCGCGATTTCTGTATCCATTTTACAATCGGAACTGCGTTTTGAAAATATGCACAGAGCATGCGCAGAACTCAGTAGCCAATTAAACACCGCGTTTCAGGCCACATGCTTGGTAACAAAAGAATTGTTTACATCGTAGGTGTTTGTTTCAACAGCTTTGATTGGTTAATACAGGGTTATTACGTTATATATTTATCAAATTTGAATAGAGGGAACTCCCAGCTCTATTTTAATACCAAACATGACGGGGATTTCCCGATACTTTATCCTGCAGTGTATTGTTTTCAAGGCCCATTTTTCACGGTTTTCATTGTTTTATGATTAATTTGTCAGAATTAATTAATTAGTGCTTTCACAATATAAGGTTGTTTATGCATTTTTGTAATACTTTTCACAAAATAACCTTGCCGTAGTTGCAGAATACATATTTTTTAATATTTATATGCTGAAATCCAAAATATGGTGATTTTAGCCTGTATCATGATTATTGGTCAATATCTTGAAATTGGATTTAGCGACTTCCGACTGGTTTTGTAATGGAGGGTCACAATTATAATAAAAGAAGTATCTGGTTTCACCAAATCAACAATATTCATTTCTATTAAGTGCACACTTGTTTTTATAGACGAAATAAGGTTTCAGGGATGCCTCTACTGGACCGGCGAATCAACGTATTATTATATCTTCGCACACCAAGCAGTAACACGCTTCATACCTCAAGCAGTAGCCCGCTTCGTACCTCAAGCAGTAGCCCGTTTCATACCTCAAACATTAGCCCGCTTCACACCTCAATGAGTAGCCCGCTTCACACCTCAAACAGTAGCCCGCTTCACACGTCAAGCAGTAGATCGCTAAACACCTCAAACAGTAGATCTCTTCACACCTCAAAGAGTAGTGCGCTTCGTACCTCAAGCAGTCACCTGCTTCACACCTCAAGCAGTAGCATGCTTCACATCTCAAGCAGTAGCCCACTTTGCACCTCTAGCAGTTGCCCACTTCACACCTCAAGCAGTAGCCTGCTTCACATCTCAAACAGTAATCCGCTTCACACCTCAAACAGTAGTCCGCTTCTCACACCAAGCAGTAGCCCGCTTCGTACCTCAAGCAGTAGATCGCTTCACACCTCAAACAGTAGTCCGCTTCACACCGCAAGCAGTAGATCGCTTCACACCTCAACGAGTAGCCCGCTTCACACCTCAAGCAGTAACCTGCTTCACACCTCAACCAGTAGCATGTTTCACAGCTCAAGCAGTAGCATGTTTCACACCTCAAGCAGTAGCCTGATTCACACCTCAAACAGTAGCCCGCTTCACATCTCAAGCAGTAGCTCGCTTCACACCTCAAGCAGTAGATCGCTTCACACCTCAAGCAGTAGCACGCTTCAAATCTCCAGCAGTAGCCCACTTTGCAACTCAAGCAGTAGCCCGCTTCACACCTCAAACAGTAGCCCACTTTGCACCTCAAGCAGTAGCCCGCTTCACATCTCAAGCAGTAGTTGGCTATGCACCTCAAGCAGTAGCACGCTTCACATCTCAAGCAGTAGTTGGCTATGCACCTTAAACAGTAGCCCTCTTCACACCTCAAGTAGTAGCCCACTTTGTACCTCAAGCAGTAGCACGCTTCACATCTCAAGCAATATCCCACTTTGCACATCTAGCAGTAGCACGCTTCACACCTCAAACAGTAGCACGCTTCACACCTCAAGCAGTAGTTGGCTATGCACCTCAAGCAGTAGCCTGCTTCACATCTCAAGCAGTAGTTGGCTATGCACCTCAAACAGTAGCCCTCTTCACACCTCAAGTAGTATCCCACTTTGTACCTCAAGCAGTAGCCTGCTTCACATCTCAAGTAGTAGCCCACTTTGTACCTCAAGCAGTAGCCTGCTTCACATCTCAAGTAGTATCCCACTTTGTACCTCAAGCAGTAGCCTGCTTCACATCTCAAGTAGTATCCCACTTTGTACCTCAAGCAGTAGCCTGCTTCACATCTCAAGTAGTAGCCCACTTTGTACCTCAAGCAGTAGCCTGCTTCACATCTCAAGCAATATCCCACTTTGCACATCTAGCAGTAGCACGCTTCACACCTCAAGCAGTAGCACGCTTCACAACTCAAGCAGTAGCACACTTCACACCTCAAACAGTAGCCCACTTTGCACCTCTAGCAGTAGCAAACTTCACACCTCAAGCAGTAGCTCGCTTCACACCTCGAGCAGTAGGCAGCTTCACACCTCAAAGCAATAGCCTGCTTCTTGAAACTTTGTAATTTGATAAAACGCCTATATTTACATAAAAACATATTCAAAGGCGTTGTACAAATAAATAAAATAAATATCAAAGCGAATTAATAAAGGACATTTACATCATACTACTTAACAGTTATTAATTAAACTCTTACATAGAGACAAATAAAATATATATTACCTAGAGACAAATAAAATATATATTACCTAGAGACAAATAAAATATATATTACCTAGAGACAAATAAAATATATATTACCTAGAGACAAATAAAATATATATTACCTAGAGACAAATAAAATATATATTACCTAGAGACAAATAAAATATATATTACCTAGAGACAAATAAAATATATATTACCTAGAGACAAATAAAATATATATTACCTAGAGACAAATAAAATATATATTACCTAGAGACAAATAAAATATATATTACCTAAGACAATAAATATATATTACCTAGACTATCAACTACAATATATCTTACCAGAGACAAATAAAATTATAATACCTAGAGACAATAAATTATATACTAGAGCGCAAATAAAATATATATTACCTAGAGACAAATAAAATATATATTACCTAGAGACAAATAAAATATATATTACCTAGAGACAAATAAAATATATATTACCTAGAGACAAATAAAATATATATTACCTAGAGACAAATAAAATATATATTACCTAGAGACAAATAAAATATATATTACTTAGAGACAAATAAAATATATATTACCTAGAGACAAATAACCCAACACATATAAACGTTTAATTAATTCTATTTTAGTTTTATTGTATTGGCAAATATTGGCCATGGCTGGTGATATATTAATATTATATTATTTAAAACGAATGTGAATATTAATAATATAAGTGATCATTTGCTCCGTTACCGGCAGCAATATATATATTTATGCTATAATACGCATTATTAGTCCATCTGTTCGTTTTCACTAGTATATGTTGACTCTTCTGAATATGTCCAGTTCCTTCTAAATATTTCTTAACCACTTCGAGTTTATACACAAAGACTATATCATATGTATAAGAGTCGGTATTGTCTGTATGACATCGTTCAGATGGACTATCACTCAGCCATGACATCTAGCGGACCTACTTCTTCGTCCTCGTAACTGAAAATATATAACACACCGAAAGCAAGGGGTATCTATATTGTGGTGGAAGGGGAGGGCTTTTGAATGCATTTAAAGGTAGATAAAGGGCATTAAATTAAAATTTATAAACAAATTAAAATGGCTACCTCATTCAATGTATGTGGAATCGATAAAAGATTGCACACGCATGGTGCATTCGCTTAAATAGTTTGGGAGTCTGAAAATAGTTCCAAGGATATTCATACGCATAGAAATTGTTATTTGGTCGTAGGTAAAAGGTTCAATCTTAATTTGATTAAACCAAGTATTAAAATATTACATTCATGACTAAGAATATAAAACAGTATTTTTAAGACTAACTGATACACTTTTAGTATGTACAGGGTAAAATTAACATCATTTATTTAATACATCTACCTTCCATCTCAGTCACTGCATTCACTAAAATAGTGCATAAAAGTCTCGAAAGTATCAGTTTCTTCTTAAAAGTGTCTAGAGTTTTTGGGTTTCTGATGCTGAGAGGAAGCTCATTCCACAGTTTGGTCCCACAGTACAAACACTTCTATCACTAAATGTTTCCACAGTGTTGGTCCCACAGTACAACAACTTCTATCACTAAATGTGTTATTGAATGGCACAACACAGCACCCACTAAAGGAATGGGGCGATCGTAAGTTCCGCCTCAAGGTTTAACCCTTTGTTTTTGATAACATAATTATAATAATTAAGAACCCTAACCCTACACGCGTAAGCATATAGAGAGCGACAGCTAACTTACAACAATGTGTATACAAGTATAATACATCAATACACACGCATTTATTATATCTACTCTATACATATAGAAGGGATTAGGCTTAGACTAATGTCATTTGGGAAGAGCCGTCTGTAATGTAAGAACATGTGGCTCGAACCATTTTAGTTGTCTATTCATTGTGTGCAAACGAACTACTTGCATATACATTGTGTGCAATAGAACTACTTGTCTATAAATGTATACAATATAACAACTTGTATATACACTGTGTGCAATAGAACTACTTGTCTATACATTATGTGTAATATAACTACTTGTATATAAACTGTGTGCAATAGAACTACTTTTGTATGTACAATATAACTACGTGTCTATACATTGTGTGCAATAGAACTACTTGTCTACACATTGTGTGCAATAGAACTACTTTTCTATACATTGTGTGCAATACAACTACTTGTCTATACATTATGTGCAATAGAACTACTTGTCTATACACTGTGTGCAATAGAACTACTTGTCCATACATTGTGTGTAGTAGAACTACGTGTCTATACATTGTGTGCAATATATGTTATGTTATAATTCGGGTTTTACGCCTGCATCAGCACCATTTTGGGCTATATCGCCGGCGGGCAGTTTACCTAACAACACCTTTCCTGGGCAGGCTCCAGCGGTTAACCAGTACTTGTGTGCACCAACCTCCGTAAGAAACTGCCAACTTTTTCATATAAATGAGACACGGCCTGAGCGGGGCTCGAACCCGTGACCATCAGTGATGATATGTTACAGTGGTATACAAGTCAGCGACCTTAACCACTCGACCATGGAGGCGGACTGTGTGCAATATAACTACTTGTATATCAACTGTGTGCAATATAAATACTTGTATATACATTGTGTGCAACAGAACATCTTGTATATAAACTGTGTGCAATATATCTACTTGTCTATACATTGTATGCAATATAACTACTTGTCTATACATTATGTGCAATAGAACTACTTGTATATACATTGTGTGCAATAGAACTACTTGTCTATACATTATGTGCAATATATCTACTTGTATATACATTGTGTGCAATATAAATACTTGTATATACATTGTGTGCAATAGAACTACTTGTCTATACATTATGTGCAATAGACCTACTTGTATATACATTGTGTGCAATATAACTACTTGTATATACATTGTGTGCAATAGAACTACTTGTCTATACATTATGTGCAATAGAACTACTTGTATATACATTGTGTGCAATATAACTACTTGTATATACATTGTGTGCAATAGAACTACTTGTCTATACATTATGTGCAATAGAACTACTTGTATATACATTGTGTGCAATATAACTACTTGTATATATAGTGTGTGTAATAGAACTACTTGTCTATACATTGTGTGCAATATAACTACTTGTATATACATTGTGTGCAATATAACTACTTGTCTATACATTGTGTGCAATATAACTACTTGTATATATAGTGTGTGCAATAGAACTACTTGTATATATAGTGTGTGCAATATAACTACTTGTATATATAGTGTGTGCAATATAACTACTTGTATATATAGTGTGTGCAATATAACTACTTGTATATATAGTGTGTGCAATATAACTACTTGTATATATAGTGTGTGCAATATAACTACTTGTATATATAGTGTGTGCAATATAACTACTTGTATATATAGTGTGTGCAATATAACTACTTGTATATATAGTGTGTGCAATATAACTACTTGTATATATAGTGTGTGCAATATAACTACTTGTATATATAGTGTGTGCAATATAACTACTTGTATATATAGTGTGTGCAATATAACTACTTGTATATATAGTGTGTGCAATATAACTACTTGTATATATAGTGTGTGCAATATAACTACTTGTATATATAGTGTGTGCAATATAACTACTTGTATATATAGTGTGTGCAATAGAACTACTTGTCTATACATTGTGTGCAATATAACTACTTGTATATATAGTGTGTGCAATAGAACTACTTGTCTATACAGTGTGTGCAATATAACTACTTGTCTATATATTATGTGCAATATAACTACTTGTCTATACATTATGTGCAATAGAACTACTTGTCTATACAGTGTGTGCAATATAACTACTTGTCTATACATCGTGTGCAATATATCTACTTGTATATACATTGTGTGCAATATAGCTACTTGACTATACAGTGTGTGCAATATAACTACTTGTATATACATTGTGTGCATTATAACTACTTGACTATACAGTGTGTGCAATAGAACTACTTGTCTATACATTATGTGCAATATAACTACTTGTATATACATTGTGTGCAATATATCTACTTGTATGTGCAATATAACTACTTGTCTATACATTGTGTGCAATATAACTACTTGTCTATACATTTTGTGCAATAGAACAACTTGTTTATTCATTGCGTGCAATATAACTATTTGTATATACACTGTGTGCAATTTAACTACGTGTCTATACATTATGTGCAATATAACTACTTGTCGATGCATTGTGTGCAATATAACTACTTATCTATACATTGTGTATAATAGAACTACTTGTATATACATTGAGTGAAATAGAACTGCTTGTATATACATTGTGTGCAATATAACTGCTTATCTATACATTGTGTGCAATAGAACTACTTGTATGTACATTGTGTGCAATAGAACTACTTGTATGTACAGTGTGTGTAATATAACTACTTGTCTATTCATTGTGTGCAATACAACTACTTGTCTATACACTATGTGCAATATAACTACGTGTCTATACATTGTGTGTAATACTGCTACTTGTCTATACACAGTGTGCAATAGAACTACTTGTATATACATTGTGTGCAATATAACTACTTGTATATACATTGTTTGCAATATAGCTAATTGTATATACATTGTGTGCAACATAACTACTTCTCTATACATTGTGTGCAATATAACTACTTGTGTGTGCACTATAACTACTTCTCTATACATTGTTGTGCAATATAACTACTTGTCTATACCTTGTGTGCATTAGAACTACTTGTCTATACATAATGTGCAATAAAACTACCTGTTTATACATTGTGTGCAATATAACTACTTGTCTATACATTGTGTGCAATAGAACTAATTGTCTATACATTGTGTGCAATATAACTACTTGTCTATACATTGTGTGCAATAGAACTACTTGTCTATACATTGTTTGCAATATAACTACTTGTCTATACATTGTGTGCAATAGAACTACTTGTCTATACATTGTGTGCAATAGAACTACTTGTCTATATAGTGTGTGCAATATAACTACTTGTCTATACATTGTGTGCAATAGAACTACTTGTCTAAATATTATGTGCAATGTCACTACTTGTATATGCATTATGTGCAATAGAACTACTTGTCTATACATTGTGTGCAATATAACTAAGTGTCTATACATTGTGAGCAATATAACTACTTGTATATACATTGTGAGCAATAGAACTACTTGTCTATATGTTGTGTGAAATATAACTACTTGTCTATACATTGTGTACCATATAACTACTTGTCTATACAGTGTGTGCAATAGAACTACTTGTCTATACATTGTGTGCAATATATCTACTTGTCTATACATTGTGTGCAATAGAACTACTTGTATATACATTGTGTACCATATAACTACTTGTCTATACAGTGTGTGCAATAGAACTACTTGTCTATACAGTGTGTGCAATATAGCTATTTGTCTACACAATGTGTGCAATATAACTACTTGTCTACACATTGTGTGCAATAGAACTACTTGTCTATATATTGTATGCAATATAACTACTTGTCTATACATTGTGTGCAATAGAACTAATTGTCTATACATTGTGTGCAATATAACTACTTGTCTATACATTGTGTGCAATAGAACTACTTGTCTATACATTGTGTGCAATATAACTACTTGTCTATACATTGTGTGCAATATAACTACTTGTCTATACATTGTGTGCAATAGAACTAATTGTCTATACATTGTGTGCAATATAACTACTTGTCTATACATTGTGTGCAATAGAACTACTTGTCTATACATTGTGTGTGTAACCCATGTCATATTTATGTTAAAGGGAACTCATTATTGACATCCCAGTAGAATGGAAGTCGGCGATGGATAGCCTCGACTCCCGGACCTTCTCAGTAAAAGCGTGCGGTACCAAAACGATTACGGTAGCACCATATGAGACAGTTACTATCAATGGGATAGTCCGAAATTTCGACAACAACATCTCATCTGTTGTCACTGAGACACCTGAAACTGTTACAGGTTATACAGTATGTCCTCGGATTGTTAAAGTCAATCAACAATCCACAGTTAAAGTCCCATTCAGGATTTGTAATATGACTGCGAAGACTTTATCTTTTAAACCCAAAACACAGATTTGTGAAATTTCTGAAGCAACAGTTGTGGATTTCTACATATATTTGCCAGGATACATCTTCAGATACCTCTCTCGAAGACCTGGGGGTCAACGTTGACAATACAAATTTGTCTCCGTCTCAAGTTTTGCGGTTTCAACAAGTCCTGGGTAAATGGAAACATGTATTTTCAAAAGACAGTCAGGACTTGGGTAAAACAAATCTTGTACAGCACAAGATAGTGTTAGAGGACAATACACCGTTTAAAGACCCATACAGACGAATCCCTCCAGCCATGTATGAGGAAGTGCGTCAGCACATAAAGGAAATGTTGGAGGCAGACGTTATTCGAGAGTCTGATAGTCCTTACTCTTCTAACGTTGTTTTGATTAGAAAATCCTCCGGTGCACTCAGGTTTTGTGTGGATTGGCGTCGATTGAACAACAAGACCCGAAAGGATGCTTTTATGTTACCCAGATTTGATGACACTATTGATGTCCTTTCTTCTGCCAAATATTTTAGTAAACTTGACCTACATTCAGCCTACTGGCAGGTCGAAGTTGCAGAAGAGGATAAGGCCAAAACAGCTTTTAGTGTCTGAGCACTGGGGTTTTATGAGTGGAACCGGATGGGTTTCGGACTCACCAATGCACCCGCAACCTTCCAGCGACTGATGGAAAAATGCATGGGTGATATGCATCTTAGAGAATGTTTAATTTTCTTAGATGACATCCTTATTTTCTCATCTACATTTGAGGAACACATAGAGAGGATTGAATCCGTCTTTCAACGGTTGGATCAGCATCACTTGAAGCTTAAACCTTCAAAATGCGAATTCTTCAAGAAATCCGTAACTTACTTGGGTCATGTCGTTTCTGATCAAGGTATTTCTACGGATCCCGGTAAAGTTTCCGCCGTTAAAGATTGGCCAGCATGTCACGATCTGAAATCTCTCAGACAATTTCTTGGATTCTCGGGCTACTACAGAAAATTTATAAAGGATTATGCCCAAATTGTACAGCCGTTAAACTCCTTATTAGAAAGACATGGTTTTAACCAGAAAAAATCCAAGAAGAAGACCAAGACACCCGTTCCATGGATGTGGGGTGATGCCCAGCAAGCTGCCTTTGATACAATCAAAGATAAATTAACATCACACCCAATCTTGGCATATGCAGACTATTCCCAACCTTTTATTCTGCACACGGATGCATCCTCCCTTGGATTAGGAGCAGTATTGTACCAGGTCCAAGACGGGAAGGAGCGTGTTATTGCATACGCATCCCGAAGTTTGAGACCCAGTGAGAGGAATTATCCCGCCCACAAGATGGAATTTCTAGCCCTTAAGTGGAGTATAACAGATAAATTCCATGACTACTTGTGTGGGAATGACTTTAAGGTGGTTACTGACAACAATCCCTTAACCTATGTCAAAACCTCTGCAAAGGTTGATGCAACAGGCCACCGTTGGCTAGCAGAATTAGCCAATTACAATTTTTATATTGAATACCGTAGTGGCAGCCAAAACGGAGACGCAGATGGATTATCTCGTCGATACGTTTTTCAAGACGAAATGAAAGCGATTTTTCAAGGTGCTGTAAATGCTACACCACTTGTCGACTGTTTATCAGATTCGGCAGCTCCTCATTCGGCCGATGAGGAGATGTTTGAATCTGAACATGTTAACAAGATTGACTGGAAAGCTGAGCAATTGAATGATTTTATCATTGTAAGGGTGATTGACCTCCTCGAAAGCGATTTTCTTCCTAGAGGGAGAGGATCCGAGTCAAAAGCTGTACAGCGTTTTCTCCGAGAATGGAACAGACTTCATCTCGATGAGGGAATTCTGTACAGAACCGCTTTCTTAGATGGCCAGTCAGTTCGTCAACTTGTTTTACCTGTATCCCACAGGACTATTGCCTTGAAGGGTATTCATGATGATGCTGGTCACCAGGGCAAGGAAAAGACCCTTTGGCTGGCTAGACAACGGTTTTACTGGCCTGGGTTGGAAGAGGATGTTAACAAGTACATCACCAATTGTAGCTCATGTATTAGACGAAAGACCCCTGTTAAACCTTTCGCAGAGCTTGTACCAATTTTTACCTCTAGACCTATGGAGCTAGTGTGCATCGACTTTTTAAAGCTCGAACCTAGCAAAGGTGGTGTGGAAAACATACTGGTTATAGTGGATCACTTCACCAGATATGCTCGAGCAGTGCCATGTCGTAACCAGACTGCACAAACCACTGCCAAGGCCTTGTATGACCATTATTTCCGTTTTTATGGTTTTCCCGAGCGACTTCACAGTGACCAAGGTCGAAATTTTCTTAGTAGGACTATACAGGAACTATGTAAGCTCACAGGCATTCGTAAAAGCCGTACAACGCCGTACTACCCTATGGGTAATGGTTCAGCAGAACGATTCAACGGCACTCTTCTGCGCATGCTTGGTACCTTAGAGGAACACCAAAAGAGCGACTGGAAATCGTATATCGCCCCTCTTGTTCAGGCATACAATGGTACCAAGAGTGACGCAACCGGTTTTTCGCCACACTATTTAATGTTTGGGTGGCATCCTCGACTTTCTGTCGATGCCTACTTAGGTACAGATCCACAAGACATTGGTGAATTCACACCTACGACATATGTAGCCAAACTAAAGAACCGGCTAGAATATGCATATAGGGCAGCTGCCAATGAAGCTGGCAGGCAGGCTGCCAAGAACAAGGACAGGTACGACTGTAAAGTTCGTGAGTCCAAGATAGAAGTTGGAGACCGTGTACTTGTAAAGAAAGTCGGTATCAAGGGGACACATAAGCTAGCAGACAGATGGGATCGCGACCCTTATGTTGTACTAGCTATGCCGAACCCCGACATACCAGTATTTCGTGTACAACTTGAGAATGGCAAAGGACCAATCCGGACGTTGCATAGGAATATGCTCCTGCCATTCAATTGTGTACCCAGAGATACACCGACGGTGGATGTAAGTATAGAATCTGAGATAGGCCCTATCCGCAAGGAGTTGGCCAGAACCAATCTCAAGACACCACCAGTACATGTACCTCACGCAATCCAATCTGATAGTTCCGATTTAGATAGCGAAGGCGAAAGCGTCCAACTATACAGACCTCCAGCTTTGCGAAAGCATACTCGCCCTGGATTGCTGCCTCCGACGATACCTAGGATGGTTCCTGCGACTACTGGTAGTCCAACCCATATTCCTAGCCGTATCGTCGAGAACAACCCAGGAGTGCAACACTCAACCAGATCTAACTCTGCGACATCTCAACCCTCTGTACCCAGTTTACTTGGTACCGGTAGTACGATACCTGAATCTTCACAGATTCATGATATATCTTATAACACCACCTCAGAACCATCAGTACAGAGATCTGTCTCACATGTAGAGTCCATAATAGACCAACCTGTTGTCGTCCCTGCTGGCAATGCCCACACTCCTGAACCGACCCGTCGTCCGGTGCGCCAAAGGAAGCCACCGGACCGGTATGGAGAATGGGTGGTCCCATTGACAGCAGTACCAAACACTGACAAGGTTGTGTACTATGTGTAAGACGGTGTCAGATATTGAGTTTTTAATAGTTTCAAAATATACTGTATTCTGGTATTTTACTGTGTAAGTGCAATGTTTGAATCATTCTATGTCATATATATACAATGCGCGTACATTAGTATTACATTTCATTATGTCATTTGAAATGGTTGTTTTTATTTCATAGTAAATGTTCATGTTTGTACAATTTGAAGGTTAATCTTACCTTTACAGGTCTCCACATAGTTGGAACAGATTTGTAGCATAGGTCCATTATTGTGGACATCTACCTTTAATACAGCCATATTGAACATACCCATGCACGGTGTAATACTTAACTAATAATCGTTACATTAGTATCTTTAATTACATTGTATTGGTTTTTATGTTTTTATTTCAGTTTGTAAAATTATTTTAGCTGACAATGTCGGATGTTGGATAGTGAATGATGCAGTAAAAATTTTATTATATAGCTTGATTATTTGGATTGATCTACACTATTCATTTAGTTTCAGGTAATTAAAACGTCAGGAGACCTTTTCTCCAAGAGGGGGAACTATGTAACCCATGTCATATTTATGTTAAAGGGAACTAATTATTGATATTTAGTACATGTACATTATAATGTTTCCAAACTCTGCTGCAAGCGTACCACCCAATAGTTTCCCTATATGGCCTAATAAAATCACTGGTCTGAATCATATCATAATTATATAGCCTGGTCCCATACTATGTCTTTGTATAATATATACTAGTCTTCACTACTATTGTGTATAAAGTATTATGGGTGAGTGATTGTGAGTGACAATCAGGTCAGATGTGTGAATGAGTGAACTAACTCAACTAATTAGGTGTACTTTCCAACTAACTTGTTCAAGACCCTTATCCCACACTCTATCTCTACTAGTCAAACGGATACGTTGCAAAGCTATCCTGTTTACGTTAATATATACTATACTAGTAACTTTATACATATATATAATATATGTATCAGCTGATAGCCGGACTCTGGCTCTTTATATCCATATGTACGAAAATACGGAAACAACCAGAGTTTGTCATTTCTATAAACTCCCCCGGTCTACATAACTACTTCTATATACATTGTGTGCAATATAACTACTTGTATGTACATTGTGTGCAATATATCTACTTTTATATAACATTGTGTGCAATAGAAGTACTTGTATATACAGTGTGTGCAATATAACTACTTGTATATACATTATGTGCAATATAACTACTTGTCTATACATTATGTGCACTATAACTACATGTCTATACATTGTGCGCAATATAACTACTTGTCTATACATTGTATGCAATATGACTACTTATATATACATTCTGTACAATATAACTACTTGTATATACATTGTGTGCAATAGTACTACTTGTATATACATTGTGTGCAATATAACTACTTGTGTATACATTGTGTGCAATATAACTACTTCTCTATACATTGTATGCAATATAACTATTTGTATATACATTGTGTGCAATATATCTACTTGTATATTACATTGTGTGCAATAGAACTACTTGTCTATACAGTGTGTGCAATATAACTGCTTGTATATACATTATGTGCAATATAACTACTTGTCTATACATTATGTGCATTATAACTACATGTCTATACATTGTGTGCAATATAACTACTTGTCTATACATTATGTGCAATATAGCTACCTGTCTATACATTGTGTGCACTATAACTACTTGTCTATACATTGTTTGTAATAGAACTACTTGTATATACATTGTGTGCAATATAACTACTTGTACATACATTTTGTGCAATATAACTACTTGTACATACATTGTGTGCAATATAACTACTTGTCTATGCATTGTGTGCAAAATAACTACTTGTACATACATTGTGTACAATAGATCTACTTGTTTATACATTGTGTGCAATAGAACTACTTGTATATACATTGTGTGTAATAGAACTAATTGTACATACATTGTGTGTAATATAACTACTTGTCTATACATTGTGTGCAATATATCTACTTGTACATACATTGTGTGCAATATAGCTACTTGTCTATACATTGTGTGCAATATATCTACTTGTATATTATATTGTGTGCAATATAACTACTTGTATATACTTTGTGTGCAATGTAACTACTTGTATGTACATTGTGTGCAATATATATATATACTTTTATATTACATTGTGTGCAATAGAAGTACTTGTCTATACAGTGTGTGCAATATAGCTACTTGTATATACATTGTGTGTAAGGTAACTACTTGTATATACATTGTGTGCAATAGAACTAGTTGTATATTACATTGTGTGCAATATAACTACTTGTATATAGAGTGTGTGTAATATAACTACTTGTATATACATTGTGTGCAATAAAGATACTTGTATATACATTGTGTGCAATATTAATACTTCTATATACATTGTGTGCAATGTAACTACTTGTATGTACATTGTGTGCAATATAACTACTTGTATATACATTGTGTGGAATATAACTACTTATATATACATTGTTTGCAATAAAGCTACTTGTATATACATTGTGTGCAATATAACTACTTGTATATAGAGTGTGTGCAATATAACTACTTGTATATACATTGTGTGCAATATAACTACTTGTATATTACATTGTGTGCAATATAACTACTTCTATATACATTGTGTGCAATATATCTACTTTTATATTGCATTGTATGCAATAGAGGTACTTGTATATACAGTGTGTGCAATATAACTACTTGTATATACATTATGTGCAATATAGCTACTTGTCTATACATTATGTGCAATATAACTACATGTCTATACCTTGTTTGCAACATAACTACTTGTCTATACATTATGTGCAATATAGCTACCTGTCTATACATTGTGAGCAATATAACTACTTGTCTATACATTGTATGCAATATGACTACTTATATATACATTCTGTGCAATATAACTACTTGTATATACATTGTGTGAAATATGTCTACTTGTATATTACATTGTGTGCAATATAACTACTTGTATATACATAGTGTGCAATATAACTACTTGTATATACATTATGTGCAATATAAGTACTTGTCTATACATTATGTGCATTATAACTACTTGTCTATACATTGTGTGCAATATAACTACTTGTCTATACATTGTGTGCAATATGACTACTTGTCTATACATTGTGTGCACCATAACTACTTGTCTATACATTGTTTGCAATAGAACTACTTGTACATACATTGTGTGCAATATAACTACTGGTCTATACATTCTGTGCAATATAACTACTTGTACATACATTGTGTGCAATATAACTACTTGTCTATACATTGTGTGCAAAATAACTACTTGTACTTACATTGTGTGCAATAGATCTACTTGTCTATACATTGTGTGCAATATAACTACTTGTACATACATTGTGTGCAATATAACTACTTGTCTATGCATTGTGTGCAAAATAACTACTTGTACATACATTGTGTACAATAGATCTACTTGTTTATACATTGTGTGCAATAGAACTACTTGTATATACATTGTGTGTAATAGAACTAATTGTACATACATTGTGTGTAATATAACTACTTGTCTATACATTGTGTGCAATATATCTACTTGTACATACATTGTGTGCAATATAGCTACTTGTCTATACATTGTGTGCAATATATCTACTTGTATATTATATTGTGTGCAATATAACTACTTGTATACTTGTGTGCAATGTAACTACTTGTATGTACATTGTGTGCAATATATATATATACTTTTATATTACATTGTGTGCAATAGAAGTACTTGTCTATACAGTGTGTGCAATATAGCTACTTGTATATACATTGTGTGTAAGGTAACTACTTGTATATACATTGTGTGCAATAGAACTAGTTGTATATTACATTGTGTGCAATATAACTACTTGTATATAGAGTGTGTGTAATATACTACTTGTATATACATTGTGTGCAATAAAGATACTTGTATATACATTGTGTGCAATATTAATACTTCTATATACATTGTGTGCAATGTAACTACTTGTATGTACATTGTGTGCAATATAACTACTTGTATATACATTGTGTGGAATATAACTACTTATATATACATTGTTTGCAATAAAGCTACTTGTATATACATTGTGTGCAATATAACTACTTGTATATAGAGTGTGTGCAATATAACTACTTGTATATACATTGTGTGCAATATAACTACTTGTATATTACATTGTGTGCAATATAACTACTTCTATATACATTGTGTGCAATATATCTACTTTTATATTGCATTGTGTGCAATAGAAGTACTTGTATATACAGTGTGTGCAATATAACTACTTGTATATACATTATGTGCAATATAACTACATGTCTATACCTTGTTTGCAACATAACTACTTGTCTATACATTATGTGCAATATAGCTACCTGTCTATACATTGTGAGCAATATAACTACTTGTCTATACATTGTATGCAATATGACTACTTATATATACATTCTGTGCAATATAACTACTTGTATATACATTGTGTGAAATATGTCTACTTGTATATTACATTGTGTGCAATATAACTACTTGTATATACATTGTGTGCAATATAACTACTTGTATATACATTATGTGCAATATAAGTACTTGTCTATACATTATGTGCATTATAACTACTTGTCTATACATTGTGTGCAATATAACTACTTGTCTATACATTGTGTGCAATATGACTACTTGTCTATACATTGTGTGCACCATAACTACTTGTCTATACATTGTTTGCAATAGAAATACTTGTACATACATTGTGTGCAATATAACTACTGGTCTATACATTCTGTGCAATATAACTACTTGTACATACATTGTGTGCAATATAACTACTTGTCTATACATTGTGTGCAAAATAACTACTTGTACTTACATTGTGTGCAATAGATCTACTTGTCTATACATTGTGTGCAATATAACTACCTGTATATACATTGTGTGCAATATAACTACTTGTCTATACATTTTATGCAATATAACTACTTGAATGTACATTGTGTGCAATATAACTACTTGTATATACATTGTGTGCAATATAACTACTTGTATATTACATTGTGTGCAATATAACTACTTGTATATACATTGTGTTCAATGTAACTACTTGTATGTACATTGTGTGCACTATATCTACTTTTATATTACATTGTGTGCAATTAAAGTACTTGTCTATACAGTATGTGCAATATAACTACTTGTATATACATTGTGTGCAACGTAGCTACTTGTCTGTACATTGTGTGCAATAGAACTAGTTGTATATTACATTGTGTGCAATAGAACTACTTGTCTATACATTGTGTGCAATATAACTACTTATATATTACATTGTGTGCAATGTAACTACTTGTATATACATTGTGTGCAATATAGCTACTTGTCTATACATTGTGTCCAATATAACTACTTGTCTGTATATTGTGTGCAATATAACTACTTGTCTATACATTGTATGCAATATTACTACTTGAATATACATTGTGTGCAATATAACTACGTGTATATACATTGTGTGCAATATAACTACTTGTATATACATTGTGTGCAATGTAACTACTTGTATGTACATTGTGTGCAATATATCTACTTTTATATTACATTGTGTGCAATAGAAGTACTTGTCTATACAGTGTGTGCAATATAACTACTTGTATATACATTGTGTGCAACGTAACTACTTGTCTATACATTGTGTGCAATATAACTAGTTGTATATTACATTGTGTGCAATAGAACTACTTGTCTATACATTATGTTCAATATAACTACTTGTCTATACATTGTGTGCAATATAACTACTTATATATTACATTGTTTGCAATGTAACTACTTGTATATTCATTGTGTGGAATATAACTACTTGTATATAGAGTGTGTGTAATATAACTACTTGTATATACATTGTGTGCAATAAAGCTACTTGTATATACATTGTGTGCAATATTAATACTTGTCTATACATTGTGTGCAATATAACTACTTGTATATACATTATGTGCAATACAACTACCTGTTTATACTTTGTGTGCAATATAACTACTTGTCTATACATTGTTTGCACTATAACTACTTGTCTATACATTGTTTGCAATGGAACTACTTGTATATACATTGTGTGCAATAGAACTACTTGTACATACATTGTGTGCAGAATAACTACTTGTCTATACATTATGTGCAATATAACTACTTGTCTATACATTGTGTGCAATATAACTACTTATATATTACATTGTGTGCAATGTAACTAATTGTATATACATTGTGTGCAATATAACTACTTGTATATACATTGTGTGCAATATAACTACTTGTATATAGAGTGTGTGTAATATAACTACTTGTATATACATTGTGTGCAATAAAGCTACTTGTATATGCATTGTGTGCAATATAACTACTTGTATATACATTGTGTGCAATATAACTACGTGTCTATACATTGTGAGCAATAGAACTACTTGTCTATATATTTTGAGAAATAGAACTACTTGTCTATATATTGTGTGCAATATCACTACTTGTCTATACATTGTGTACCACATAACTACTTGTCTATACAGTGTGTGCAATAGAACTACTTGTCTATACATTGTGTGCAATATAACTACTTGTGTATACATTGTGTGCAATAGAACTACTTGTCTATACATTAAGTGCACTATAACTACTTGTCTATACATTGTGTACCATAGAACTACTTGTCTATACATTGAGTGCAATATAACTACTTGTCTATACATTGTGTGCAATATAACTACTTGTATATACATTATGTGCAATATAACTACCTGTCTATACATTGTGTGCTATATAACTACTTGTCTATACATTGTGTGCAATATGACTACGTGTCTATACATTGTGTGCACTATAACTACTTGTCTATACATTGTTTGCAATAGATCTACTTGTATATACATTGTGTGCAATAGAACTACTTGTACATATATTATGTGCAGAATAACTACTTGTCTATACATTATGTGCAATATAACTACTTGTCTATACATTGTGTGCAATATAACTACTTCTATATACATTGTGTGAAATATAACTACTTGTATATAGAGTGGGTGTAATATAACTACTTGTATATACATTGTGTGGAACATAACTACTTATATATAGAGTGTATGCAATATAACTACTTGTATATACATTGTTTGCAATAAAGCTACTTGTATATACATTGTGTGCAATATAACTACTTGTATATAGAGTGTGTGCAATATATCTACTTGTATATACATTGTGTGCAATATAACTACTTGTATATTACATTGTGTGCAATATAACTATTTCTATATACATTGTGATGTAACTACTTCACTGTACTTTGTTTGCAATATATCTACTTTTATATTACATTGTTTGCAATAGAAGTACTTGTATATACAGTGTGTGCAATATAACTACTTGTATATACATTATGTGCAATATAACTACTTGTCTATACATTATGTGCAATATAACTACTTGTCTATATATTGTGTGCAACATAACTACTTGTCTATACATTATGTGCAATATAGCTACCTATCTATACGTTGTGCGAAATATAAATACTTGTCTATACATTGTATGCAATATGACTACTTATATATACATTCTGTGCAATATAGCTACTTGTATATACATTGTGTGCAATAGTACTACTTGTATATACATTGTGTGCAATATAACTACTTGTGTATACATTGTGTGCAATATAACTACTTCTCTATACATTGTGTGCAAAAGAACTACATGTATGTGCATTGTTTGCAATATAACTACTTGTATATACATTGTGTGCTATAGAACTACTTGTCTATAAATTGTGTGCAATATATCTACTTGTGTATATATTGTGTGCAATATAACTACTTGAAAATACATTGTGTGCAATAGAACTACTTGTATATACATTGTGTGCATTATAGCTACTTGTATATATAGTGTGTGCAATATAACTACTTGTATATATATTGTGTGCAATATATCTACTTGTATATTACATTCTGTGCAATATAACTACTTGTATATACATTGTTTGTAATATAACTACTTGTATATACATTGTGTGCAATATAACTACTTGTATATACATTGTGTGCAATATAACTACTTGTATATATAGTGTGTGCAATATATCTACTTGTATATACATTGTGTGCAATATATCTACTTGTATATTACATTGTGTGCAATAGAAATACTTGTCTATACATTATGTGCATTATAACTACATGTCTATACATTGTGTGCAATATAACTACTTGTCTATACATTATGTGCAATATAGCTACCTGTCTATACATTGTGTGCAATATAACTACTTGTCTATACATTGTGTGCCCAATAAGTACTTGTCTATACATTGTGTGCAATAAAAATACTTGTCTAAATATTATGTGCAATGTCACTACTTGTATATGCATTATGTGCAATAGAACTAATTGTCTATACATTGTGTGCAATATAACTAAGTGTCTATATATTGTGAGCAATAGAACTACTTGTCTATATATTGTGTGCAATATAACTACTTGTCTATACATTGTGTACCATATAACTACTTGTCTATACAGTGTGTACCATATAACTACTTGTCTATACAGTGTGTGCAATATAGCTATTTGTCTACACAATGTGTGCAATATAACTACTTGTCTACACATTGTGTGCAATAGAACTACTTGTCTAAATAGTATGTGCAATGTCACTACTTGTATATGCATTATGTGCAATAGAACTACTTCTATACATTGTGTGCAATATAACTACGTGTCTATACATTGTGAGCAATAGAACTACTTGTCTATATATTTTGAGAAATAGAACTACTTGTCTATATATTGTGTGCAATATCACTACTTGTCTATACATTGTGTACCATATAACTACTTGTCTATACAGTGTGTGCAATAGAACTACTTGTCTATACATTGTGTGCAATATAACTACTTGTGTATACATTGTGTGCAATAGAACTACTTGTCTATACATTAGGTGCACTATAACTACTTGTCTATACATTGTGTACCATAGAACTACTTGTCTATACATTGTGTGCAATATAACTACTTGTCTACACATTGTGTGCAATATAACTACTTGTCTATACATTGTGTGCAATAGAACTACTTGTCTATATATTGTGTGCAATATAACTACTTGTCTATACATTGTGTGTAATAGAACTACTTGTCTATACAGTGTGTGCAATAGAACTACTTGGATATGCATTGTGTGCAATAGAACTACTTGTCTATACATTGTGTGCAATATAACTACTTGTCTATGCATTGTGTGCAATATAACTACTTGTATATGCATTGTGTGCAATATAACTACTTGTATATACATTGTGTGCAATATAACTACGTGTCTATACATTGTGAGCAATAGAACTACTTGTCTATATATTTTGAGAAATAGAACTACTTGTCTATATATTGTGTGCAATATCACTACTTGTCTATACATTGTGTACCATATAACTACTTGTCTATACAGTGTGTGCAATAGAACTACTTGTCTATACATTGTGTGCAATATAACTACTTGTGTATACATTGTGTGCAATAGAACTACTTGTCTATACATTAAGTGCACTATAACTACTTGTCTATACATTGTGTACCATAGAACTACTTGTCTATACATTGAGTGCAATATAACTACTTGTCTATACATTGTGTGCAATATAACTACTTGTATATACATTATGTGCAATATAACTACCTGTCTATACATTGTGTGCTATATAACTACTTGTCTATACATTGTGTGCAATATGACTACGTGTCTATACATTGTGTGCACTATAACTACTTGTCTATACATTGTTTGCAATAGAACTACTTGTATATACATTGTGTGCAATAGAACTACTTGTACATATATTATGTGCAGAATAACTACTTGTCTATACATTATGTGCAATATAACTACTTGTCTATACATTGTGTGCAATATAACTACTTCTATATACATTGTGTGAAATATAACTACTTGTATATAGAGTGGGTGTAATATAACTACTTGTATATACATTGTGTGGAACATAACTACTTATATATAGAGTGTATGCAATATAACTACTTGTATATACATTGTTTGCAATAAAGCTACTTGTATATACATTGTGTGCAATATAACTACTTGTATATAGAGTGTGTGCAATATATCTACTTGTATATACATTGTGTGCAATATAACTACTTGTATATTACATTGTGTGCAATATAACTATTTCTATATACATTGTGATGTAACTACTTCACTGTACTTTGTTTGCAATATATCTACTTTTATATTACATTGTTTGCAATAGAAGTACTTGTATATACAGTGTGTGCAATATAACTACTTGTATATACATTATGTGCAATATAACTACTTGTCTATACATTATGTGCAATATAACTACTTGTCTATATATTGTGTGCAACATAACTACTTGTCTATACATTATGTGCAATATAGCTACCTGTCTATACGTTGTGCGAAATATAAATACTTGTCTATACATTGTATGCAATATGACTACTTATATATACATTCTGTGCAATATAGCTACTTGTATATACATTGTGTGCAATAGTACTACTTGTATATACATTGTGTGCAATATAACTACTTGTGTATACATTGTGTGCAATATAACTACTTCTCTATACATTGTGTGCAAAAGAACTACATGTATGTGCATTGTTTGCAATATAACTACTTGTATATACATTGTGTGCTATAGAACTACTTGTCTATAAATTGTGTGCAATATATCTACTTGTGTATATATTGTGTGCAATATAACTACTTGAAAATACATTGTGTGCAATAGAACTACTTGTATATACATTGTGTGCAATATAGCTACTTGTATATATAGTGTGTGCAATATAACTACTTGTATATATATTGTGTGCAATATATCTACTTGTATATTACATTCTGTGCAATATAACTACTTGTATATACATTGTTTGTAATATAACTACTTGTATATACATTGTGTGCAATATAACTACTTGTATATACATTGTGTGCAATATAACTACTTGTATATATAGTGTGTGCAATATATCTACTTGTATATACATTGTGTGCAATATATCTACTTGTATATTACATTGTGTGCAATAGAACTACTTGTCTATACATTATGTGCATTATAACTACATGTCTATACATTGTGTGCAATATAACTACTTGTCTATACATTATGTGCAATATAGCTACCTGTCTATACATTGTGTGCAATATAACTACTTGTCTATACATTGTGTGCCCAATAAGTACTTGTCTATACATTGTGTGCAATAGAAATACTTGTCTAAATATTATGTGCAATGTCACTACTTGTATATGCATTATGTGCAATAGAACTAATTGTCTATACATTGTGTGCAATATAACTAAGTGTCTATATATTGTGAGCAATAGAACTACTTGTCTATATATTGTGTGCAATATAACTACTTGTCTATACATTGTGTACCATATAACTACTTGTCTATACAGTGTGTGCAATAGAACTACTTGTCTATACATTGTGTGCAATATATCTACTTGTCTATACATTGTGTGCAATAGAACTACTTGTCTATACAGTGTGTACCATATAACTACTTGTCTATACAGTGTGTGCAATATAGCTATTTGTCTACACAATGTGTGCAATATAACTACTTGTCTACACATTGTGTGCAATAGAACTACTTGTCTATATATTGTATGCAATATTGCTACTTGTCTATACATTGTGTGCAATAGAACTACTTGTCTATACATTGTGTACCATAGAACTACTTGTCTATACATTGTGTACCATAGAACTACTTGTCTATACATTGTGTGCAATATAACTACTTGTCTACACATTGTGTGCAATATAACTACTTGTCTATACATTGTGTGCAATAGAACTACTTGTCTATATATTGTGTGCAATATAACTACTTGTCTATACATTGTGTGCAATAGAGCTACTTGTCTAAATATTATGTGCAATAGAACTACTTGTATATGCATTATGTGCAATAGAACTACTTGTCTATACATTGTGTGCAATATAACTACGTGTCTATACATTGTGAGCAATAGAACTACTTGTCTATACATTGTGTGCAATATAACTACTTGTCTACACATTGTGTGCAATAGAACTACTTGTCTATATATTGTATGCAATATTGCTACTTGTCTATACATTGTGTGCAATAGAACTACTTGTCTATACATTAAGTGCACTATAACTACTTGTCTATACATTGTGTACCATAGAACTACTTGTCTATACATTATGTGCAATATAACTACTTGTCTACACATTGTGTGCAATATAACTACTTGTCTATACATTGTGTGCAATATAACTACGTGTCTATATATTGTGTGCAATATAACTACTTGTCTATACATTGTGTGCAATAGAACTACTTGTCTAAATAGTATGTGCAATGTCACTACTTGTATATGCATTATGTGCAATAGAACTACTTCTATACATTGTGTGCAATATAACTACGTGTCTATACATTGTGAGCAATAGAACTACTTGTCTATATATTTTGAGAAATAGAACTACTTGTCTATATATTGTGTGCAATATCACTACTTGTCTATACATTGTGTACCATATAACTACTTGTCTATACAGTGTGTGCAATAGAACTACTTGTCTATACATTGTGTGCAATATAACTACTTGTGTATACATTGTGTGCAATAGAACTACTTGTCTATACATTAGGTGCACTATAACTACTTGTCTATACATTGTGTACCATAGAACTACTTGTCTATACATTGTGTGCAATATAACTACTTGTCTACACATTGTGTGCAATATAACTACTTGTCTATACATTGTGTGCAATAGAACTACTTGTCTATATATTGTGTGCAATATAACTACTTGTCTATACATTGTGTGTAATAGAACTACTTGTCTATACAGTGTGTGCAATAGAACTACTTGTATATGCATTGTGTGCAATAGAACTACTTGTCTATACATTGTGTGCAATATAACTACTTGTCTATGCATTGTGTGCAATATAACTACTTGTATATGCATTGTGTGCAATATAACTACTTGTATATACATTGTGTGCAATATAACTACGTGTCTATACATTGTGAGCAATAGAACTACTTGTCTATATATTTTGAGAAATAGAACTACTTGTCTATATATTGTGTGCAATATCACTACTTGTCTATACATTGTGTACCATATAACTACTTGTCTATACAGTGTGTGCAATAGAACTACTTGTCTATACATTGTGTGCAATATAACTACTTGTGTATACATTGTGTGCAATAGAACTACTTGTCTATACATTAAGTGCACTATAACTACTTGTCTATACATTGTGTACCATAGAACTACTTGTTTATACATTGTGTGCAATATAACTACTTGTCTACACATTGTGTGCAATATAACTACTTGTCTATACATTGTGTGCAATAGAACTACTTGTTTATATATTGTGTGCAATATAACTACTTGTCTACACATTGTGTGCAATAGAACTACTTGTATATGCATTGTGTGCAATAGAACTACTTGTCTATACATTGTGTGCAATATAACTACTTGTCTATGCATTGTGTGCAATAGAACTACTTGTATATACATTGCATGAGTGCGTGATTGAGTACGTGATTTGTGACCTACTTTGTGCCGCACCAGGTAAATAGATTATCATTGGAGCAGCGTAATCTGTAAGACACGCCTTTTCTCGATAATAACTCTGCCTAACACTGCGAATGCGCATGCCCATAACGTAGAGTGGACATGTCAGCTGCATATCATTCATGTTGAATCCATACGAAAATTGATACAAAAAGGGCATAGGCATATACGTTCATTGAAGGAAATGCAAAAACGACGTAAATATAGAGTTATGTGACCCTAATATACTTAATTATATAATATTATCGTAACAAATGATTAATTTATATAATGACATTACCATATTGTTGTTTCAGATTATTTGTGTGCGTTAGTACCATTTGTGCATTTACAATCCTCGCGGGAATCGCACATATATCCATAGACAATGGCGGTCCTCAGATCTACGCCAGTCTCGAATTACTCAACGTTGGAAAAAGAAATGTTATCAGTTTGCATGACGAAACACAGACTAGTATGGGAGCCGGAAATACAAACTGCAGTGAATTCGATAAAGCCAGGCCATACTGGGAACAAGTGCTCAAGATTAATATAACGAAAGGAATAGATATAATGAAGATGGTAGTTATACATCCTTGCTCTCAATGTTAGACAAATATACATCATCAGCATCATCAGCAGCAGCAGCAATATCATCGGCAGCAGCAACAGCATCATCAGCAGCAGCAACAGCATTCTCCACAACCATCAACCATTCACTGCAACCATCACCAATTCACCACAACCATCGACAATTCACCACAACCACCACACATTCACCACAACCATCACCTATTCACCACAATCATCGATTATTCACCACAACCATCACCCATTCACCACAATCATCGATTATTCACCACAACCATCACACATTCACCACAACCATCACCCATTCATCACAACCATCACCCATTCACCACAACCATCACTATTCACCACAATCATCGATAATTCACCACAACCATCACCCATTCACCACAATCATCGATAATTCACCACAACCATCACCCATTCACCACAACCACCACCCATTCACCACAACCATCACCCATTCACCACAACAACCACCCAATCACCACAACCATCACCCATTCACCACAGCCACCACCCATTCACCACAACCACCAACCATCCACCACAGCCATCAACCATCCACCACAGCCACCACCCATTCATCACAACCATCACCCATTCGCCACACACATCACACATTCACCACAACCATCGACAATTTACCATAACAATCACCCATTCGCCACAATCATCGACAATTCACCACACACATCACCCATTCACCACACACATCACCCATTCACCACAACCAGCACCCATTCACCACAACCATCACCCATTCACCACAACCATCACCCATTCACCACAACCATCAACCATTCACCACAACCACCACCCATTCACCACAACCACCACCCATTCACCACAGCTACCACCCATTCACCACAACTACCACCCATTCACCACAACCATCACCCATTCACCACCCAATCACCACAACCATCACCGATTCACCACAACCATCACCCATTCACCACAACACCACCCATTCACCACAACCACCACCCATTCACCACAACCACCACCCATGCACCACAACCATCACCCATTCACCACAACCACCACCCAATCACAACAACCATCACCCATTCACCACAACCACCACTTAATCACCACGACCATCACCCATTCACCACAGCCACCACCCATTCACCACAACCATCACCCATTCGCCACACACATCACACATTCACCACAACCATCGATAATTTACCATAACAATCACCCATTCGCCACAATCATCGACAATTCACCACACACATCACCCATTCACCACACACATCACCAATTCACCACAACCATAACCCATTCACCACAAACATCACCCATTCACCACAACCACCAACCATCCACCACAACCATCAACCATTCACCACAACCATTACTATTCACCACAACCATCAACCATTCACCACAACCACCAACCATCCACCACAACCATCAACCATTCACCACAACCATCACTTTTCACCACAACCATCAACCATTCACCACAACCACCCACCACAACCATTCACCACAACCATCAACCATTCACCACAACCATCAACCATTCACCACAACCACCAACCATCCACCACCACAACCACCAACCATCCACCACAACCATCCACCACAACCACCAACCATCCACCACAACCACCAACCATCCACCACAACCACCAACCATCCACCACAACCACCAACCATCTACCACAACCACCAACCATTCACCACAACCACCAACCATCCACCACAACCATCAACCATTCTCCACAACCACCACCATCCACCACAACCACCAACCATCCACAACAACAACCATCCACAACCACCAACCATCCACCACAACCATCCATCACAACCACCAACCATCCACCACAACCACCAACCACCAACATCCACCACAACCACCCCACCACCCATCCACCACAACCACCAACCATCCCACCAACCACCAACCATCCACCACAACCACCAACCATCCACCACAACCACCAACCATGCACCACAACCATCCACCTCAACCACCACAACCATCAACCACCAACCATCCACCACAACCATCAACCATCCACCACAACCACCAACCATCCACCACAACCACCAACCATCCACCACACCACCACCAACCATCCACACACAACAACCATCACCACACAACCACCACCACCACCACCAACAACCATCACACCACCACCAACAACCATCACCACCACAACCACCAACCATCACCACAACAACACAACCACCACCACACACCACCAACTACCAACCATCCACCAACCATCCACCACAACCACCAAACCCATCACCACAACCACCAACCATCCACCAAACCACCAACCATCCACCACAACCATTCACCACAACCACCAACCATCCACCACAACCACCAACCATCCACCACAACCACCACAACCACCAACCATCCACCACAACCATCCACCAACCATCCACCACAACCATCCACCACAACCACCAACCATCCACCACAACCACCAACCATCCACCACAACCACCAACCATCCACCACAACCATCCACCACAACCACCAACCACAACCATTCATTACAACCATCCATCGCCATCACCCACATTCACAACCAACAAACCAACGAACAAACCAATTCTTCCACACTAATATACCACAAATCGCCATCAGCATCACCAATCACAAGCACCACTCATCATCATCATCAACCAACCAAACCCACCACTACCACTCATACAAACAAAACCCACCACTACCACCCATGCAAATCTCACCATCCACCACTACCACCCATACAAAACCCACCATCCACCACTATATCCCATACAAATACCACCAATACCACCCATACAAACCCCACCACTACCACCCATACAAATCCCACCATCCACCAATACCACCCATACAAAACCCCACCACTACCACCCATACAAATCCCACCGTCCACCAATACCACCCATACAAACCCCACCACTACCACCCATACAAATGCCACCATCCACCACTACAAAACTCACCATCCACCACTAACCACCCATACAAAACTCACCACTACCACCCATACATACAAATCCCACCATCCACCACTACCACCCATACAAATCCCACCATCCACCAATACCACCCATACAAACCCCACCATCCACCACTACCACCCATACAAATGCCACCATCCACCACTACCACCCATACAAAACTCACCATCCACCACTACCACCCATACATACAAATCCCACCATCCACCACTACCACCCATACAAAACTCACCATCCACCACTACCACCCATACAAAACTCACCACTACCACCCATACATACAAATCCCACCATCCACCACTACCACCCATACAAAACCCACCATCCACCACTATATCCCATACAAACCCCACCATCCACCAATACCACCCATACAAACCCCACCACTACCACACATACAAATACCACCATCCCACCACCCATACAAACCCCACCATCCACCACCCATACAAATCCCATCATCCACCAATACCACCCATACAAACGCCACCACTACCACCCATACAAATCCCATCATCACCAATACCACCCATACAAACCCCACCACTACCACCCATACAAATCCCATCATCCACCAATACCACCCATACAAACCCCACCACTACCACCCATACAAATCCCATCATCCACCAATACCACCCATACAAACCCCACCATCCACCACTACCACACATACAAAACCCATCATCCACCAATACCACCCATACAAACCCCATCACTACCACCCATACAAATCCCACCATCCACCAATACCACCCATACAAACCCCACCATCCACCACTACCACCCATACAAACCCCACCATCCACCACTACCACCCATACAAATCCCACCGTCCACTAATACCACCCATACAAATCCCACCATCCACCAATACCACCCATACAAATCCACCATCCACCAATACCACCCATACAAATCCCACCATCCACCAATACCACCCATACAAATCCCACCATCCACCAATACCACCCATACAAATCCCACCATCCACCACTACCACCCATACAAATGCCACCATCCACCACTACCACCCATACAAACCCCACCACTACCACCCATACAAATGCCACCATCCACCACTACCACCCATACAAATACCACCATCCACCACTACCACCCATACAAATGCCACCATCCACCACTACCACCCATACAAATGCCACCATCCACCACTACCACCCATACAAACCCCACCATCCACCACTACCACCCATACAAATCCCACCATCCACCATTACCACCCATACAAATCCCACCACTACCACCCATACAAACCCCACCACTACCACCCATACAAATCCCACCATCCACCACTACCACCCATACAAATCCCACCATCCACCACTACCACCCATACAAATCCCACCATCCACCACTACCACCCATACAAACAAAACTCACCACTACCACCCATACAAACAAAACCCACCACTACCACCAGCACAAAACAAACCACCTACCACTATCACCATCACCAACCACCCGCCCAAAACCATCCACCACCACGCTCCGACACACACCACCCATCACAACTCACCACAATCACAAACAAACCTTCCATTACCACGCTCCGACACGCACCACCACCACCCATCACAACTCACCACAATCACAAACCTTCCACCACCACGCTCCGACACACACCTACAAGTACAAACCACGCACCACCACCATCCATCACAACTCACCACAAACCTTCCACCACCATCCCAACAAAAATCAACCTCAACATAACCACAACTCCCTCCACCGCCGCCATCTCGTTTGTTTTAATAAATACGCATACACATGTACAGTCAAACCTGTGTTAGTGGTCACCTCCATTAAGCAGCCACTCTTCATTACGAAGTTAGATTCCCAATATGTTGTTTATTATACTTGTGCCCTTTATTAAGCAGCCACCTGTTCTAAGCAGCAACTTTCTGTCACTCCATTGTCTGGCTGCTTAACACATGCTTGACTGTATATACACAATCAATACAATGTGAACTGTTTTAATTTGCAGAAGAAATTAACTTTCATTAGGAGGTTTAAGAATCCGTGTTGGTATGGTAACGGCACTCTACTATGCCTGCCGTACATGTTCCTGGTGGGCGTGGCTAAATGTGGTACGACAGACCTATTCAAGAGGATCACACTGCATCCGGACTTTGTGGCGCCGACTATAAAAGAGCCAAACTGGTTGAGCAATGGACGATTCTGTAAGCATACGTTCGCCCATTTTAACGCTTAACCTGCCGAATAAATTGGACGGAATGATCTATGTTGTTTGCTATTCAAACAAGTGTTTTAGCTCCAGTCTCAGAATAGGAAACATCATAAGGCACGTTCTGTGCTGTCTGATCTGGCTCTATGTTGTTTGCTATTCAGACAAGTGTTTTAGTTCCAATCTCGGAATAGGAAACATCACAAGGCACATTCTGTGCTGTCTGATCTGGCTCTATGCTTGTTGCAAAAGCGATTTTAATTGTGACGGACATGTTATGGGTTAATTAACCTGGTAAGGAATACAATGAATATCGTTGTGTAGTTATGCTCATATATACTACGTGAGTGGACCATTACCATCTCTGTATGTAACGATTTGGAATACTCTTGCAACATGTTCGACAGTCATCAAACCAAATCAAATTGTATTTGCTTGCGGTATCCCCATTCAAGTTGTAAGCAAATACAACAAACCGAACATACATTGTATTATGGTCTGAATAGTAAGTGGAGTTTGTAAATGTTTGCATATGTCGTGTTTATAGCTTGAATGGTGAGGTAATGTGTCGATCATTTTACGAAATGGAAGCATTCTAAAAGGAAAGAATGGTAAATATGCGAATGAACCATTCCACAATTTGTCTGTAAGTATGCTAGCCATTACAACCTATCATATATAATTTGGTTTATCCAAATCTATTTTAGCTCGATTGCGAAATAAGCATTTTACAAGATTAGATAAAGCGCTCAAGAGATCTCATGCATCCATCGCCACGTGGGAGAGAGAGAAGAGGCAATGAGGAATTTAAATGCATTGCCTACGGGCACAATCGTAACGGCTCCAGCGGGGCTCGAACTCCAGACCTTTCGCACCTGAAGCGAATGTGCTACCATTGCTATTGTACGATGCTAGTGTACTTTATTCAAAACATTTAGATCATAGTAAAACGAGGGTTATCACGAGATTAAAGACATGAAATACGTGTTGCAAGTTACTATTAAAGAATTAAATGGACACATAATGGAGATTACGAAACAAATCCAAGCTTATTCTGTTGGTTATTTCCGTTCTTCAAATTAATGTTACCTTTACTAGACACTGTCAACCATCGATAAACACAAGAAGAAACACTCAATATATAATAATAATAAAGACTTTATATTACGAGAGAACGCATTTAACACGGCTCCAATAACAGCTCACTTCCGACGTGTCTGTCTATTGTTGTATTGCTCTTCAGTCGATGGAGGTAATAAAGGTATATAGAGAGGTTATTAGGGTACTGCATGTCTTTAATTTATTGGGCGAGTTGGTGAAAATATAAAAGGCGAGATTCGCACCAAGCCTTGTATATTTCGGAGACCTGCCTAATAATTTATAGCCGAATAATCGATTTATCATATCTTCCGATAAAAATAGGTTTTAGAGAGGAAATATTACCGATTATTCATGAAATGAAGTTCGTCATACCATCTGTGAACATTGACGTGACGTCTCATTATTATGGCGTTACAAACGGTTTATTATACACGTTGCCATTCATCATGTCATCTGTGAACATATGACGTCTCAGTATTATGGCGTTACAAACGGTTTATTATACACTTTACCATTCATCGTACCATCTGTGAACATTGACGTGACGTCTCAGTATTATGGCGTTACAAACGGTTTATTATACACTTTACCATTCACCATGCCATCGGTGAACATTGACGTGACGTCTCAGTATTATGGCGTTATAAACGGTTTATTATACACTTTACCATGCCATCGGTGAACATTGACGTTACGTCTCAGTATTATGGCGTTACAAACGGTTTATTATACACTTTACCATTCATCATGCCATCGGTGAACATTGACGTGACGTCTCAGTATTATGGCGTTACAAACGGTTTATTATACACGTTGCCATTCATCATGTCATCTGTGAACATTGACGTGACGTATCAGTATTATGGCGTTACAAACGGTTTATAATACACTTTACCATTCATCGTACCATCTGTGAACATTGACGTGACGTCTCAGTATTATGGCGTTACAAACGGTTTATTATACACTACCATTCACCATGCCATCGGTGAACATTGACGTGACGTCTCAGTATTATGGCGTTATAAACGGTTTATTATACACTTTACCATGCCATCGGTGAACATTGACGTGACGTCTCAGTATTATGGCGTTACAAACGGTTTATTATACACTTTACCATTCATCATGCCATCGGTGAACATTGACGTGACGTCTCGGTATTATGGCGTTACAAACGGTTTATTATACACGTTGCCATTCATCATGTCATCTGTGAACATTGACGTGACGTATCAGTATTATGGCGTTACAAACGGTTTATTATACACGTTGCCATTCATCATGTCATCTGTGAACATTGACGTGACGTATCAGTATTATGGCGTTACAAACGGTTTATTATACACTTTACCATTCATCGTACCATCTGTGAACATATGACGTCTCAGTATCATGGCGTTACAAACTGTTTATTAGACACTTTACCATTATTACGCATGAAGGCAGGATACATGTTTAGATGTAGGTCACTAAATACTAAATGTGAATCATATTTACAGGGAAGAGGCAAAATTTACATTTCTACGCTTCCAAGTTTTTCTCCCCTCTCTCGAATATACTAGATATGCATCCCGGATCGCACCAAAGCTTCATCACAGGTAACTGTTGACAACATCCATTTATTTACAAAGTTTCATAACAGGTAATTGGTGACAACATCCATTTATTTACAAAGTTTCATAACAGGTAATTGGTGACAACATCCATTTATTTACAAAGTTTCATAACAGGTAATTGGTGACAACATCCATTTATTTACACAGTTTCATTTATGTGGGGTTTTAGGGGGGATATAGTTGCACGAGTGGCTTGGATCATATGGCGACTATCCAGCTAATAGACGAACCCTGGTGGCCCATCCAGCAGTATTGTTTGCACGGAAGGGCACCCGAGTAGAACCACCGACCTACCGCAAGCCAGCTGGGTAGCTTACTCTATGAATAATGCGACTTTTCAGTGGTATTCGAACCTATAGCGGTGAAGAACAATTTAGTTGAAGTCAACGAACTTAACTATTCGGCTACGGTGACCGACCCATCCTCAAAGTAGATATTGAACTATAAATTTCCTATTGTAGGAGAGGCAAGCATAAACACGCTGGAGGGGTCACATTTATGGCCACAGATTGGCGCGAATGTAGGCCATGACGAACCCGTGCACAACAACCCAGAATATATCCACCATCTGCACAATAACACGAGGATCCTCATCAACATCCGGAATCCTGTAGACAGGCATGTATATATTAAGATAGAGATAGATCGATATATTTCTTTATTTATAGAGGGTGACCTAATTAGTTTTGAACTAATCCTCCTTAGGGCCCTCTAGAGGATATCATTATGAAGGATTGTTTACATATTTTAGTTTTTTATTTTATTCAAAATTAGTTTAGCTCGATTGAAAACAAATACATACAACAATATTTTAATCGCCATCGATATCTCAGTGCTGATCCAAAATACATCGCCATGTGGCAGAGAGAATAGGCAACGTGGACCTTGTCTATATGATAAAAACTTTATTTATTTTACAACGATTGCGAAGCAAGTTTTAACAACTTATAGTAATCACTCTCGTTAGCGCGGATTGAAGCGTAAATGTGGTCCTTCGTGTGGGAGGAAACCGGAGTACCCGGAGAAAACTCACCTGTCCGAGCTGGCGACCATCATACCATCTCACATACTTCCCGGTCCGAGGATCAGCCCCGGGTTGCATTGGTGAGGAGCGAGCGCGCTAACCACTGCGCTAATCGGACAGCCAGACAGTCTATATGATAAGGCCACACTCGCAACGGCTACAGCTGGCGCGAAGTTCGTGGGCTTTATTCAGCCACACTCGCAACGGCTAGGGCCACGAATGCAGATACACTACAGCTGCTTGCGAAGTTCGTGGGCTTTATTCTGCCACGAATGCAGATACACTACAGTTGCGCGCGAAGCTCGTTGGCTTTATTCAGCCATGAATGCAGACACACTACAGCTTCGCGCGAAGCTCGTGGGCTTTATTCAGCCACGACTGCCGATACATTACAGCTGCGCGCGAAACGCGTGGGCTTTATTCAGCCACGAATGCAGATACACTACAGCTGGGCGCGAAGCTCGTGGGCTTTATTCAGCCACGAATGCAGATACACTAAAGCTGGGCACGAAGCGCGTGGGCTTTATTCAGCCACGAATGCAGATACACTACAGCTGCTCGCGAAGCTCGTGGGCTTTATTCAGCCACGAATACAGATACACTACAGCTGATCGCGAAGCTCGTGGGCTTTATTCAGCCACGAATGCAGATACACTACAGCTGCTCGCGAAGCTCGTGGGCTTTATTCAGCCACGAATACAGATACACTACAGCTGCGCGCGAAGCTCGTGGGCTTTATTCAGCCACGAATACAGATACACTACAGCTGCGCGCGAAGCTCGTGGGCTTTATTCAGCCACGAATGCAGATACACTACAGCTGCGCGCGATGTGTGTGGGCTTTATTCAGCAACGAATGCAGAAACACTACAGCTGCGCGCGAAGCTCGTGGGCTTTATTCAGCCACGAATGCAGATACACTACAGCTGCGCGCGAAGCTCGTGATCTTTATTCAGCCACGAATGCAGATACACTACAGCTGCGCGCGATGTGTGGGCTTTATTTTATTTATTTTTTTGTTTAAACATAATTTATTGCCAAATATATACAGCAAAAGGTTTGGGCCACAAGTGCTATACACATTATAAAACGGCCCTCCCCAATACAATTCATTTACAGAAATATATTATGGCTACAAAAGTACAGTTAAGAAAAAGATGTTATTTTAAAGAAAAAATGCCAGCAGAAGTATTCACGTGAATGTGCTCGTGTGATGCTCGCCCCGGTCCGCGATCTCGAAACCCCCCACGCATAATAAGAAATAGAAATACTATTATTACGCTAATTTGAAAACCTCGCAGTATCATGTATAAACTTTTGAACTGAATTAAAAATACTTAGGTTCTGTTCATCTGAGAGTTCTTCTTTACCTTTAAGTAGAGTTCTTACACTAAGTGGATGATATTGACGTGTATATCTGAATAGTGCTATCCTTTGATTTAAAAATAGAGGACATTTGAAAAAATAATGTTCGGCATCTTCGATGCCACGTTCACTCACAAATCGGGTCATCTTTTAAGTGATTTATTACATAAGTCCGCATTCAAATTACTGCAGCCATTTCTTATGCGTGTTTGGAGAACGGTTAGAGATCTTGAACCTTTGTAGTAATATGAAGGTACTTCATTTTGCTTAAATAATGCACATTTCAGTCGATACTTAAAACTAGATAAAGTAGGTGATGTTCGGATATTCTCTGTTAATGTATTCCATAAATCAACACTTGATGGTACATGGTACAAAGGATTTCGAGAAGAGAGCTGTTCTTCTTGCCATTACTATGAAATTATCGGCATTTCTTAAATTGTAATTGTTTTCTTCACCGACTACCCTTGGAAAAATTGTTGAAAAATGCTCCGGCAGTAGACCGTTTTTTAGTTTGTACATTATGACTAATTTCTGAAGTTTTCTTCTATCATTTAAGGAGATCCAGCCTATTTCTTCTATCAAGTTATTTATAGAAACCGATCGAGTTAAACCAGTGACAACACGAGCTGCTTCAAATTGTAATTTTTCTAGTCTATTCTTATCGAGTTCAGTACAACTGTCCCATACTACTGCAGCATATTCTAACAGTGGCCTCATATAAGATATATAAATTTGATTTAATGTTTTCCTGTTGATTGTAAATTTTAACGCTCGCATTAAATTTAGTACCTTTGATATCGATTTAAAAATATTGTCTATATGCTCGTGCCATTTACCATTGTTGCTTAAAGTTACACCTAAATGTTTACACTACAGCTGCGCGCGAAGCTCGTGGGCTTTATTCAGCCATGAATGCAGATACACTACAGCTGCGCGCGATGTGCGTGGGCTTTATTCAGCCACGAATGCAGATACACTACAGCTGAGCGCGAAGCGCGTGGGCCGTGTTTATTCAACCACAAATGCACTATAGTTGCCGAGATCACGAGATGAAATCAAATGCGATCGTCTTTTGAAAAACATTAATTTTCGTTTATATTGTGAATAAACATAGTGTAATTGTCAAATGTCGATGTGTTTTTCATTGAAAACTAATAAACCACATGGACTAGTTCGTATTTAAGTTGTTTTAAATTATTTGCCATTGATTAATCTTCAAGTTATGTAATTAATCTTCAAGTTATGTAATTAACTCTTTCAACCCCAAGTAACTGACATGGACTGGTCCATGATATTCTTAGACCAATAAATGAATCAGAAAATCACATTTGGACAAGTTCATTTATCAAAATGGGTAATTATGTCTAAAAATAGTCATATCACTGGCAGAAAGTGCAGATCCTGATGAGACGGCTCGTCACGAGCCGGCTCATCTGGATCTACACTTTTTCATAAGCCTATTTAGAGGCCTGTGGGGTTGAAAGGGTTAAGCACGCCACATGGACGTGTTAATCCGTTTCTTTTTGGTGGCAAATAATTGTAATAACGATGCTATAGGATAACAACTTCCTGTTTGTATTGGATCAGTGATCCAGCACGTAGGACTTGTAATCCACGAATCCAATATGTAAAATATTGGTTTTGTCTTCTGCACTACACGCCTCACTGTCCAATATTTTACATATTGGATTGTTTTCGGCTAATATCATATACATACACGTGTTCTAGTCTTATGAAACATAAGCCATGCACTTGCATTGTAGATTATGGTCAGAGTATTTAGCATTCTCGAAGCGTGAGAACAAGTCAGCTGAACATTTCCACGAGATCGTTGAACGGGAATTACGTGTTTATAAAGAGTGTATGCAGTTCCGAACCCTACGTAGCTGCATGTACGATAGACCCCTAGCAAACTACGCAACGGTAAATAAACTAAATAGCATCACTCTCATTCATGCCATACAACACGATACAACACATGGTCTCGACTGTGATTAGATAATACACTGTAACACGATGAGAATATTTGAAGTTTAGTTACTGATAGAGTTTCTTGTACCAACGGTTCTCAGTAATACGTCGTATTGTATCTGGATGCATAGGGTGCCACGATTGCTATCAGTGTTATCTTCATTGTTATCATCATTGGTATCTTCATTGTTATTATCAGTGTTATCATCACTGTTATCCTCACTGTTATCATCATTACCATCCTCAGTGTTATCATCACTGTTATCATCATTGTTATTTGCGCCGATCAAGTTAGTAAGACTTTTGAGTTGGTATAGACTTCAGTGTGCGTGTTGTATACTGTAATTCAATGAGATATAGTTTGTTTTTCTATTACCTCCCTTGGCATATAAAGTCCGATTTTAAATATAATGAACATGACAAACAAAGGACCAGCATAATTGTAATGCGTTCACATCCTTCGTTTTAGATGAATGACGTTGAAAGACAGAGAATGTGCTCTGGAAACGAATCTATTCCAAGGGATATTGTAAGTAGTTGTACAAGACCCTCAAATGTGAAAATTGTCACATATGTGAACACTATCGGTGACAAATGTGAAAATATACTTGTCACATGAACATTTATTTAAACCTGGTGCTGTACAAATTATAAAATATATACTTTTAGCCAACAGATTTTTCACGTTTGTAATCAATTATATTTTTTACATTTGTCACCACATTCTTTTCACATTTGTCACACGTTTTCAAATTTGTCACGTTTTCACATTTATGACATTTGAGGGTGCTACAAGTAGTAGAAATAGTGTCGGATGTATTTAAAATCGGGTTGTTACGGTCGCTGACATGCATACCACTGTAACCTATCATCACTAATGGTCACGGGTTCGAGCTCCGTTCAAGCTGTGAGCTCCGTTCAGGCTGTATCTGTTTATAGGAAACAGTTGGCAATTTCTTACGGAGGTTCGTGCACCAAGTACTGGTTAACCGGTTGAACATGCTCAGGAAAGGTATTTATGATGGTAATCTGCCAGGCGTCCAACTGATTGACCGCTGGAGCCTGCCCATGAGAGGAGTTGATAGGTGAACTACAAGTCGCTCAAATGGACAACCTGTGGCGGCGTGAAATCAATTTAAATGAAAACCAAAATCACTTAAATTAGATTATCAACGCGTGCAAGCATGTTGCTATCAGACAAGTGAATTCCTTACATCAATCGTTTCCAAGCATGTTGCTATCATACAAGTGAATTCCTTACATCACTCGTTTCCAAGCATGTTGCTATCATACAAGTGAATTCCTTACAACAATCTCCATCAAGCATGTTGCTATCATACAAGTGAATTCCTTACATCAATCGTTTCCAAGCATGTTGCTATCATACAAGTGAATACCTTACAACAATCTCCTCCAAGCATGTTGCTATCATACAAGTGAATTCCTTACAACAATCTCCTCCAAGCATGTTGCTATCATACAAGTGAATTCCTTACAACAATCATACAAGTGAATTCCTTACAACAATCTCCTCCAAGCATGTTGCTATGATACAAGTGAATTCCTTACAACAATCTCCTCCAAGCATGTTGCTATGATACAAGTGAATTCCTTACAACAATCTCCTCCAAGCATGTTGCTATGATACAAGTGAATTCCTTACAACAATCTCCTCCAAGCATGTTGCTATGATACAAGTGAATTCCTTACAACAATCTCCTCCAAGCATGTTGCTATGATACAAGTGAATTCCTTACAACAATCTCCTCCAAGCATGTTGCTATGATACAAGTGAATTCCTTACAACAATCTCCTCCAAGCATGTTGCTATCATACAAGTGAATTCCTCACAACAATCTCCTCCAAGCATGTTGCTATCATACAAGTGAATTCCTCACAACAATCTCCTCCAAGCATGTTGCTATCATACAAGTGAATTCCTCACAACAATCTCCTCCAAGCATGTTGCTATCATACAAGTGAATTCCTCACAACAATCTCCTCCAAGCATGTTGCTATCATACAAGTGAATTCCTCACAACAATCTCCTCCAAGCATGTTGCTATCATACAAGTGAATTCCTCACAACAATCTCCTCCAAGCATGTTGCTATCATACAAGTGAATTCCTTACAACAACCGCTTACAAGCATGTTGCTATCATACAAGTGAATTCCTTACAACAACCGCTTACAAGCATGTTTGTCACAGAATGACTGACTGGATTGTCTACTAAAGAGATGAACACCGTGATCGCTCAATCCTTCTTTACTAATTACATAAAGACATAGTTATATATATATACATAAGAACATCATAATTGTCACATCAATGAGACTGGCAACTATACCAGCTAAAGAAATAGTTCAGTCCAACGACTATGCTCCGTTCGACTGACGAACCGAATGTACTTATGCCCCGCTGTTCGTTTAACTAAAACGTTTCACTGTGACTCTACTCTGTGTAGATAATCCGTCTCTCTGAGTTACTACGAACTAGGCCCTGTAACACGACCCTCAGTGCTACTTTAAATACTAATGGTTATCAAGAACCCGGCACTGTAAAATTACACCCAGTGCTAACTTAATTCATAACTGAATAACTCCGGCACAATACTTATAAGTCCGAAACTTGGTGGGTACCGACTGCCCTGTGGCGAAGTCCTTGAAGGCGCCTACGACCTTAGCCTGACGAGTCCGGACCGGTTGATCTATATCGTGGTTGGTAATGGACACGCCTATGCTGTGCCACTAACCCGACCGTCTTCGCCACCTCTCGTTGACGACCTTCGGTACCTCACACCAGTATACTCATTGAAGCGTCTCGCTCCTTACATAACCCGTGATGCGACTACAAGTATAAGCGTTGGTGTACAATCATGATACTACCTAACGCCATGATCAAGTCTCAGCTAGACAATATATAGCTTTACATATTAAATATCTTTCCCGCAATCTTCGGTACCTTATACAATACTAATACACTCATGGCATCTATATGACCTTACAGTTCACCTGGTTCGATTCAATTCGCCCACGAATTACAACTAAACATTAATTATTCCGGCGGTCCAACCCCAGCTAACCGTTCGCCCTTTATACGATGGCTTGATGATCAAGGCACCTGCTAATAATGGAGAAAATCTCAATAAGCTTTAAGCTTCCGATTTAATCCATTTTCGTTTTGTATACAATGTATATGTAATGTACATTATTATCGAATAAATATGTTTAAACCAAGGCACCTGCTGTGCACCCCCCCCCCAACACACAAGTGCTATAATAATATGCTTGAAGTATATACAAGGTTACCCCTTGGTGACTCACTAGCTACGCTCCTGCCTCTCCAGTGCATGAGCTACCGTCACCCCAGGTTATACCTAATACGGTTCTCCCTATTGGTGACTGTTACCCTCAGTACCAGTCACTCGCTACGCCTATGCCTCTCCCGTGCATAGATGCTATATTGCGGGTGGTTAACGACATAAGTTCAGCTTACACATGCCTTGTATCAACTGCCCACTATAGAGACATTGGTTCGGTCCCGACCCTATCACAATATAGCTACAATTCGATGATCTTAGCGATAATACGGCGCATGTCTATCCCTCTTGGCGATCACACTACCCGCCCCAGACATCAAGCGCTAACGACTCTCCTTACTATAAACACACTTTCATAATGAACCGAAGACAAATAAAATTGCTTTACCAGGTTCATATGCCAATTTAACCTGTATAAATATTATCAACGCTTTCTTCCCAATACGCTACAGATAACTAAAAACAAACTATGACTTACCCAGTCTGCCGCGTGCATTGGTCACGGTTCCTACACCCAGTGAGTTTCCAAGTGGTGTGACAACGAGCATACTGCGCGAGTCCATATATATAGGGTTTATGACGAGTTTACACACAACCCTGGCCTGTACACTTCGATGTAACGTGAATTAATCGTGCGCTGCCTGCACGCTAATATAATCTTACCCTGCTCAGCCTACCGATACCTTGCAATAAGCCTAACGGTACACGGTACCCTTTAAACCTATACGTTATCTTAAAGTATTTAACTCGTCTATTAAAGCTCACCGTTTAAACACTGTTAACTCATAAAATAATACTAACTTACACGGTCTTATCATAAGACCCCCCTTGAGATACTGACCTTAATGAACAACTCACTTAAGGCCTAAATCAGCGTACTGTCATTTTGTTACAATGTTGCTATCATACAAGTGAATTCCTTACAACAACCGCTTACAAGCATGTTGCTATCATACAAGTGAATTCCTTACAACAATCGCTTGCAAGCATGTTGCTATCATACAAGTGAATTTCTTACAACAACCGCTTACAAGCATGTTGCTATCATACAAGTGAATTCCTTACAACAACCGCTTACAAGCATGTTGCTATCATACAAGTGAATTCCTTACAACAACCGCTTACAAGCATGTTGCTATCAGACAAGTGAATTCCTTACAACAATCTCCTCCATGCATGTTGCTATCATACAAGTGAATTCCTTACAACAATCGTGCGCAAGCATCTTGCTATCATACATGTGAATTCCTTACAACAATCGCTTGCAAGCATGTTGCTATCATACAAGTGAATTCCTTACAACAATCGCTTGCAAGCATGTTGCTATCATACAAGTGAATTCCTTACAACAACCGCTTGCACGCATGTTGCTATCATACAAATGAATTCCTTACATCAATCGCGTGCAAGCACGTTGCTATCATACAAGTGAATTCCTTACAACAATCTCCTCCATGCATGTTGCTATCATACAAGTGAATTCCTTACAACAATCTCCTCCATGCATGTTGCTATCATACACGTGAATTCCTTACAACAATCGCGTGCAAGCATGTTGCTATCATACAAGTGAATTCCTTACAACAATCGCTTGCAAGAATGTTGCTATCATACAAGTGAATTCCTTACAACAATCGCTTGCAAGCATGTTGCTATCATACAAGTGAATTCCTTACAACAATCGCGTGCAAGCATGTTGCTGTCATACAAGTGAATTCCTTACAACAATCTCCTCCAATCATGTTGCTATCATACAAGTGAATTCCTTAAAACAATCGCTTGCAAGCATGTTGCTATCATACAAGTGAATTCCTTACAACAATCGCTTGCAAGCATGTTGCTATCAGACAAGTGAATTCCTTACAACAATCGCTTGCAAGCATGTTGCTATCATACAAGTGAATTCCTTACAACAACCGCGTACAAGCATGTTGCTATCATACAAGTGAATTCCTTACAACAATCGTGTACAAGCATGTTGCTATCATACAAGTGAATTCCTTACAACAATCGCTTGCAAACATGTTGCTATCATACAAGTGAATTCCTTACAACAATCGCTTGCAAGAATGTTGCTATCATACAAGTGAATTCCTTACAACAATCGCTTGCAAGCATGTTGCTATCATATCATACAAGTGAATTCCTTACAACAATCGCTTGAAAGAATGTTGCTACCATACAAGTGAATTCCTTACAACAATCGCGTGCAAGCATGTCGCTATCATACAAGTGAATTCCTTACAACAATCTCCTCCATGCATGTTGCTATCATACAAGTGAATTCCTTACAACAATCTCCTCCATGCATGTTGCTATCATACACGTGAATTCCTTACAACAATCGCGTGCAAGCATGTTGCTATCATACAAGTGAATTCCTTACAAAAACATCTTACAAGCATGTTGCTATCATACAAGTGAATTCCTTACAACTATCGCTTGCAAGCATGTTGCTATCATACAAGTGAATTCCTTACAACAATCGCGTGCAAGCATGTTGCTGTCATACAAGTGAATTCCTTACAACAATCTCCTCCAATCATGTTGCTATCATACAAGTGAATTCCTTACAACAATCTCCTCCAATCATGTTGCTATCATACAAGTGAATTCCTTAAAACAATTGCTTGCAAGCATGTTGCTATCATACAAGCGAATTCCTTACAACAATCGCTTGCAAGCATGTTGCTATCATACAAGTGAATTCCTTACAACAATCGCTTGCAAGCATGTTGCTATCATACAAGTGAATTCCTTACAACAACCGCGTACAAGCATGTTGCTATCATACAAGTGAATTCCTTACAACAATCGCTTGCAAGCTTGTTGCTATCATACAAGTGAATTACTTACAACAATCGCTTGCAAGCATGTTGCTATCATATCATACAAGTGAATAACTTACAACAAACGCTTGCAAGCATGTTGCTATCATACAAGTGAATTCCTTACAACAATAGATTGCAAGCATGTTGCTATCATACAAGTGAATTCCTTACAACAATCGCGTGCAAGCATGTTGCTATCATACAAGTGAATTCCTTACAACAATCGCTTGCAAGAATGTTGCTACCATACAAGTGAATTCCTTACAACAATCGCGTGCAAGCATGTCGCTATCATACAAGTGAATTCCTTACAACAATCTCCTCCATGCATGTTGCTATCATACAAGTGAATTCCTTACAACAATCTCCTCCATGCATGTTGCTATCATACACGTGAATTCCTTACAACAATCGCGTGCAAGCATGATGCTATCATACAAGTGAATTCCTTACAAAAAAACAGCTTACAAGCATGTTGCTATCATACAAGTGAATTCCTTACAACAATCGCTTGCAAGCATGTTGCTATCAGACAAGTGAATTCCTTACAACAATCGCTTGCAAGCATGTTGCTATCATACAAGTGAATTCCTTACAACAATCGCTTGCAAGCATGTTGCTATCATACAAGTGAATTCCTTACAACAACCGCGTACAAGCATGTTGCTATCATACAAGTGAATTCCTTACAACAATCGCTTGCAAGCTTGTTGCTATCATACAAGTGAATTCCTTACAACAATCGCTTGCAAGCATGTTGCTATCATATCATACAAGTGAATAACTTACAACAAACGCTTGCAAGCATGTTGCTATCATACAAGTGAATTCCTTACAACAATCGCTTGCAAGCATGTTGCTATCATACAAGTGAATTCCTTACAACAATCGCGTGCAAGCATGTTGCTATCATACAAGTGAATTCCTTACAACAATCGCTTGCAAGAATGTTGCTACCATACAAGTGAATTCCTTACAACAATCGCGTGCAAGAATGTTGCTATCATACAAGTGAATTCCTTACAAAAAAACAGCTTACAAGCATGTTGCTATCATACAAGTGAATTCCTTACAACAATCGCTTGCAAGCATGTTGCTATCAGACAAGTGAATTCCTTACAACAACCGCGTACAAGCATGTTGCTATCATACAAGTGAATTCCTTACAACAATCGCTTGCAAGCTTGTTGCTATCATACAAGTGAATTCCTTACAACAATCGCTTGCAAGCATGTTGCTATCATATCATACAAGTGAATTCCTTACAACAATCGCTTGCAAGCATGTTGCTATCATACAAGTGAATTCCTTACAACAATCGCTTGCAAGCATGTTGCTATCATACAAGTGAATTCCTTACAACAATCGCGTGCAAGCATGTTGCTATCATACAAGTGAATTCCTTACAACAATCTCCTCCATGCATGTTGCTATCATACAAGTGAATTCCTTACAACAATCTCCTCCATGCATGTTGCTATCATACAAGTGAATTCCTTACAACAATCTCCTCCATGCATGTTGCTATCATACAAGTGAATTCCTTACAACAATCTCCTCCAAGCATGTTGCTATCATACAAGTGAATTCCTTACAACAATCTCCTCCAAGCATGTTGCTATCATACAAGTGAATTCCTTACAACAATCTCCTCCAAGCATGTTGCTATCATACAAGTGAATTCCTTACAACAATCGTGCAAGATGTTGCTATCATACAAGTGATTCCTTACAACAATCTCCTCCAAGCATGTTGCTATCATACAAGTGAATTCCTTACAACAATCTGTGTTTTTACAAGTGAATTCCTTACAACAATCGCTCAAGCATGTTGCTATCATACAAGTGAATTCCTTACAACAATCTCCTCCAAGCATGTTGCTATCATACAAGTGAATTCCTTACAACAATCTCCTCCAAGCATGTTGCTATCATACAAGTGAATTCCTTACAACAATCGCTTGCAAGCATGTTGCTATCATACAAGTGAATTCCTTACAACAATCTCCTCCAAGCATGTTGCTATCATACAAGTGAATTCCTTACAACAATCGCCTGCAAGCATGTTGCTATCATACAAGTGAATTCCTTACAACAATCGCTTGCAAGCATGTTGCTATCATACAAGTGAATTCCTTACAACAATCGCTTGCAAGCATGTTGCTATCATACAAGTGATTCCTTACAACAATCGCTGCAAGCATGTTGCTATCATACAAGTGAATTCCTTACAACAATCGCGTACAAGCATGTTGCTATCATACAAGTGAATTCCTTACAACAATCTCCTCCAAGCATGTTGCTATCATACAAGTGAATTCCTTACAACAATCGCTGCAAGCATGTTGCTATCATACAAGTGAATTCCTTACACAATCCTTGTTGTTTTCATACAAGTGAATTCCTTACAACAATCGCTTGCAAGCATGTTGCTATCATACAAGTGAATTCCTTACAACAATCGCTTGCAAGCATGTTGCTATCATACAAGTGAATTCCTTACAACAATCGCTTGCAAGCATGTTGCTATCATACAAGTGAATTCCTTACAACAATCTCCTCCAAGCATGTTGCTATCATACAAGTGAATTCCTTACAACAATCGCCTGCAAGCATGTTGCTATCATACAAGTGAATTCCTTACAACACAGCATGTTGCTATCATACAGTGAATTCCTTACAACAATCTCAGCATGTTGCTATCATACAAGTGAATTCCTTACAACAATCTTCAAGCATGTTGCTATCATAATCTCCTCAATGTTGCTATCATACAAGTGAATTCCTTACAACAATCGCTTGCAAGCATGTTGCTATCATACAAGTGAATTCCTTACAACAATCTCCTCCAAGCATGTTGCTATCATACAAGTGAATTCCTTACAACAATCTCCTCCAAACATGTTGCTATCATACAAGTGAATTCCTTTCAACAATCTCCTCCAAACATGTTGCTATCATACAAGTGAATTCCTTTCAACAATCTCCTCCAAACATGTTGCTATCATACAAGTGAATTCCTTACAACAATCTCCTCCATGCCTGTTGCTATCATACAAGTGAATTCCTTACAACAATCGCTTGCAAGCATGTTGCTATCATACAAGTGAATTCCTTACAACAATCGTGTGCAAGCATGTTGCTATCATACAAGTGAATTCCTTTCAACAATCGCTTGCAAGCATATTGCTATCATACAAGTGAATTCCTTACAACAATCTCCTCCAAGCATGTTGCTATCATACAAGTGAATTCTTTACAACAATCGCTTGCAAGCATGTTGCTATTATACAAGTGAATTCCTTACAACAATCGCTTGCAAGCATGTTGCTATCAGACAAGTGAATTCCTTACAACAACCGCGTACAAGCATGTTGCTATCATACAAGTGAATTCCTTACAACAATCGCTTGCAAGCTTGTTGCTATCATACAAGTGAATTCCTTACAACAATCGCTTGCAAGCATGTTGCTATCATATCATACAAGTGAATTCCTTACAACAATCGCTTGCAAGCATGTTGCTATCATACAAGTGAATTCCTTACAACAATCGCTTGCAAGCATGTTGCTATCATACAAGTGAATTCCTTACAACAATCGCGTGCAAGCATGTTGCTATCATACAAGTGAATTCCTTACAACAATCTCCTCCATGCATGTTGCTATCATACAAGTGAATTCCTTACAACAATCTCCTCCATGCATGTTGCTATCATACAAGTGAATTCCTTACAACAATCTCATCCATGCATGTTGCTATCATACAAGTGAATTCCTTACAACAATCTCCTCCAAGCATGTTGCTATCATAAAAGTGAATTCCTTACAACAATCTCCTCCATGCATGTTGCTATCATACAAGTGAATTCCTTACAACAATCGCCTCCATGCATGTTGCTATCATACAAGTGAATTCCTTACAACAATCTCCTCCAAGCATGTTGCTATCATACAAGTGAATTCCTTACAACAATCAACTCCAAACATGTTGCTATCATACAAGTGAATTCCTTTCAACAATCTCCTCCAAACATGTTGCTATCATACAAGTGAATTCCTTACAACAATCTCCTCCATGCATGTTGCTATCATACAAGTGAATTCTTTACAACAATAGCTTGCAAGCATGTTGCTATCATACAAGTGAATTCCTTTCAACAATCGCTTGCAAGCATGTTGCTATCATACAAGTGAATTCCTTACAACAATCGCTTGCAAACATGTTGCTATCATACAAGTGAATTCCTTACAACAACCGCTTACAAGCATGTTGCTATCATACAAGTGAATTCCTTACAACAATCGCTTGCAAGCATGTTGCTATCATACAAGTGAATTCCTTACAACAACCGCTTACAAGCATGTTGCTATCATACACGTGAATTCCTTACAACAATCGCTTGCAAGCATGTTGTTATCATACACGTGAATTCCTTACATCAATCGCTTGCAAGCATGTTGCTATCATACAAGTGAATTCCTTACATCAATCGCGTGCAAGCATGTTGCTATCATACAAGTGAATTACTTACAACAATCTCCTCCATGCATGTTGCTATCATACACGTGAATTCCTTACAACAATCGAATGCAAGCATGTTGCTATCATACAAGTGAATTCCTTACAACAACCGCTTACAAGCATGTTGCTATGATACAAGTGAATTCCTTACAACAATCTCCTCCAAGCATGTTGCTATCATACAAGTGAATTCTTTACAACAATCGCTTGCAAGCATGTTGCTATCATACAAGTGAATTCCTTTCAACAATCGCTTGCAAGCATGTTGCTATCATACAAGTGAATTCCTTACAACAATCGCTTGCAAGCATGTTGCTATCATACAAGTGAATTCCTTACAACAACCGCTTAAAAGCATGTTGCTATCATACACGTGAATTCCTTACAACAATCGCTTGCAAGCATGTTGTTATCATACACGTGAATTCCTTACATCAATCGCTTGCAAGCATGTTGCTATCATACAAGTGAATTCCTTACATCAATCGCGTGCAAGCATGTTGCTATCATACAAGTGAATTACTTACAACAATCTCCTCCATGCATGTTGCTATCATACACGTGAATTCCTTACAACAATCGAATGCAAGCATATTGCTATCATACAAGTGAATTCCTTACAACAACCGCTTACAAGCATGTTGCTATGATACAAGTGAATTCCTTACAACAATCGCTTGCAAGCATGTTGCTATCATACAAGTGAATTCCTTACAACAATCGCGTGCAAGCATGTTGCTGTCATACAAGTGAATTCCTTACAACAATCTCCTCCAATCATGTTGCTATCATACAAGTGAATTCCTTACAACAATCTCCTCCAATCATGTTGCTATCATACAAGTGAATTCCTTAAAGCAATCGCTTGCAAGCATGTTGCTATCATACAAGTGAATTCCTTACAACAATCGCTTGCAAGCATGTTGCTATCATACAAGTGAATTCCTTACAATAATCGCTTGCAAGCATGTTGCTATCAGACAAGTGAATTCCTTACAACAATCGCTTGCAAGCATGTTGCTATCATACAAGTGAATTCCTTACAACAATCGCTTGCAAGCATGTTGCTATCATACAAGTGAATTCCTTACAACAACTGCGTACAAGCATGTTGCTATCATACAAGTGAATTCCTTACAACAATCGCTTGCAAGCATGTTGCTATCATACAAGTGAATTCCTTACAAAAATCGCTTGCAAGCATGTTGCTATCATATCATACAAGTGAATTCCTTACAACAATCGCTTGCAAGCATGTTGCTATCATGCAAGTGAATTGCTTACAACAATCGCTTGCAAGCATGTTGCTATCATACAAGTGAATTCCTTACAACAATCGCGTGCAAGCATGTTGCTATCATACAAGTGAATTCCTTACAACAATGTCCTCCATGCATGTTGCTATCATACAAGTGAATTCCTTACAACAATCTCCTCCATGCATGTTGCTATCATACAAGTGAATTCCTTACAACAATCTCCTCCATGCATGTTGCTATCATACAAGTGAATTCCTTACAACAATCTCCTCCATGCATGTTGCTATCATACAAGTGAATTCCTTACAACAATCTCCTCCAAGCATGTTGCTATCATACAAGTGAATTCCTTACAACAATCTCCTCCATGCATGTTGCTATCATACAAGTGAATTCCTTACAACAATCTCCTCCAAGCATGTTGCTATCATACAAGTGAATTCCTTACAACAATCGCTTGCAAGCATGTTGCTATCATACAAGTGAATTCCTTACAACAATCGCTTGCAAGCATGTTGCTATCATACAAGTGAATTCCTTACAACAATCGCGTACAAGCATGTTGCTATCATACAAGTGAATTCCTTACAACAATCGCTTGCAAGCATGTTGCTATCATACAAGTGAATTCCTTACAACAATCGCTTGCAAGCATGTTGCTATCATACAAGTGAATTCCTTACAACAATCGCTTGCAAGCATGTTGCTATCATACAAGTGAATTCCTTACAACAATCGCTTGCAAGCATGTTGCTATCATACAAGTGAATTCCTTACAACAATCTCCTCCAAGCATGTTGCTATCATACAAGTGAATTCCTTACAACAATCTCCTCCAACATGTTGCTATCATACAAGTGAATTCCTTACAACAATCGCTTGCAAGCATGTTGCTATCATACAAGTGAATTCCTTACAACAATCGCTTGCAAGCATGTTGCTATCATACAAGTGAATTCCTTACAACAATCGCTTGCAAGCATGTTGCTATCATACAAGTGAATTCCTTACAACAATCGCTACAAGCATGTTGCTATCATACAAGTGAATTCCTTACAACAATCGCTTGCAAGCATGTTGCTATCATACAAGTGAATTCCTTACAACAATCGCTTGCAAGCATGTTGCTATCATACAAGTGAATTCCTTACAACAATCGCTTGCAAGCATGTTGCTATCATACAAGTGAATTCCTTACAACAATCGCTTGCAAGCATGTTGCTATCATACAAGTGAATTCCTTACAACAATCTCCTCCAAGCATGTTGCTATCATACAAGTGAATTCCTTACAACAATCTCCTCCAAGCATGTTGCTATCATACAAGTGAATTCCTTACAACAATCTCCTCCAAGCATGTTGCTATCATACAAGTGAATTCCTTACAACAATCTCCTCCAAGCATGTTGCTATCATACAAGTGAATTCCTTACAACAATCTCCTCCAAGCATGTTGCTATCATACAAGTGAATTCCTTACAACAATCTCCTCCAAGCATGTTGCTATCATACAAGTGAATTCCTTACAACAATCTCCTCCAAGCATGTTGCTATCATACAAGTGAATTCCTTACAACAATCTCCTCCAAGCATGTTGCTATCATACAAGTGAATTCCTTACAACAATCTCCTCCAAGCATGTTGCTATCATACAAGTGAATTCCTTACAACAATCTCCTCCAAGCATGTTGCTATCATACAAGTGAATTCCTTACAACAATCTCCTCCATGCATGTTGCTATCATACAAGTGAATTCCATACAACAATCTCCTCAATGCATGTTGCTATCATACAAGTGAATTCCTTACAACAATCGTGTGCAATCATGTTGCTATCATACAAGTGAATTCCTTTCAACAATCGCTTGCAAGCATGTTGCTATCATACAAGTGAATTCCTTACAACAATCGTGTGCAAGCATGTTGCTATCATACAGGTGAATTCCTTTCAACAATCGCTTGCAAGCATGTTGCTATCATACAAGTGAATTCTTTACAACAATCGCTTGCAAGCATGTTGCTATCATACAAGTGAATTCCTTTCAACAATAGCTTGCAAGCATGTTGCTATCATACAAGTGAATTCCTTACAACAATCGTTTGCAAGCATGTTGCTATCATACAAGTGAATTCCTTACAACAACCGCTTACAAGCATGTTGCTATCATACAAGTGAATTCCTTACAACAATCGCTTGCAAGCATGTTGCTATCATACAAGTGAATTCCTAACAACAACGTCTTACAAGCATATTGCTATCATACACGTGAATTCCTTACATCAATCGCTTGCAAGTATGTTGCTATCATACAAGTGAATTCCTTACATCAATCGCGTGCAATCATGTTGCTATCATACAAATGAATTACTTACAACAATCTCCTCCATGCATGTTGCTATCATACAAGTGAATTCCTTACAACAATCTCCTCCAATCATGTTGCTATCATACAAGTGAATTCCTTACAACAATCGCTTGCAAGCATGTTTCTATCATACAAGTGAATTCCTTACAACAATCTCCTCCAAGCATGTTGCTATCATACAAGTGAATTCCTTACAACAATCTCCTCCAAACATGTTGCTATCATACAAGTGAATTCCTTACAACAACCGCTTGCAAGCATGTTGCTATCATACAAGTGAATTCCTTACAACAATCGCGTGCAAGCATGTTGCTATTATACAAGTGAATTCCTTAAAACAACCGCGTACAAGCATGTTGCTGTCATACAAGTGAATTCCTTACAACAATCGCTACAAGTATGTTGCTATCATACAAGTGAATTCCTTACAACAATCGTGTGCAAGCATGTTGCTATCATACAAGTGAATTCCTTACAACAAACGCCTACAAGCATGTTGCTATCATACAAGTGAATTCCTTACAACAATCGCTTGCAAGCATGTTGCTATCATACAAGTGTATTCCTTACAACAATCGTGTGCAAGCATGTTGCTATCATACAAGTGAATTCCTTACAACAATCTCCTCCAAATATGTTGCTATCATACAAGTGTATTCCTTGCAACAATCTCCTCCAATCATGTTTCTATCATACAAGTGAATTCCTTACAACAATCTTGTGCAAGCATGTTGCTATAATACAAGTGAATTCCTTACAACAACCGCATGCAAACATGTTGCTATCATACAAGTGAATTCCTTACAACAATCGCGTGCAAACATGTTGCTATCATACAAGTGAATTCCTTACAACACCCGTTTGCAAGCATGTTGCTATCATACAAGTGAATTCCTTACAACAATCGCTTGCAAGCATGTTGCTATCATACAAGTGAATTCCTTACAACAATCGCTTGCAAGCATGTTGCTATCATACAAGTGAATTCCTTACAACAATCTCCTACAAACATGTTGCTATCATACAAGTTAATTCCTTACAACAATCTCCTCCAAACATGTTGCTATCATACAAGTGAATTCCTTACAACAATCTCCTCCATGCATGTTGCTATCATACAAGTGAATTCCTTACAACAATCTCCTCCAAGCATGTTGCTATCATACAAGTGAATTCCTTACAACAATCTCCCCCATGCATGTTGCTATCATACAAGTGAATTCCTTACAACAATAGTGTACAAGCATGTTGCTATCATACAAGTGAATTCCTTACAACAATCGTGTACAAGCATGTTGCTATCATACAAGTGAATTCCTTACAACAATCTCCTCCAAACATGTTGCTATCATACAAGTGAATGCCTTACAACAATCGCTTGCAAGCATGTTGCTATCATACAAGTGAATTCCTTAAAACAATCTCCTCCAAGCATGTTGCTATCATACAAGTGAATTCCTTACAACAACCGCGTGCAAACATATTGCTATCATACAAGTGAATTCCTTACAACAATCGCGTGCAAACATGTTGCTATCATACGAGTGAATTCCTTACAACACCCGTTTGCAAGCATGTTGCTATCATACAAGTGAATTCCTTACAACAATCGCTTGCAAGCATGTTGCTATCATACAAGTGAATTCCTTACAACAATCGCTTGCAAGCATGTTGCTATCATACAAGTGAATTCCTTACAACAATCTCCTCCAAACATGTTGCTATCATACAAGTGAATTCCTTACAACAATCTCCTCCAAACATGTTGCTATCATACAAGTGAATTCCTTACAACAACCGCTTGCAAGCATGTTGCTATCATACAAGTGAATTCCTTACAACAATCGCGTGCAAGCATGTTGCTATTATACAAGTGAATTCCTTAAAACAACCGCGTTCAAGCATGTTGCTGTCATACAAGTGAATTCCTTACAACAATCGCTACAAGTATGTTGCTATCATACAAGTGAATTCCTTACAACAAACGCCTACAAGCATGTTGCTATCATACAAGTGAATTCCTTACAACAATCGCTTGCAAGCATGTTGCTATCATACAAGTGTATTCCTTACAACAATCGTGTGCAAGCATGTTGCTATCATACAAGTGAATTCCTTACAACAATCTCCTCCAAATATGTTGCTATCATACAAGTGAATTCCTTACAACAATCGTGTGCAAGCATGTTGCTATCATACAAGTGAATTCCTTACAACAAACGCCTACAAGCATGTTGCTATCATACAAGTGAATTCCTTACAACAATCGCTTGCAAGCATGTTGCTATCATACAAGTGTATTCCTTACAACAATCGTGTGCAAGCATGTTGCTATCATACAAGTGAATTCCTTACAACAATCTCCTCCAAATATGTTGCTATCATACAAGTGTATTCCTTACAACAATCTCCTCCAAGCATGTTGCTATCATACAAGTGAATTCCTTACAACAATCTTGTGCAAGCATGTTGCTATAATACAAGTGAATTCCTTACAACAACCGCTTGCAAACATGTTGCTATCATACAAGTGAATTCCTTACAACAATCGCGTGCAAACATGTTGCTATCATACAAGTGAATTCCTTACAACACCCGTTTGCAAGCATGTTGCTATCATACAAGTGAATTCCTTACAACAATCGCTTGCAAGCATGTTGCTATCATACAAGTGAATTCCTTACAACAATCGCTTGCAAGCATGTTGCTATCATACAAGTGAATTCCTTACAACAATCTCCTCCAAACATGTTGCTATCATACAAGTTAATTCCTTACAACAATCTCCTCCAAACATGTTGCTATCATACAAGTGAATTCCTTACAACAATCTCCTCCATGCATGTTGCTATCATACAAGTGAATTCCTTACAACAATCTCCTCCAAGCATGTTGCTATCATACAAGTGAATTCCTTACAACAATCTCCCCCATGCATGTTGCTATCATACAAGTGAATTCCTTACAACAATAGTGTACAAGCATGTTGCTATCATACAAGTGAATTCCTTACAACAATCGTGTACAAGCATGTTGCTATCATACAAGTGAATTCCTTACAACAATCTCCTCCAAACATGTTGCTATCATACAAGTGAATGCCTTACAACAATCGCTTGCAAGCATGTTGCTATCATACAAGGGAATTCCTTAAAACAATCTCCTCCAAGCATGTTGCTATCATACAAGTGAATTCCTTACAACAATCGCGTGCAAACATGCTGCTATCATACGAGTGAATTCCTTACAACACCCGTTTGCAAGCATGTTGCTATCATACAAATGAATTCCTTACAACAATCGCTTGCAAGCATGTTGCTATCATACAAGTGAATTCCTTACAACAATCGCTTGCAAGCATGTTGCTATCATACAAGTGAATTCCTTACAACAATCTCCTCCAAACATGTTGCTATCATACAAGTGAATTCCTTACAAAAATCTCCTCCAAACATGTTGCTATCATACAAGTGAATTCCTTACTACAATCTCCTCCATGCATGTTGCTATCATACAAGTGAATTCCTTACAACAACCGCTTGCAAGCATGTTGCTATCATACAAGTGAATTCCTTACAACAATCGCGTGCACGCATGTTGCTATCATACAAGTGAATTCCTTACAACAATCGTGTAAAAGCATGTTGCTATCATACAAGTGAATTCCTTACAACAATCGTGTGCAAGCATGTTGCTATCATACAAGTGAATTCTTTACAACAATCGCGTGCAAACATGTTGCTATCATACAAGTGAATTCCTTACAACAATCGCTTGCAAGCATGTTGCTATCATACAAGTGAATTCCTTACAACTATCGCTTGCAAGCATGTAGCTATCATACAAGTGAATTCCTTACAACAATCGCGTGCAAACATGTTGCTATCATACCAGTGAATTCCTTACAGCAATCGCTTGCAAGCATGTTGCTATCATACAAGTGACTTCCTTACAACAATCGCTTGCAAGCATGTTGCTATCATACAAGTGAATTCCTTACAACAATCGTGTACTAGCATGTTGCTATCGTACAAGTGAATTCCTTACAACAATCTCCTCCAAGCATGTTGCTATCATACAAGTGAATTCCTTACAACAATCTCCTCCAAACATGTTGCTATCATACAAGTGAATTCCTTACAACAATCGCTTGCAAGCATGTTGCTATCATACAAGTGAATTCCTTACAACAATCTCCTCCAAGCATGTTGCTATCATACAAGTGAATTCCTTACAACAATCTCCTCCAAACATGTTGCTATCATACAAGTGAATTCCTTACAACAATCGCGTGCAAGCATGTTGCTATCATACAAGTGTATTCCTTACAATAATTTTGTGCAAGCATGTTGCTATCATACCAGTGAATTCCTTACAACAATCGTGTACAAGCATGTTGCTATCATACAAGTGTATTCCTTACAACAATCTCCTCAAAGCATGTTGCTATCATACAAGTGAATTCCTTACAACAATCACTTGCAAGCATGTTGCTATCATACAAGTGAATTCCTTTCAACAATCTCCTCCAAGCATGTTGCTATCATACAAGTGAATTCCTTACAACAATCTCCTCCAAACATGTTGCTATCATACAAGTGAATTCCTTACAACAACCACTTGCAAGCATGTTGCTATCATACAAGTGAATTCCTTACAACAATCGCGTGCAAGCATGTTGCTATCATACAAGTGTATTCCTTACAACAATTTTGTGCAAGCATGTTGCTATCATACAAGTGAATTCCTTACAACAATCGTGTACAAGCATGTTGCTATCATACATGTGAATTCCTTACAACAATCTCCTCCAAGCATGTTGCTATCATACAAGTGAATTCCTTACAACAATCGTGTGCAAGCATGTTGCTATCATACAAGTGAATTCCTTACAACAATCGCGTGCAAACATGTTGCTATCATACAAGTGAATTCCTTACAACAGGCGTTTGCAAACATGTTGCTATCATACAAGTGAATTCCTTACAACAATCGCTTGCAAGCATGTTGCTATCATAAAAGTGAATTCCTTACAACAATCGCGTGCAAGCATGTTGCTATCATACAAGTGAATTCCTTACAACAATCGCTTGCAAGCATGTTGCTATCATACAAATGAATTCCTTACAACAATCTCCTACAAGCATGTTGCTATCATACAAGTGAATTCCTTACAACAATCGCGTGCAAACATGTTGCTATCATACAAGTGAATTCCTTACAACACCCGTTTGCAAGCATGTTGCTACCATACAAGTGAATTCCTTACAACAATCGAATGCAAGCATGTTGCTATCATACAAGTGAATTCCTTACAACAATTAGCTTGCAAGCATGTTGCTATCATACCAGTGGATTCCTTACAACAATCTCCTCCAAATATGTTGCTATCATACAAGTGAATTCCTTACAACAATCGCTTGCAAGCATGTTGCTATCATACAAGTGAATTCCTTACAACAATCTCCTCCAAGCATGTTGCTATCATACAAGTGAATTCCTTACAACAATCTCCTCCAAACATGTTGCTATCATACAAGTGAATTCCTAACAACAATCGCTTACAAGCATGTTGCTATCATACAAGTGAATTCCTTACAACAATCTCCTCCAAGCATGTTGCTATCATACAAGTGAATTCCTTACAACAATCTCCTCCAAACATGTTGCTGTCATACAAGTGAATTCCTTACAACAATCTACTCCAAACATGTTGCTATCATACAATTGAATTCCTTACAACAACCGCTTGCAAGCATGTTGCTATTATACAAGTGAATTCCTTACAACAATCGCGTGCAAGCATGTTGCTATCATACAAGTGATTTCCTTACAACAATCGTGTACAAGCATGTTGCTATCATACAAGTGAATTCCTTACAACAATCGCTTGCAAGCATGTTGCTATCATACAAGTGTATTCCTTACATCAATCGCTTGCAAGCATGTTGCTATCATACAAGTGTATTCCTTACAACAATCTTATGCAAGCATGTTGCTATCATACAAGTGAATTCCTTACAACAATCGTGTGCAAGCATGTTGCTATCATACAAGTGAATTCCTTTCAACAATCTCCTCCAAGCATGTTGCTATCATACAAGTGAATTCCTTACAACAATCTCCTCCAAACATGTTGCTATCATACAAGTGAATTCCTTACAACAATCTCCTCCAAACATGTTGCTATCATACAAGTGAATTCCTTACAACAACCACTTGCAAGCATGTTGCTATCATACAAGTGAATTCCTTACAACAATCGCGTGCAAGCATGTTGCTATCATACAAGTGTATTCCTTACAACAATTTTGTGCAAGCATGTTGCTATCATACAAGTGAATTCCTTACAACAATCGTGTACAAGCATGTTGCTATCATACATGTGAATTCCTTACAACAATCTCCTCCAAGCATGTTGCTATCATACAAGTGAATTCCTTACAACAATCGTGTGCAAGCATGTTGCTATCATACAAGTGAATTCCTTACAACAATCGCGTGCAAACATGTTGCTATCATACAAGTGAATTCCTTACAACAGGCATTTGCAAACATGTTGCTATCATACAAGTGAATTCCTTACAACAATCGCTTGCAAGCATGTTGCTATCATAAAAGTGAATTCCTTACAACAATCGCGTGCAAGCATGTTGCTATCATACAAGTGAATTCCTTACAACAATCGCTTGCAAGCATGTTGCTATCATACAAGTGAATTCCTTACAACAATCTCCTACAAGCATGTTGCTATCATACAAGTGAATTCCTTACAACAATCGCGTGCAAACATGTTGCTATCATACAAGTGAATTCCTTACAACAATCGCTTGCAAGCATGTTGCTATCATACAAGTGAATTCCTTACAACAATCGATTGCAAGCATGTTGCTATCATACAAGTGAATTCCTTACAACAATCGCTTGCAAGCATGTTGCTATCATACAGGATTCCTTACAACAATCTCCTCAAATATGTTGCTATCATACAAGTGAATTCCTTACAACAATCGCTTGCAAGCATGTTGCTATCATACAAGTGAATTCCTTACAACAATCTCCTCCAAGCATGTTGCTATCATACAAGTGAATTCCTTACAACAATCTCCTCCAAACATGTTGCTATCATACAAGTGAATTCCTTACAACAATCGCTTGCAAGCATGTTGCTATCATACAAGTGAATTCCTTACAACAATCTCCTCCAAGCATGTTGCTATCATACAAGTGAATTCCTTACAACAATCTCCTCCAAACATGTTGCTGTCATACAAGTGAATTCCTTACAACAATCTACTCCAAACATGTTGCTATCATACAATTGAATTCCTTACAACAACCGCTTGCAAACATGTTGCTATTATACAAGTGAATTCCTTACAACAATCGCGTGCAAGCATGTTGCTATCATACAAGTGAATTCCTTACAACAATCGTGTACAAGCATGTTGCTATCATACAAGTGAATTCCTTACAACAATCGCTTGCAAGCATGTTGCTATCATACAAGTGTATTCCTTACATCAATCGCTTGCAAGCATGTTGCTATCATACAAGTGTATTCCTTACAACAATCTTGTGCAAGCATGTTGCTATCATACAAGTGAATTCCTTACAACAATCGTGTGCAAGCATGTTGCTATCATACAAGTGTATTCCTTACAACAATCTCCTCCAAGCATGTTGCTATCATACAAGTGAATTCCTTACAACAATCGTGTGCAAGCATGTTGCTATCATACAAGTGAATTCCTTACAACAATCGCTTGCAAGCATGTTCCTATCATACAAGTGAATTCCATACAACAATCGTGTGCAAGCATGTTGCTATCATACAAGTGAATTCCTTACAACAATCGCTTGCAAGCATGTTGCTATCATACAAGTGAATACCTTACAACAATCGCGTGCAAGCATGTTGCTATCATATAAGTGAATTCCTTACAACAATCTCCTACAAACATGTTGCTATCATACAAGTGAATTCCTTACAACAATCGCGTGCAAGCATGTTGCTATCATACAAGTGAATTCCTTACAACAATCGCTTGCAAGCATGTTGCTATCATACAAATGAATTCCTTACAACAATCTCCTACAAGCATGTTGCTATCATACAAGTGAATTCCTTACAACAATCGCGTGCAAACATGTTGCTATCATACAAGTGAATTCCTTACAACACCCGTTTGCAAGCATGTTGCTACCATACAAGTGAATTCCTTACAACAATCGAATGCAAGCATGTTGCTATCATACAAGTGAATTCCTTACAACAATTAGCTTGCAAGCATGTTGCTATCATACCAGTGGATTCCTTACAACAATCTCCTCCAAATATGTTGCTATCATACAAGTGAATTCCTTACAACAATCGCTTGCAAGCATGTTGCTATCATACAAGTGAATTCCTTACAACAATCTCCTCCAAGCATGTTGCTATCATACAAGTGAATTCCTTACAACAATCTCCTCCAAACATGTTGCTATCATACAAGTGAATTCCTAACAACAATCGCTTACAAGCATGTTGCTATCATACAAGTGAATTCCTTACAACAATCTCCTCCAAGCATGTTGCTATCATACAAGTGAATTCCTTACAACAATCTCCTCCAAACATGTTGCTGTCATACAAGTGAATTCCTTACAACAATCTACTCCAAACATGTTGCTATCATACAATTGAATTCCTTACAACAACCGCTTGCAAACATGTTGCTATTATACAAGTGAATTCCTTACAATAATCGCGTGCAAGCATGTTGCTATCATACAAGTGAATTCCTTACAACAATCGTGTACAAGCATGTTGCTATCATACAAGTGAATTCCTTACAACAATCGCTTGCAAGCATGTTGCTATCATACAAGTGTATTCCTTACATCAATCACTTGCAAGCATGTTGCTATCATACAAGTGTATTCCTTACAACAATCTTGTGCAAGCATGTTGCTATCATACAAGTGAATTCCTTACAACAATCGTGTGCAAGCATGTTGCTATCATACAAGTGTATTCCTTACAACAATCTCCTCCAAGCATGTTGCTATCATACAAGTGAATTCCTTACAACAATCGTGTGCAAGCATGTTGCTATCATACAAGTGAATTCCTTACAACAATCGCTTGCAAGCATGTTCCTATCATACAAGTGAATTCCATACAACAATCGTGTGCAAGCATGTTGCTATCATACAAGTGAATTCCTTACAACAATCGCTTGCAAGCATGTTGCTATCATACAAGTGAATACCTTACAACAATCGCGTGCAAGCATGTTGCTATCATATAAGTGAATTCCTTACAACAATCTCCTACAAACATGTTGCTATCATACAAGTGAATTCCTTACAACAATCGCTTGCAAACATGTTGCTATCATACAAGTGAATTCCTTACAACAATCGTGTGCAAGCATGTTGCTATCATACAAGTGTATTCCCTACAACAATCTCCTCCAAGCATGTTGCTATCATACAAGTGAATTCCTTACAACAATCGGTTGCAAACATGTTGCTATCATACAAGTGAATTCCTTACAACAATCTCCTCCAAACATGTTGCTATTATACAAGTGAATTCCTTACAACAATCGTGTGCAAGTATGTTGCTATCATACAAGTGTATTCCTTACAACAATCTCCTCCAAGCATGTTGCTATCATACATGTGAATTCCTTACAACAATCTCCTCTATGCATGTTACTATCATACAAGTGAATTCCTTACAACAATCGTGTGCAAGCATGTTGCTATCAAACAAGTGAAGTCCTTACAACACCCGTTTGCAAGCATGTTTCTATCATACAAGTGAATTCCTTACAACAATCGCTTGCAAGCATGTTGCTATCATACAAGTGAATTCCTTACAACAATCTCCTCCAAGCATGTTGCTATCATACAAGTGAATTCCTTACAACAATCTCCTCCAAACAAGTTGCTATCATACAAGTGAATTCCTTACAACAATCGCTTGCAAGCATGTTGCTATCATACAAGTGAATTCCTTACAACAATCTCCTCCAAGCATGTTGCTATCATACAAGTGAATTCCTTACAACAATCTCCTCCAAATATGTTGCTGTCATACAAGTGAATTCCTTACAACAATCTACTCCAAACATGTTGCTATCATACTATTGAATTCCTTACAACAACCGCTTGCAAGCATGTTGCTATCATACAAGTTAAATCCTTACAACAATCGCGTGCAAGCATGTTGCTATCATACAAGTGAATTCCTTACAACAATCGTGTACAAGCATGTTGCTATCATACAAGTGAATTCCTTACACCAATCGCTTGCAAGCATGTTGCTATCATACAAGTGTATTCCTTACATCAATCGCTTGCAAGCATGTTGCTATCATATAAGTGTATTCCATACAACAATCTTGTGCAAGCATGTTGCTATCATACAAGTGAATTCCTTACAACAATCGTGTGCAAGCATGTTGCTATCATACAAGTGAATTCCTTACAACAATCGCGTGAAAACATGTTGCTATCATACAAGTGAATTCCTAACAACACCCGTTTGCAAACATGTTGCTATCATACAAGTGAATTCCTTACAACAATCGCTTGCAAGCATGTTGCTATCATAAAAGTGAATTCCTTACAACAATCGCGTGCAAGCATGTTGCTATCATACAAGTGAATTCCTTACAACAATCGCTTGCAAGCATGTTGCTATCATACAAGTGAATTTCTTACAACAATCTCCTACAAACATGTTGCTATCATACAAGTGAATTCCTTACAACAATCGCTTGCAAACATGTTGCTATCATACAAGTGAATTCCTTACAACAATCGCGTGCAAACATGTTGCTATCATACAAGTGAATTCCTTACAACACCCGTTTGCAAGCATGTTGCTATCATACAAGTGAATTCCTTACAACAATCGCTTGCAAGCATGTTGCTATCATACAAGTGAATTCCTTACAACAATCGCTTGCAAGTATGTTGCTATCATACAAGTGAATTCCTTACAACAATCTCCTCCAAACATGTTGCTATCATACAAGTGAATTCCTTGCAACAATCGCTTGCAAGCATGTTGCTATCATACAAGTGAATTCCTTACAACAATCTCCTCCAAGCATGTTGCCATCATACAAGTGAATTCCTTACAACAATCTCCTCCAAACATGTTGCTATCATACAAGTGAATTCCTTACAACAATCGCTTGCAAGCATGTTGCTATCATACAAGTGAATTCCTTACAACAATCGTGTGCAAGCATGTTGCTATCATACAAGTGAAGTCCTTACAACACCCGTTTGCAAGCATGTTTCTATCATACAAGTGAATTCCTTACAACAATCGCTTGCAAGCATGTTGCTATCATACAAGTGAATTCCTTACAACAATCTCCTCCAAGCATGTTGCTATCATACAAGTGAATTCCTTACAACAATCTCCTCCAAACATGTTGCTATCATACAAGTGAATTCCTTACAACAATCGCTTGCAAGCATGTTGCTATCATACAAGTGAATTCCTTACAACAATCTCCTCCAAGCATGTTGCTATCATACAAGTGAATTCCTTACAACAATCTCCTCCAAGTATGTTGCTGTCATACAAGTGAATTCCTTACAACAATCTACTCCAAACATGTTGCTATCATACTATTGAATTCCTTACAACAACCGCTTGCAAGCATGTTGCTATCATACAAGTGAATTCCTTACAACAATCGCGTGCAAGCATGTTGCTATCATACAAGTGAATTCCTTACAACAATCGTGTACAAGCATGTTGCTATCATACAAGTGAATTCCTTACACCAATCGCTTGCAAGCATGTTGCTATCATACAAGTGTATTCCTTACATCAATCGCTTGCAAGCATGTTGCTATCATACAAGTGTATTCCTTACAACAATCTTGTGCAAGCATGTTGCTATCATACAAGTGAATTCCTTACAACAATTGTGTGCAAGCATGTTGCTATCATACAAGTGAATTCCTTACAACAATCGCGTGAAAACATGTTGCTATCATACAAGTGAATTCCATACAACACCCGTTTGCAAACATGTTGCTATCATACAAGTGAATTCCTTACAACAATCGCTTGCAAGCATGTTGCTATCATAAAAGTGAATTCCTTACAACAATCGCGTGCAAGCATGTTGCTATCATACAAGTGAATTCCTTACAACAATCGCTTGCAAGCATGTTGCTATCATACAAGTGAATTCCTTACAACAATCTCCTACAAAAATGTTGCTATCATACAAGTGAATTCCTTACAACAATCGCTTGCAAACATGTTGCTATCATACAAGTGAATTCCTTACAACAATCGCGTGCAAACATGTTGCTATCATACAAGTGAATTCCTTACAACACCCGTTTGCAAGCATGTTGCTACCATACAAGTGAATTCCTTACAACAATCGCTTGCAAGCATGTTGCTATCATACAAGTGAATTCCTTACAACAATCGCTTGCAAGCATGTTGCTATCATACAAGTGAATTCCTTACAACAATCTCCTCCAAACATGTTGCTATCATACAAGTGAATTCCTTACAACAATCGCTTGCAAGCATGTTGCTATCATACAAGTGAATTCCTTACAACAATCTCCTCCAAGCATGTTGCTATCATACAAGTGAATTCCTTACAACAATCTCCTCCAAACATGTTGCTATCATACAAGTGAATTCCTTACAACAATCGCTTGCAAGCATGTTGCTGTCATACAAGTGAATTCCTTACAACAATCTCCTCCAAGCATGTTGCTATCATACAAGTGAATTCCTTACAACAATCTCCTCCAAACATGTTGCTGTCATACAAGTGAATTCCTTACAACAATCTACTCCAAACATGTTGCTATCATAGAATTGATTTCCTTACAACAACCAATTGCAAGCATGTTGCTATCATACAAGTGAATTCCTTACAACAATGGCGTGCAAGCATGTTGCTATCATACAAGTGAATTCCTTACAACAATCGTGTACAAGCATGTTGCTATCATACAAGTGAATTCCTTACAACAATCGCTTGCAAACATGTTGCTATCATACAAGTGAATTCCTTACAACAATCTCCTCCAAACATGTTGCTATTATACAAGTGAATTCCTTACAATAATTGTGTGCAAGTATGTTGCTATCATACAAGTGTATTCCTTACAACAATCTCCTCCAAGCATGTTGCTATCATACATGTGAATTCCTTAAAACAATCTCCTCTATGCATGTTGCTATCATACAAGTGAATTCCTTACAACAATCTCCTCCAAGCATGTTGCTATCATACAAGTGAATTCCTTACAACAATCGTGTGCAAGCATGTTGCTATCATACAAGTGAAGTCCTTACAACACCCGTTTGCAAGCATGTTTCTATCATACAAGTGAATTCCTTACAACAATCGCGTGCAAGCATGTTGCTATCATACAAGTGAATTCCTTACAACAATCGCTTGCAAGCATGTTGCTATTATACAAGTGTATTCCTTACATCAATCGCTTGCAAGAATGTTGCTATCATACAAGTGAATTCCTTACAACAATCTCGTGCAAGCCTGTTGCTATCATACAAGTGAATTCCTTACAACAATCGTGTGCATGTTGCTATCATACAAGTGAATTCCTTACAACAATCTTCAAGCATGTTGCTATCATACAAGTGAATTCCTTACAACAATCGCTTGCAAGCATGTTGCTATCATACAAGTGAATTCCTTACAACATCGTTGCAAGATGTTTCTATCATACAAGTGAATTCCTTACAACAATCGCTTGCAAGCATGTTGCTATCATCAAGTGAATTCCTTACAACAATCGTTGCAAGCATGTTGCTATCATCAAGTGAATTCCTTACAACAATCCTTCCAAGCATGTTGCTATCATACTGATTCCTTACAACAATCTCCTCCAAACATGTTGCTATTGTGATTCCTTACAACAATGCTTGCAAGCATGTTGCTATCATACAAGTGAATTCCTTACAACAATCTCGTGCAAGCCTGTTGCTATCATACAAGTGAATTCCTTACAACAATCGTGTACAAGCATGTTGCTATCATACAAGTGAATTCCTTACAACAATCGCTTGCAAGCATGTTGCTATTATACAAGTGTATTCCTTACATCAATCGCTTGCAAGAATGTTGCTATCATACAAGTGAATTCCTTACAACAATCTCGTGCAAGCCTGTTGCTATCATACAAGTGAATTCCTTACAACAATCGTGTACAAGCATGTTGCTATCATACAAGTGAATTCCTTACAACAATCGCTTGCAAGCATGTTGCTATTATACAAGTGTATTCCTTACATCAATCGCTTGCAAGAATGTTGCTATCATACAAGTGTATTCCTTACAACAATCTTGTGCAAGCATGTTGCTATCATACAAGTGAATTCCTTACAACAATCGTGTGCAAGCATGTTGCTATCATACAAGTGAATTCCTTACAACACCCGTTTGCAAACATGTTGCTATCATACAAGTGAATTTCTTACAACAATCGCTTGCAAGCATGTTGATATCATAAAAGTGAATTCCTTACAACAATCGCGTGCAAGCATGTTGCTATCATACAAGTGAATTCCTTACAACAATCGCTTGCAAGCATGTTGCTATCATACAAGTGAATGCCTTACAACAATCTCCTACAAACATGTTGCTATCATACAAGTGAATTCCTTACAACAATCGCTTGCAAGCATGTTGCTATCATACAAGTGAATTCCTTACAACAATCTCCTCCAAGCATGTTGCTATCATACAAGTGAATTCCTTACAACAATCTCCTCCAAACATGTTGCTATCATACAAGTGAATTCCTTACAACAATCGCTTGCAAGCATGTTGCTATCATACAAGTGAATTCCTTACAACAATCTCCTCCAAGCATGTTGCTATCATACAAGTGAATTCCTTACAACAATCTCCTCCAAACATGTTGCTGTCATACAAGTGAATTCCTTACAACAATCTACTCCAAACATGTTGCTATCATACAATTGAATTCCTTACAACAACCAATTGCAAGCATGTTGCTATCATACAAGTGAATTCCTTACAACAATCGCGTGCAAGCATGTTGCTATCATACAAGTGAATTCCTTACAACAATCGTGTACAAGCATGTTGCTATCATACAAGTGAATTCCTTACAACAATCGCTTGCAAGCATGTTGCTATCATACAAGTGTATTCCTTACATCAATCGCTTGCAAGCATGTTGCTATCATACAAGTGTATTCCTTACAACAATCTTGTGCAAGCATGTTGCTATCATACAAGTGAATTCCTTACAACAATCGTGTGCAAGCATGTTGCTATCATACAAGTGTATTCCTTACAACAATCTCCTTCAAGCATGTTGCTATCATACAAGTGAATTCCTTACAACAATCGTTTGCAAGCATGTTGCTATCATACAAGTGAATTCCTTACAACAATCGCTTGCAAGCATGTTCCTATCATACAAGTGAATTCCATACAACAATCGTGTGCAAGCATGTTGCTATCATACAAGTGAATTCCTTACAACAACCGCGTGCAAACATGTTGCTATCATACAAGTGAATTCCTTACAACAATCGCGTGCAAGCATGTTGCTATCATACAAGTGTATTCCTTACAACAATCTCCTCCAAGCATGTTGCTATCATACAAGTGAATTCCTTACAACAATCGCTTGCAAACATGTTGCTATCATACAAGTGAATTCCTTACAACAATCTCCTCCAAACATGTTGCTATTATACAAGTGAATTCCTTACCACAATCGTGTGCAAGTATGTTGCTATCATACAAGTGTATTCCTTACAACAATCTCCTCCAATCATGTTGCTATCATACATGTGAATTCCTTACAACAATCTCCTCCATGCATGTTGCTATCATACAAGTGAATTCCTTACAACAATCTCCTCCAAGCATGTTGCTATCAGACAAGTGAATTCCTTACAACAACCGCTTACAAGCATGTTGCTATCATACAAGTGAATTCCTTACAACAATCTCCTCCAAGCATGTTGCTATCATACAATTGAATTTCTTACAACAATCTCCTCCAAGCATGTTGCTATCATACAAGCGAATTCCTTACAACAACCGCGTACATGCATGTTGCTATCATACAAGCGAATTCCTTACAACAACCGCGTACAAGCATGTTGCTATCATACAAGCGAATTCCTTACAACAACCGCGTACAAGCATGTTGCTATCATACAAGCGAATTCCTTACAAAAACCGCGTACAAGCATGTTGCTATCATACAAGCGAATTCCTTACAACAACCGCGTACAAGCATGTTGCTATCATACAAGTGAATTCCTTACAACAACCGCGTACAAGCATGTTGCTATCATACAAGCGAATTCCTTACAACAACCGCGTACAAGCATGTTGCTATCATACAAGCGAATTCCTTACAACAACCGCGTACAAGCATGTTGCTATCATACAAGTGTATTCCTTACAACATCCGCGTACAAGCATATTGCTATCATACACGTGTATTCCTTACAACAATCGCTTGCAAACATGTTGCTAACATACAAGTGAATTCCTTACAACAATCGCTTGCAAGCATGTTGCTATCAGACAAGTGAATTCCTTACAACAATCGCTTGCAAGCATGTTGCTATCATACATGTGAATTCCTTACAACAATCTCCTCCATGCATGTTGCTATCATACAGGCGAATTCCTTACAACAACCGCGTACAAGCATGTTGCTATCATACAAGCGAATTCCTTACAACAATCGCTTGCAAGCATGTTGCTATCATACAAGTGAATTCCTTACAACAATCGTGTGCAAGCATGTTGCTATCATACAAGCGAATTCCTTACAACGACCGCCTACAAGCATGTTGCTATCATACAAGCGAATTCCATACAACAACCGCTTACAAGTATGTTGCTATCATACAAGTGAATTCCTTACAACAATCTCCTCCATGCATGTTGCTATCATACAAGTGAATTCCTTACAACGATCGCGTCCAAGCATGTTGGTGTCATACAAGCGAATTCCTTACAACAATCTCCTCCATGCATGTTGCTATCATACAAGCGAATTCCTTACAACAATCGCTTGCAAGCATGTTGCTATCATACAAGTGAATTCCTTACAACAATCGCTACAAGCATGTTGCTATCATACAAGTGAATTCCTTACAACAATCTCCTCCATGCATGTTGCTATCATACAAGCGAATTCCTTACAACAATCGCTTGCAAGCATGTTGCTATCATACAAGCGAATTCCTTACAACAACCGCGTACAAGCATGTTGCTATCATACAAGCGCATTCCTTACAACAACCGCGTACAAGCATGTTGCTATCATACAAATGAATTCCTTACAACAACCGCTTACAAGCATGTTGCTATCATGCAAGTTGTGCGGTTAGGGTTACGATGTATTTCATCATTTTTAACATTCTACTATATATACCAGATGACATAAAAACGCATACATGTATTGTTACATGAAAAACAATAACTATATAAAATTAATATATATTTTTAAACATTTTGGAATATTTTAGTTGTTCAGTTTATGTTTTGTAATAAAGATGTGATATCTCTTTGAATAATTGATGGAATCCTTCGTATTTGATGTTCATGTACTACTATTCATGTAATGTAGGTGTGCGTTT